>CANTUR010000262.1:1200000-1623656 GCA_947683625.1 Mallotus nudiflorus | reverse complement strand
TTTCCCTTGTCTTGGATCATCGAGATCCTTCCTATAGGGCTTTAGCATGCTCATATGGAAAATGGGATGGATCTTGATGCCTTGTGGAAGCTCCACTTTGTATGCTACCTTCCCCACACACTTAATGATGGGAAAGGGTCAATCATACCTTCTTTTGAGGCCCCAATGAAGTCCATCAGCTTTGTCATGCAAGTATAGCTTGAAAAGCACTTTGTCATGTTCCTTGAACTCCATATGCCTCCTCTTCTTATCTGCCCACTTCTTCATCCTCTTCGATGCTTTCTCTAAGTATGCTAAAGCAACATCATTTTGGTTCCTCTATTCCTTTGCAAGTTTGGCACTCACGTAGTGCCTCAAGTATAGCTCTAAGAAAGCATTGATCCTCTCAGTTTGCTTATCGGTTTGGGGGTGCAAGCTTGTAGAAAATTTAAGGTCGGTGCCTAATAGCTTGACTAATTTCATCCAAAAATGACTCGTGAAGTGAGCATCTCTATCACTCACTATCAATTTGGGGGTGCAAGCTTGTAGAAAATTTAAGGTCGGTGCCTAATAGCTTGACTAATTTCGTCCAAAAATGACTCGTGAAGTGAGCATCTCTATCACTCACTATCAATCTTGGCACACCCCAACACTTCACCATATGCTTCATGAAAAGATGGACAACTTCTTTGGTGATGACAAACTTTGGTGCGGGAATGAACATGCCATACTTTGAAAAATGATCCACCACTACAAAGATCCATGCACATCCTTTGGACATAGGAAGCCCCACTATAAAATTCATGGAAACACTCTCCCATGGTCTTTTGGGAATGGAAGTGGCTCTAGTAGACCACTTGGGACTTATTGCTCCATCATGTCTTGTTGGCACATAAGACAAGTTCTTATGTAGGACTCCACATCCTCCCTTATGTGAGGCCAATAGTAGGTATTCTCCATAAATGCCATAGTACATTGTATGCCTGTATGACCCACCCACTTGCTATCATGGCACTCCTTGATAATTTCCTTCCTAAGGTTGTCATAGAGTAGCACATATAGTCTCCTCATTTTTATGGAAAGCAAGTCCCCTTCAAGCTAAAATCTTCGAGTCTTGCCCTCTTGCACAAGAGCCATGAAATTCTTGGCCATGAAGTCATGCTTTAGCCGTTCCTTGATGCATTCCACCAAGTTACACATGGGGTGACTTATGTTGGCAAGCTCCCCCTTTCTACTTATTGCATCGGTAACAAGGTTTGGTTTACCCTACTAGTACTCCATAACATAGTCAAATTCCATAAGGAAGTCTTGCCATCTAGCTTGCTTTGGTGTAAGCTTCTTTTGCATTTGAAAGTAGCTAGTGGCAATGTTGTCAGTGTTGATAACAAACTTACTCCCAAGCAAGTAGTCCCTCAATGTATGGAAGCAATGCACCACGGTGGTCATCTCCTTTTCTTGCATCGTGTACCTCCTTTTGGCATCATTGAGCTTCCTACTTTCAAAGCCTATTGGATGCCCCTCTTGCATAAGTACTCTACCAGCAAAGTTGGAAGCATCTGTGTGGATTTTGAATGTCTTGGTGTGGTCGGGAAGTGCTAACACTAGCTCCTCCATGATAGCCTTCTTCAACTCATCAAAGGCTTATTGGCACTTCATAGACCAATCCCACACATGCCCTTTCTTTAACAAGTACATTAAAGAAGCAGCAATATATGAGTAGCCCTTTATGAACCTTCGATAGTAGTTCACCAACCCAAAGAATGATCTCAACTCAATTACCTTGGTTGGCAGCTCCCAATCTTGGATGGCCTTCACATTTGAACCATCGATCTTTAACTTCCCATTGCCAATGATATGCCTAAGGAACACCACCTCTTGTTGGGAAAAGGAGCATTTCTCCTTTTTGACATAGAGCTCATTATCTTATAAGGCCTTAAACACTTGCCTTAGATGCTCCACATGCTCCTCCAAGGTGTTGCTATACATAACAATATTGTCAAGATAAATAATAATAAAACAATCAAGGTAAGGAGTAAGTACCTTGTTCATAAGAGTGCAAAATGTGGCCAGTGCATTTGTGAGGCCAAAGGGCCTGACAAGGAACTCATAGGATCCATATCTTGTCACATACACCATCTTTGGCTATGTCCCTTGGAGATGCATACTTGATAGTACCTAAATGTCAAATCTAAGTTGGTAAACCACTTAGCACCACCAAGTTGATCAAAGATGTTGGCAATGTGAGGAATAGGGTACTTATTCTTGATGGTGATCTTGTTTAGCGCATGGTAGTCAATGCATAACCGAAGGGAACAATTATGTTTCTTTTGGAACAAAATCGATGCATAATATGGAGCTTTGGATGGTCTAATGTAGCTCGCATCAAGGAACTCCTTAAATTTCCTCCTTAGTTCCTCCAACTTTGGAGGTGCCATACAATAGGGTGCAAAGGCGGGTGGCTTGGCTTCTTATTCTAACTCAATCTCATGGTCCGCTTCTCATCGAGGAGGAAGCTTCTTTGGCAATTAGGGTGGCATAACATCCTTGAACTCTTCAAACATGCCTTGGATAGGGCTTGGAAGCTTAACACCATCGTTGTTGGGACCTTCTTCCACCGTAAGGGTTGTGAGGAAGGTTGGCTCCTTCCTTTTTACATCATTGGAGATTTATATGGCCGATAAAATCATGTCTTGGCTTAGCTCCTTCTTTATCGGCACCATATAAGGTTGGCCACTCTTAATAATGCACATGATATTAGTATAGGGAACCAAGAAGGCCTTAACCATGTCGAGGAAATCTATGCCAAGATAGAAACATTGATCATCAATAGGAGCAATTGTGATATTGACCTTACCTTTCCATTAGCCTATACAAATGTTGGTCCCTCTCGCCAAGCCAACGATGGGTAACCTTTTAGCATTCACACCCTTGATATAGCCCTTCTCCTTTTTATAAGGTAGCCCTATAGAATTGGCCACCTCCTTTAAGATGTACACTGTGTTGGCAACGATATCCACCATGGCTTGAATGCTTATGCCATCGATTTGAGTCTCCACATACATTTAACCATAAGGCTTTTGTTCTACTTTGGATTGGATGACATTAAGGAGTTGAAGGGATTCACTCCTCTTGCTTCTCCTCTTCAGTGCTTACTAAGGCTCTAAGCTTTCTATACTTTGAACATTCATAAGCATGATGACATCCATTACAAATAAAGCAAGCAATGGTTTTCGGAGAAGAACCACCCTTCTCATCCTTCTTCCACTTGCCTTTATCTTTATAAGAAGCCTTGCCTTCTTTAGAGGATTTCTCCTTATCTCCCCCACCTTTGCCACTTCCCTTGGGCTTCTTCCATTTTGGCTTATATGAGTCCTTCTTCTTCAAATCAATCAAGGACTCAGTGGTTGCCATTATGGTGGTGAGGTATTGCACACCTCACCTCTCTAGCTCCAATTGAGCCCATCAAGACAAGCCATTGATGAAAGCATGGAATGCCTCTTTTTCTCCCAAGTCAGGAATCTCCAACATCAACTTCGAGAATTCCTTCACAAACTCCCGAATGTAGCCATCTCTATGTTGGAGCTATTAAAGCTTAGACCTCACCTCCTTCTCGACATTGTTGGGAGAGAATTGCTTCTTAAGTTCCTGTACAAATTTTTCCCATATATTAATAGTGCAAAGGCCCCTTCTCACATCCTCGCACTTATGTCTCCACCATATGGTAGTGACATCATTTAGGTAGAGAGATACATACTTTACTTTTGTGGCTTTGTCCACAATGCCTATGGCAGTAAAGTATCTCTCCAAGTTCCATAAGAAGTTGTCGATCTCCCTCGCATTCCTAGCCCCACTATAGGTCTTTGGTTTAGGAGCATCGACCTTATGCACCATTGTGACTTATGCTCCCCCACCACTTGCCAACACAACCTTACACAAGTTAAGCCCCAAATCAAGCTTGTCGACCTTCTCCATGCATTGGACAAGCAACTTCTTTAGAGCCTTATTGTCCTTCACAACATTATCAGTAAGAATATTTAAGGCACCTTGCATCTCCCCATTATGCCAATGAAAGTATGCTTAAGTAAATGGCACAAAGAGAGCATAAGAGCTTGGAAATGTATGCCTATATTACTATGTTCACAACCATGTACCAAATGAGGAATGAGGGGGGGGGTATTTATAGGCATGGGTGGCTACTATTCCCACCTCCTCAAGGGAATGTTCTAGAAAGCCACTTACATACATACATGTGCGGAAGATTCTAGACTATCGGAAGATTCTAGACTAGTGGAAGATTCTAGACTAGCCCACACACTATAAGATATGTCTAGTATATATAATATGTTTCTATAAGGTTCAAGACTATTCAGGAGAATTCTACACAACTCTAGCTCTCTCAGTCAAAATTTTAGACTTGAGCACCATAATGTGACAAAGGTCTCGGCCATGCGGATCAAGGCACGCCCAGGCCTCGATCGAGGTCGTGCCAAGGCCTCAACCATGCGCATCTACACAGGTGCCAAGGCCTCAGTTGAGGGCATGTCAAGGCCTCAACCATGCATGCTAAGGAATGTCAAACCCTTGACTTAGGGCATGCCAAGGCCTTAGCCGAGGGCATGCCAAAGCGTCGGCCATACGCACTGATGCAGGTGCCAAGTCCTTTATTGAGCGAGTGCCAAGGCCTCAATCGAGGGCATGCAAAGGCCTCGGCTGAGGGCATGCCATGGCCTAAGCCAAGGGTGTGCTAAGGCCTCAGCCATGCATGTCAAGGCATGTTAAGTCCTTACCTGAGGGCATTTCAAGGCCTCGCCTGATCGCATGCCAAGGCCTCGGCCATGCGTGTTGAGGCATGCACGACTTAGGCCGAGGGCATGCTAAGGCCTTAGCACGAAGCTTAGGCCATTTGTGCCATGGCCTCACATTGAGGCATGCTAAGGCCTTGGCCTGCTAAGGCCTTGGCCTAAAATGCCAATGCCTCAACCAAGCATGCCAATCCCTTGCCCAAGCATGCCAAGGCCTTGGCCTAGCATGCCAATGCCTCAACCAAGCATGCCAATACCTCGGCCTAACATGCCAATGCCTTAGCCAAGCATGCCAATGCCTCAACCTAGCATGCCAAGGCCTCTACCAAGCATGTTAATCCTCAGCCAAGCATGTCAAGGCCTTGGCCAAGCATGCCGATGCCTCAGCCTAGCGTGCCATGGCTTAAGGTACTTAGTAATTTTTTGCCATACTAAGGGGAGCTTGCATGTTCTCTGAGAAATCATTATGGAGACTTGGATTATTTTTAGGGACTTAGTGGGTTCACATTCTCCCATTGAATCAAGAACCTCCGAGCCACCCGATAATGATATTGATGGAGGGAGGGGAGGGATGAATAGGAGTGATAAAGGGTTGAATCTTAGTGGATCATGGTAGCAAGGCCACTCTGCCACTTACAATACCCTATTGTGTATTTAAGTCATCTATAAAGGATTCAGTTTGCCACCCGATAAAAATTATACTTCAGGGTGGCCCTTATAACTCATCCACCATGAGGGCTTAGGCAACGACAAGTGCCTTTGGGGGCTGGATGGCCCCTACTGCTTGTCGGTAAATGACCAACAGATAATGAGTTACTTCTGCCCTGGATTCTAACTTAGAGGCATTCAGTCATAATCTAGCATACAGTAGCTTCGCACCATTGTTTTTTCAACCAAGCATGATGACCAATTGTACGAATCAACAGTTCCTCTCATACTAGGTTAAATTACCATTGTGACATAGCCATCAGTAGGGTAAAACTAACCTATCTCAATATAGTGTAAACCTAGCTCACGTTCCCTATTAGTGGGTGAACAATCCAACACTTGGTGAATTTTGCTTCACAATGATAGGAAGAGCTGACATTGAAGGATCAAAAAGCAACGTCGCTATGAATGTTTAGCTACCACAAGGTAGTTATCCCTATGGTAACATTTCTGACACCTCTAGCTTTAAATTTTGAAGGTCTAAAGGATTGATAGGCCATGCTTTCATGGTTCATATTTATACTAGAAATCGGAATCAAACAAGCTTTTACCCTTTTATTCCACATAAGATTTCTATTATCATTGAGCTCATCTTAGGACACCTGTGTTATCTTTTAACTGATGTGTTGCCCAAGCCAAACTCCCTACCTAACAATGTCTTCCGCCTGGATTAACTTACAAATTGACCTTAGGTCTAAAAAAAGGTGTGTAGCCCCACCTCCAATTCATGGAATAAAAAAAATAACATTACAAGTAGTTGTATTTCACCATCGCCATTTCCGGCTCCCACTTATCCTACACCTCTCAAGTTATTTCACAAAGTTGGACTAGAGTTAGGCTTAACAAGGTCTTCTTTATTGGGGTTTCGTGATACAAACACAGTGGAAAAATTAAAATTTTATCACATTCCCAAACCTGGATCCATGTAGTTCGACTACTTGATTAAAACTAGGGTTTTAAGAATCTCACCAAAACGTAGAAGAGGTAAGATTTTCTAGAAGGATGAGAGGAGGTTCACATCAGTGACACCTTACCTTGAGCTTTTTGCTTTGGTTGTTCGAATCAAGACGTCTCCAAAAGGATGTGTCCTCTATAGGTATCCACACGAACAACCCTTCACAAAACAAATTGGAGTGTGTGCTAGCTGTTAGTGATATGCACTAGGTCAATCATTTGATTATGTATTGACTTTCTTATTTTATTAATAAAAAGGTATTTCATTATCATTTTATTTTATGATAATTATATGAATAGTTAATTCTTACTAAGGCCATCAAGTGTGTGATTTGATAGTAAAACCCTTAGATTAAAATAAGAGTTCTATTCTAATTATCCCTAGCCATTTATTCATTATATAAATATTAAAGTATTAAGGCTAGAATGATGTTAACTGATGGTTATGTTTTACTAATCATGAATATGAGATATTAAGTCAACTCATAAGTACATGATGGGAGATCATGTACTGGATTGACCCACCATGAGAATACTGCATAGAATATTGTCATAAGTATTTCTCATCGTAGTAATTTTTTTTGGTCCTTTGACCTTGAAATCATCATGGATTTCTACACAGCTATTTTATGTTTTGACACATTCTAACATTATCTTTAACCAGACGATTAAATAGGATGTTGTTGGATATGAAATTAGTTATGTGAGGAATGTGAGTGATTTAGAAGGAATTTATCCCTCATTAATATGAGAAAGATATCTATAGGCCCCTTGATGAGATAGACTGAAGGAAAATGCATGGCCATGCTGATATGAATTGATAAAGAGTTATCATTTTCAATCTACTTAGAATCAAGTCAGAATATTGACCTATATAAGGATGACATTCTATGCCTTATGTTCAATTAAGATATCATGTGATAAAGGGACGATAAAATTCATTATAATTAGGTTATGTCAAATTATTGACTTCACATGACTTAGGTAGTCATAATGTCTTGCTAGAGGCCACTTATGACTTGTAGGCCTAAATAGAGATTTAGGCCCACTGCCAATGTTATGTGAACCTACAGGGTCACACACTTAGAACAAGCCCAAAACGACTATGGGTTTAATAAGCCCAAAATAAACTCTATGGAAATAAATAATTAAAGTGTTTTATTCATTAGGATTAGCTGAGGACTATAAGGGTGCATTGCCCTTAGGGCACTTGTTGTCACCCCGTTACAGTATGCTGCACCCCCTAAAGTGCATAAGGAGCATAGTGGGCTGTGGTAGGAGGAGACATCAATGTATTCCACCCATCACACCCCCCCTAAAACATTCAATTTATAGAATTTTGATATTTTTTTATAGATATGTTAAGAATAATCCAATATACTCTAGGGAAAAATTTTAATATTTTTTAAGCACGTTAACTATTTTTAAAAAAAAATTTAATTCAAAAAGTAGAGAAATTCATAAAAAAAAAATAGAGGACACCTCAAAAAGTCACCATTTTTTAATGGAGAGTCATAAAAATTATGGTAAATTTATTAGAGGGACCAAATTTTAATTTTCATGATGTTTGCTCGATGATTTTGCTATATGCTCAATCTTGCTGAAACATTGCCAAAATGGCTATGTGGCAAAAATATAAAGACCCCCTAGAGCAAAGGTCCCTTGCAAAATAGTGCAACTTTAAAAGTACCATTTTTTAAATAAATAGTGAATGATTTCATCATACAAGAGGGAAGGGTCATAACATATAGGATATAATGTTGCCCAATATGCTTGTTGGGGTCATGGCATCGAGGACGACTGACCACATCCAACATACCACAACAAATATTATGTTTAAACTAGATTCAATACTTTAAAATATTAGAAGAGATCAATGTCTCATGCCAAAAGCATGTGCATTAGCCCCTTAACTATGCCATATAGGCATATATCCTTCGTGGAGTATGTCATTAAACTCAAAAAGCCATGCCATTAACCACCATTTGAAAAACCATATACTATTAAAAGAGGCAAGGAAACTCAGCCACGGTGAGCCAAAGCCATGGCCATGGGTGATCCAATGCATGCTAGGCCTCGGCTGAAGGCATTGAGGCATGCCCAGGCTTGACCTAGGGCATGCCAAGGCCTCGAGCATGCGTATTCAGGCCATGGGCACCTTCCAGGCCTCGATTGAGGGTGTGCCAAGGCCTCGGCCATACGCGTCGAGGAATGCTAGACCTCAGCCCAGGGCATACTAAGGCCTTAGCCATGCACGTCAAGGCCTTGGCTTAGGGCATGCTAAGGCCTCAGCCATGCGCGCCAAGGCATTTCGGGCCTTAGCCAATGCCTCGACCATTCTCACCGAGGAATGCCAGTCCTCGACTGAGGGTGTGCCAATGCTTCAGCCATATGCGCTGAGGCATGCCATGCCTCAACTAAGGGCATGCCCATGCATCAACCAAGCACGCCAAGGTATGCCGGGCCTCGACCACGTGCGTGCCAAGCCCTCAGCCATGCTCATTGAGGCAGGCCAAAGCCTCATATTGAGGCATGCCAAGGCCTCGACCAAACATGCTAATCCATTGCTTAAGTATGCTAAGGCCTAGCCTAGCATGCTAATGCCTTATCCAAGCATGGCAATGCCTCGGGCTAGTATGCCAAGGCCTTGGCCAAGCATGCTGAGGCCTCAACCAATCATGACAATGCCTCGGCCTAGCGTGCCATGGCTTAGGTACTTAGTAATTTTTAGCCATGCTAAAGGGGAGCTTGCACATTCTTGTAAGGGCATCACAAACCTATTATTGCCTCAAACTTCCTTGGCTTAGAAGGCCATAGTCTCTCTAAGAAGTTGGCCGCTAAGGGATACCTCCACATAACTAGTTAGCAAGTTTAGGTCTCGTTCATTAACAAAAATAACCTGAAAAATTGCTCCACCAACTAAGATCGGCCATGCACCACCACCTATAGAATCAATAAAGAGCTCTCAGTCTGTTAATCCTTACTATGTCTGGACCTAGTAAGTTTCCCTATGTTGAGTCAAATTAAATCGCAGGCTCCACTCCTGGTGGTGCCCTTCCATTAATTCCTTTAAGTTTCAGCCTTGCGATCATACTCCCCCTGGAACCCAAAGACTTTGATTTCTTATAAGGTTCCAACGAAGTCCTAAAAGCAACATCCGCTGATCCCTAGTCGGCATCGTTTATGGTTGAGACTAAGACGGCATGTAATCATCTTTGAGCCCCTAGCTTTTATTCTTGATTAATGAAAACATCCTTGGCAAATGCTTTTACAATTGTTCATTTTTCATAAATCCAAGAATTTCACCTCTACCTATGAAATATGAATGTCCCCAATTGTCCCTATTAATCATTACTCTGATCCCGAAGGCCAACACAATAGAACTGAAATCCTATGATGTTATCCCATGCTAACATATACATAGCATAGGCTTACTTTAAGCACTCTAATTTCTTTAAAGTAATAGCGTTAAAGGCACGACTAGGCCAATTAAGGCCAAAAGTGCATCACCGACAAAAGGGATGGGATGGCAGGTGCGTAAAATAGGTAAATCGGTCGACCCAACCAAAGGTCCAACTATGAGCTTTTTAACTATAACAACTTAAATATATGCTATTGAAGCTGGAATTACCATGGCTGCTAGCACCAGACTTGCCCTCTAATGGATCCTCATTAAGGGATTTAGATTGTACTCATTCTAATTACTAGACTCAATGAGCCCAATATTGTTATTTATTATCACTACCTCCCCTGCTGCCTTCATTGGATGTGGTAGTAGTTTCTTATGCTCCCTCTCCAAAATCAAACCTTAATTCTCTGTCACCCATCACCATCATAGTAGGCCTCTATCCTAACATCAAAAGTTGATAGGGTAGAAATTTGAATAATGCATCGCCGTCATAAAAGGCTATGCAAACCGTTGAGTTATCATGAATCATCAGAGCAACGGGCAGAGCCTGCGTCGACCTTTTATCTAATAAATGCATCCCTTCCAGAAGTCTGGGTTTATTGCATGTATTGGCTATAGAATTACTATGATTATCCGAGTAGCAAATACCATCAAACAAACCATAATTGATTTAATAAGCCATTCATAGTTTCATAGTCTAAATTAGTTCTTACTTACACATGCATGGCTTAATCTTTGAGACAAGCATATGACTACTGGCAGGATCAACCGAGTAGCATTCCTTTGTGACATTGATGCCTGTACTTAGCCCTTAATAAAACACTAAGGTATTTGCTAAGGGGTAAAAATAAGCACATTCGTCGTTCATATATATAGGGACAATGGGACACGAGAGGAATTTTTGTTCCCTCTATTATGCATCCAAGAGCACGAGCAACTTTCCATGGGCTATAATAGTCTAATCAACATGTTTGCACCATAAGAGCCACTATATTGTTTGCTCGACACCCCAAAAGAGGCATAAGGCAAAAATGGTACAATAGTAAACATCAAATTCCGTCTATGTGGGTATGCAACACAAGAACCGCATACTTGGGCCCAAGGTAGAGCATGCACTAGTGTCACATGAGTTTTATTATACTCGCAAACTTTTCCCACATGTAGCCTAGCACGCTTGATTCACCCAATGTCAAGAATGCTAATAAGCCTTCCTACAAATGCCAAACTTGGTAAGATGGCAAGAATTATGCCAATGAAAGTATGCTTAAGTAAAAGACACAGAGAGCATAAGAGCTAGGAAATGTATGCTTATGTTACTATGTTCACAACCATATACAAAATGAGGAATGAGGGGGTATTTATAGGCATGGGTGGCTACTATTCCCACCTCCTCAAAGGAATGTTCTAGAAAGCCACTTACATATATACATGTGTGGAAGATTCTAGACTAGCCTACACACTACTAGATATGTTTAGTATACATAAGATATTTCTATAAGGTTCAAGAGTGTTCTAGAGAATTCTATATAACTCTAGCACTCTCGATCAAAATTTTGGACTTGAGCTCCACTATGTGACATTCTCCCTTACCTAATCATGCAATGCCCTCGTTGCCTTCTCCTCATAAGCCTTGATTTGCTCGTTGAATTGCCACAATTCGTGAATAGGCCCCCACTTGCTTCACTCTTAGGGAGACACTTCCATTTGATAAGAAACTCATTCATTGGAGGTTGGTTGGATTGTGGCACCTTATGATGGGAGGTGATGTATTCCACCTCTTTGTCATATTGAGCTCTCACATTTAATGGAGCTCTTTTGGATTTCTCTCGGCTTGGGTCATCGAGATCCTCCCTTTAAGGCTTTAGCAAGCTCATATGGAAAACAAGATGGATCTTGATGCCTTGTGGAAGCTCCACCTTGTATGCTACATTCCCCACGCGCTTGATGATGGGAAAGGGTCCATCGTACCTTCTTTTGAGGCCCCAACGAAGTCCATCAGCTTTGTCATGCAAGTATAGCTTGACAAGCACTTTGTCAACTTCCTTAAACTTCATATGCCTCCTCTTCTTGTCCTCCCACTTCTTCATCCTCTTGGATGCCTTCTTCAAGTATATTAGAGCAATATTAATTTTCTCCCTCCATTCCTTTGCAAGCTTGAAGGCGATTGGACTTTGACCTGACCAATCCATGATAAGAGAGCTAGGAGTGTAAGGTTATTAGCCCATGATGATCTCAAAAGGACTCTTACTTGTAGATTCACTCTTTTGTAAGTTATATGAGAATTGGGCAACATCAAGCAACTTAGCCCAATTTTGTTGGTTGGCACTCACATAGTGCCTCAAGTATAGCTCCAAGAGAGCATTGATCCTCTCGGTTTGCCCATCGGTTTAGGGGTGCAAGCTTGTAGAGAATTTAAGGTTGGTGCCTAATAGCTTGAACAACTCTGTCCAAAAGTGACTCATGAAGTGAGCATCTCTATCACTCACTATCGATCTTAGCACACCCCAATAATTCACCACATGCTTCATGAAAAGATGGATGGCTTCTTCGGTGGTGATAGACTTTAGCACTGGAATGAAGATGCCATACTTAAAAAAATGATCCACCACTACAAAGATCCATGCACACCCTTCAGACATAGGAAGCCCCACTATACAATCCATGGAAACACTCTCTTATGGTCTTTTGGGAATGGAAAGTGGCTCTAGTAGACCACTTGGGACTTGTTGCTCCATCTTGTCTTGTTAGCACACAAGACAAGTTCTCATGTAGGCCTTCACATCCTTCCTCATGTGAGGCCAATAGTAGGCATTCTCCATAAGTGCCATAGTATGTTGTATGCCTGGATTACTCGCCCAGTTGCTATCATGGCACTCCTTGATAATTTCCTTCCTAAGATTATCATGGAGTGGCACATATATTCTCCTCCTTTTGTGTAAATCAAGTCCCCTTCAAGCCAAAATCTTCAAGTCTTGCCTTCTTGAACAAGAGCCATGAAGTTCTTAGCCACTGAATCATGCTTTAGCCTTTCCTTGATGCATTCCACCAAGTGGCACATGGGGTGACTTATATCAGCAAGCTCCCCCTTTCTACTAAGTGAATCAGCAACAAGGCTTGTTTTGCTTGGCTTGTACTCCATGACATAGTTAAATTCCCCAAGGAAGTCTTGCCATCTAGCTTGCTTTGGCATAAGATTCTTTTGTGTTTGAAAGTCGCTAGTGGCAACATTGTCGGTCTTAACAATAAACTTACTCCCAAGCAAGTAGTGCCTCCATATACTTAAGCAATGCACCACAGTGGTCATCTCTTTTTCTTGCACCATGTACCTCCTTTTGGCATCATTAAGCTTCCTACTTTCAAAGGCTATTGGATGCCCCTCTTATTTAAGTACTCCACCAATAGCAAAGTTAGATGCATGGGTTTGGATCTCAAACACCTTGGCATGGTCGGGAAGTGCTAACACTAGCTCCTCCATGATAGCCTTATTCAACTCATCAAAGGCTTGTTTGCACTTCGTAGACCAATCCCACACACACCCCTTCTTCAACAAGTTCATCAAAGGAGTAGCAATAGATGAGTATCCCTTTATGAACCTTCGATAGTAGTTCACCAATCTAAGGACGGATGTCAACTCGGTCACCTTGGTTGGCAACTCCCACTCTTGGATGGCCTTTACCTTTGAACCATCCATCTTTGACTTCCCATTGCCAATGATATGCCCAAGAAATGCCACCTCTTATTGGGCAAAGGAGCATTTCTTCTTCTTGATGTAGAGCTCATTATCTCATAAGGTCTTGAACACTTGCTTTAGATGCTCCATATGCTCCTCCAAGGTATTGCTCTACACAACAATATCATTAAGATAAATAACAACAAAGTGATAAAGGTAAGGAGCAAGTACCTTGTTCATAAGAGTGCAAAATGTGGTCGGTGCATTTGTGAGGCCAAAGGGCATGATAAGGAACTCATAAGATCCATATCTCATCACACACACTGTCTTTGGCTTATATCCCTCAGAGATGCACACTTGATAATACTCGGACCTTAAATCCAACTTAGAAAACCACTTAGCACCACCAAGTTGATAAAAAAATGTTAGCAATATGAGGAATGCGGTACTTATTCTTAACGGTGATCTTATTTAGTGCATGGTAGTTAATGCACAACCGAAAAGAACCATCATGTTTCTTTTGGAATAAAATCGATACACCATATGGAGCTTTAGATGGTCTAATGTAGCCCGCATCAAGAAGCTCCTTAAGTTGCCTCCTTAGTTCCACTAAATCTTGAGGGGCCATATGATGGGGTATAAAGGCGGGTGGCTTGGCTCCTTTTTCTAACTCGATCTCATGGTCCACTTCTCATTGAGGAGGAAGCTTCCTTGGCAACTGGGTGGCATAATATCTTTAAAACTCTTCAAGCACACCTTATATGGGCTTAGAAGCTTAACACCAACATCGTTGGGACCTTCTCCCACCTTAAGGGTTGCGAGGAAGGTTGGCGCTTTCCTTTTTACACCCTTAGAGATTTGGATGGCTGATACCATCATGTCTTGGCTTAGCTACCTCTTTATTGGAACCATACAAGGTTGGCCACTCTCCATAATGCACATGGTGTTGGTATAGGGACCAAGAAAGCCTTTACCATATCAAGGAAGTCTATGCCAATATAGAAATATTGATTATCAATAGGAGCAATGGTGATATCGACCTTACCTCACCATTGGCCTATACAAATGTCGGTCCCTCTCACTATGCTAATGATGGGTAGCCTTTTAGCATTCACACCCTTGATGTTTCCCTTCTCCTTCTCATAAGGTAGCCCTTTAGAATTAGCCACCTCTTTTGCCATGTATACCGTATCAACACCCTATCCACCATGGCTTGTACACTTGTGCCATCGATTTGAGTCTCCATGTACATTCCACCATGAGGCTTTTGCTCCACTTTAGCTTGGATGGCATTAAGGAGTTGAAGGGATACAATTCTTCATTCCTCTTCTTACTTCTCCTCTTCGGTGCTTTATAAGGCTCCAAGCTTCCCACGCTTTGGACATTTATAGGCATGTTGAGGTCCATTACAAATGAAGCAAGTAATGGTTTTCAAAAAAGAACCACCCTTCTCATCCTTCTTCCACTTGCCTTTATCTTTATACGAAGCCTTGCCTTCTTTGGAAGATTTCTCCCTATCTCCCCAACCTTTGCCACTTCCCTCAGGCTTCTTCCATTTTGGCTTATATGAGTCCTTCTTCTTTAACTCAATTAAGGACTTAGCGATTGCCATCGTAATGGTGAGGTCTTGCACACCTCGTCTCCTTAGCCCCAATTGAGCCCATCGAGACAAGCCATTAATGAAAGCATGGAATGCCTCTTTCTCTCCTAAGTTGGGGATCTCCAACATCAACTCGAAGAATTCCTTCACATACTCTTGAATGTAACCATCTCTATATTAAAGTCATTGAAGCTTAGACCTCGCCTCCTTCTCAATATTGTTAGGATAAAATTGCTTCTTAAGTCCCACACAAATTCATCCCATGTATTAATGGTACAAAGGCCCCTTCTTACATCCTTGCACCTACGTCTCCACCATATGGTAGCAACATCACTTAGGTAGAGAGATACGAACTTCACCTTGATGACTTCATCCATAATGCCCACGATATCAAATTATCTCTCTAAGTTCCATAAGAAGTTGTCAATCTCCCTTGCATTCCTAGCCCCACTATATGCCTTTGGTTTTGGAGCATCGACCTTGTGCACCATTGTGACTTGTGCTCCCCCACCACTTGTCAATGCAACCTTACACAAGTTAAGCTCCACCTCGAGCTTATTGACCTTCTCCATGCATTGGACAAACAACTTCTTTAGGGCCTCATTGTCCTTTAACACATTGTCAACAAGAACATTTAAGGCACATTGCATCTCCCCACGAAGCTCTCTCTTATCCTCCTTAGACTCTAGCTTCTCAATGCGATGGTCCATGTCTTTGACCTTATCAATCGTATCCCTCTAGTCAAACATGGTAGTCTCCACCTTGACTATCCTCTCTTCCAATGTGCCAACAACATCACTGGACTTATCCTTATAACCCCTTCCACCATCCTTCCCTCCTTCCCTTTAACCAACAAGAGGGGCAAAAGTGGATTACTCATTCACCTTAGTGGTAGTTGCTTGCTCACCAACCTTGGCCATTATCTTGTTCAAGAATTCCCAAAGAGCTCAACCCGCTCTTATACCAATTGTCACGTGAGTTATGTTATACTCTCAAACTTTGCCCACATGCAGCCTAACACGCTTGATTCACCCAATGTCAAGAATGCTAGCAAGCCTTCCAACAACTGCCAAACTTGGCAAGATGGCAAGAATTATACCAACAAAAGTATGTTTAAGTAAAAGGCACAAAAAGAGCACAAGAGCTAAGAAATGTAAGCTTATATTACTATGTTCACAACTATATACAAAATGAGAAATGAGGGGGTATTTATAGGCATGGGTGGCTACTTTCCCACCTCCTTAAGGGAATGTTCTAGAAAGCCATTTACATACATACATGTGTGGAAGATTCTAGACTAGCCTACACACAACTAGATATGTCTAGTATACATAAGATATTTCTATAAGGTTCAAAAGTGTTCTAAAGAATTCTACACAACTCTAGCACTCTTGGTAAAAAATTTTGACTTGAGCTCCACGATGTGACACTAGGGCTATGTAAATGAAGGGACTATGGGTTCATTAGTTCAATGCTCAAGCATAGAGCCTAACAACCCAATCGATCATGTCACCACTCATGCACGATCATGTAAATAGAGTAGCAATTCCAACAAATGAACAGAAAACCCCAAAAAGGCATAAGATGCCAATTAAGAATTTTTTAAAACACTGAATGGAATTACTACACTAATCACTAGGTGCAAAGATATCATCACCGCTAGTAACTTCGTATGAAAGAATTACGAGGACATGCATCATCGATAAGTTCCAAAACCCATGCCATGGTTACACTATAAGCTTCCACCCTATAGTTCAGGCACTATAACTTAATGATGTGCCCTCCTAGTGAAGCATCAACCCTCAGCATGCCCATGCATGAGGTATGCCCCTTGCCTCAGCATAAGCGAACACTAACATGCATCATCGACAAGGTTCAAACCATGTGCTATAGTTGTGCCTCAATCTTTAACCCAACCACTCAAGCACTTGCAATGAAGCATCTACCCTTGGCATGCCCAAAGCCTAAGGCAAGCCCCCAGCCTCAGCATATGCATAGCCAAAATGCATCGTCAGCAAGGTTCAAGCCCGATGCCACAGTTGCACTATAAGCTTCCACCCCACCGCTCGAGCACTACAACTAAATTATGTCCCCTTGTAATGAAGCATCCACCTTTGGCACACCCAAGCATAAGGTAGGCCCCTAACCTCAACATAAGCATGCACCACAATGCATCATCGGCAGGGTTCTTGCCCTTTGCCATTGTTGTGCCCTCATAATGCAGCATGCACTATTGACATGCCTAGGAGCATAGCAAGCCCCCAGCCTCCGCATAAGTGCACACCAAAATGCATCATTAATAGAGTTCAAGCCTCATGCCATAGTTACACCACAAGCTTCCATCCTATTGCTCAAGCACTATAACTTAATGATATGTCGTTGCAATACAGCATCTACCATTGGCACACCCAAGCACAAGGCAAGCACCCAGCCTCAACATAAACGTGCACCAAAATGTGTCATTGAACGATGCTCGGCCCTTTTTTCCATTTGTCCTACAAGATTCTGCCTCCCCACTCAAGCATTATAATTGAATGAAGTGCCCTTATAGTAAGACATTCACCTTTGGCATCCCCTAGCTTATGGCTTGGCACATTCGTTGGAAGGCCTTTAAGAGCATCATGCCAAACCCCAAGATGTCGCAAGCCACCAACCATCTATGCAAGCATAGTATAAGGGTGCCACACCCACACATCAAGAAAGCAACCATTAGCACCTATAAGCCACAATAATCAGCCCTCAAGAGCCTACATCGCAAAGCATGTAAATGGTTATGCACCTTCTATCAAGGGGATGCCCCTCATGCATCCACATACAAAAGCTACTATTCAAAACTAGACATCACACAAAGGTAGATTACTCAGGCCCAGTGACATTCGCGCCCACCCTAAAACCAGTAGCCCCTATGCACACTTCAGCATGAGGTTTGTCCCCAAAAATGTCAGCCACACATCCTTGGTTGCTTATCGCCCTCGAAGGGGATGTTCCCCCATCCATCGGAACACATCAAGGCTTTCCATGCTTGGCATAGAGCAATAAAAAATATAGCATGTGAATTATAGCTCAAACCTTACCCAAGCAGCCCATCAACACACTCTAGCATGGGGTTGGGCCCCAACAATATTGGATTCACAACCATGAAATGCCTCACTTACCGATCTTCAACCCCTATCATTAAAGTTTCCTTAGGTTCATCCATAATGAGAAAGTGAGGCCCCTTAACATCCCCCAACAATCGAGGCAACATCCCACCACCTTAGGAAAAAATCCTCAACGAGTGGGCCTAGGCCATGGCGTGGTGGCCCACCATGGCCTGAGTCCTTTCGACATCTAATCGGGGCACTTGAGGGGGTAGGTGGATGTTTTTTGCACCACACCAAAGCCTATAAGTGCCTAGGCATGTCCTATTGCCTAAGCACCCCAGCCCCCCAAGGTGTAAGGAGTGGTCAAGAGTTGACATAATTTTGAGTGCATAAACAGGCAGTACAAGCTGATGGAGATAAAATAGAAGAAGACATGGAACACCACAAAAGAGGAGAATCACGAACCCTATGGCCATTTGACGAGGGTATCAATTGCTCAAGTGGGGGAGAATGTAACGGGGTGACAAAAGTAGCCATAGGGGCCATGCACCCTTAGAGTCCTTAGCTAATCCTAAGGACATGAAGGGACAAGAAAAGTATAATATGGATGAGCAAGGACGTACATGAAGAGAAAAGTATAACGAAGGGCATTTGGGTAATATGAATAAATATTATTATTTATATTTAGGAAGGTGTGATGGGTGGAACTTTATGATGTCTCCTCCTACCAACCTTCAAGGTGCTCCTTATGCTCTTTAGGGGGTACCTTCGGTGTAAGCTCTCCACCATCCCCGAGGCTTTTGTGCTTGTTCAATGACACAGCCTTAAGTGAGCCCCCTAGTGTGAAGCTAGGCGATGGGAATTGAGTTCAGGAAAGAGGAATTTGGCATCTCCATAAGAAGGAGCTCTATGGACACTATGAGGCTGAGGTGCTTATAGTGCATGGTTCTCCTAAGCCCAAGGTTAGAATATGGCTTGCACTATGCGCTAGCATATAGGGGAATTCTAAGGCACTATGGGATTTGATTATATATGGGACTTATGAAACAAGTACATAACCCTTGAATATGCGAGAGCTGTGAGGCTAATGTGGGATTTGGTAATATGAGGGAACAGTGAGGCGAATGCAAGGCTTAAGATAAGAATGAGACTTGGATATATATGCAGGATACAATGTGAGCATGAGCCTCGAACATATACGAGAAACATAGGAACAATGCTAGTAATGAATATGCAGGGTTGGCTAGGTTTGCCAGCATTCGACTATAATCGAAGGACACTTTGTATTAATGCTAAGAGCATGTTCATGAGGCTTGGCTAGCCTAAACATAAGGAAGTTTAGGTGCCACATGGGTCAAATGTCAAGGCTAAATAGAGGACCCATGACAATTTGGTATCAGAGCAAAGAAAACGTGCAATATAGGAAATATTAATATATAAGTATAAAGATAAATAATTGTGGACCCACAATTATTCATGTAGGTAGCTATCTAATCAAATATGTGTTCTTGGAGTGAAATAAGTGCGAAGGATATGATTTTCAGTGGCACATCAATGTGTCAAAATCAGTTAATGAAAACTTATAGGAATTAAAGGATATTCATCAAAAGAATATAACGAAACTTCGAGGTGAGGTAGAAATGTATGTGACAAACTAATAAAATTGGTGGATCCTTTATACTTACGACTCTTATAAGAAATTATTGAGGCATAATTTACTTGGGGAGAGTAAGCAAGTGAAGAGACACTTAAGTTTGTTAGTGAGCTCATACATGAGAAATAAAATGCGATCATGTGAAGCGAAAAGTGTTTGAGACTTTAGTCAGACATGACACTATAATGTGCATCCTTGAGGGATAACTTATACAATTAACAAAGACTTAAAAGAATCTTTGAGTAAAATGAGGGAACAGTTGATAAAAATATATCAGGATTGCTTATTGGTGTAAAGATTCCAACCATGGTAGGATCAGAAACATGTTAAATGAGAGGCCCATAGTGCCAATCCTAAGAAAAAAATATCGATATTGTGATTAAATAATTTATAAGCAAAAACATAGATGCAGAGTCCCTAAATTTAGATACGATGAGTGTGATTTGTTATGAGGTGATTAAGTAGGCTAAAATTCATAATGTGAATATGGGTTGTGGTAGGACCCATCAGTATAAAACTAAATGTGGTGAGATTGGAAATATTATTTGTTTTACAAGACTATTAAAGGGATAATACCCTACAATTAGAAATGTGATAATGCAAAAATAATGAAGTGTAAAAGTTGAGATATCCTTTTCAATTGATGAATTATAAGAGTTATCATATAGTTTCACAAACTTATAGTGATGCGTGATGTGGCTCAAGGGCCAGTGAGGCATTAAGCATGAGTTAGGCTTGAGAAGCCAATTAGATGAAATTTTTCATAAGTACTATGATTCAAAGTGGGGGAGTGAATCCCACTCAGCAATAAATGATATGATAAGGGAAATATTATGATTTGAATGTGATTGCAGTAACCACTTTTGTGATTGTGTGAGAATGTGTGAAAAAATAATAATAATAAAAGAAAATAAAAGGAAGAGAAGAAGAAAAAAAATGAGAGCGAGAGAAAAAAACACATAGCAAAAAAGAATAAAAGAGAAGTTAAAAAGTGAAAAGAAAGGAGAAAGAAAAGAAAAGAAAAGAAAAGAACAAAAGAAGAAAAAAATGAGTGTGAGTGAAAACATGTTGTGTGAGATGTGTGGTTTCTAAAGGCTACGGTAGCCTTGATTTCTATTTACTAAAGGCTACGGTAGCCTTGATGTGCATTTGCTAAAGGCTGTGATAGCCTTGTTATGTGTTTGCTAAGGCACTGGTAGCCTTGTGTGTTATAAAAGGGTTTACCAATAGAGCTTAAGGCAACCTTTTAGAAAATATATGTGTTTTGTGTAGGTGACAATAAGGGCCGATACAACTAAACAAAAGAATCATTAAGGGGATGGAGTACGAGAGTGGTGAACAAAGCACAATACTACTGAGGCTTGAAACACTTATGAAAACATAGTGGAAAATGAGTTGGATGACATCCAATAACACTTTTAAGAAGAAAGAAGGGGATTCATCAAATCAACTTACTTGTAGATGGAGGGATACGGCTTTTAAGAAAGGAAGATGTCATCTTTTCTCTAGGCAAAGGAACAAGTAGGTTAATCCCAAAATCATAAACTCTTACTACTATTAAGAAAAGCAGAGATACTACTTTCAAATGACCCATCGAACTCAAATGTACCAAGACATACTTTAGAAGATCTTCTAAAGATATATTCTCTTATAAGTTACTTCTACAAGTGGAATGTACATAAGGAAGACCATAGACATAAATGGGACAATATATACACCTTTTTGGCATATGAATAATAAGATATGTGAAGACTTTAGTGAAGCAACAAATAATGGAGGAAGAACATTAAAAAGCAAGGCAAGATATTGGCTAGCAAAGACCGTATCCTTGAAACAAGTGATGCAAGGATTTGAGAAGCTATAAAATAGTGAAAAATGAGTGGCAAGAGCGATGAACAATAACAATGGTGAATGAACACAAGGATAATGTGTAAGTCATATTATGCTTTTTTTATAATTCCTTGACATAAATTTTAATTTATGATGTTTATTTAATTAATGTACAAATATGTGCAAATGGAAAATTTATCTAACATTGAATTTGTATTAAAAGAGTTAATAAGCCATGAGAATTATTTTTCAATATGTATTGTTGTTGCTTCTTTATTTTGTCTTGTGAGGTACAATTTACACCTAAGACAGGAATAAAGCAATAAAAGCTGGGGAAGCCTTATTGAGAAGTAAAAGTAAGAACTTGAGAGAAGACATGGAAATATGGAAGTGGAGAGCCAAAATTCATGGAGGACAAGTGCAAGGAGTGGTCAAGAGTTGACACAATTTTGAGTGCATAAATTAGTGCAAGCTGATAGAGATAAAATAGAAGAAGAAATGAAACACCACAAAAGAGGAGAATCACGAACCCCTATGGCCAATTGATGAGGTCATTAATTGCTCAAGTGGGGGAGAATGTAATGGGGTGACAAAAGGAGCCCTAGGGGCCATTCACCCTTAGAGTCCTTAGCTAATCCTAAGGACATGAAGAGGATAAGAAAAGTATAATATGGCTGAGTAAGGACGTACGTGAAGAGAAAAGTATAATGAAGGGCATTTTAGTAATATGAAAAATATTATTATTTATATTTATGAAGGTGTAATAGGTGGAACATTGTGATGTCTCCTCCTACCAACCTTTAAGGTGCTCCTTATGTTCTTTAGGAGGTCCCTTCAATGTAAGCTCTCCACCATGCCTAAGGCTTGTGTGCATGTTCAACTGCACAACCTTAAGTGAGCCCCCTAGTGTGAAGGTAGGTGACAGGCATCAATTTCAGGAAAGATGAATTTGGTGTCTCTATAGGGAAGGAGCTCTGTGGACACTACAAGGCCGAGGTGCTCGTAGTGCATAGTTCTCCTAGGCCTCAGGTTAGAATATGGCATGTGTTATGCACTAGCATATAGGGGAATTTTAAAGCACTATAGGATTTGATTATATGCGGGACTTATGAAACAAGTACATGACCCTTAAGTATGCGAGAGCTGTGAGGCTAATGTGGAATTCGGTAATGTGTGGGAACGGTGAGGTGAATGCATGGCTTAACATAAGAATGAGGCTTGGATACATATGTGAGATGCAATATGAGCATGAGCCTCAAACATATGTGAGAAACATAGGAACAATGATAGTAGTGAATATGCAGGGTTGGTTATGTTCGCCAACATTCAACTATAGTCGAAGGACACTCGGTATTAATGCTAAGAGCATGTTCACGAGGCTTGGCTAGCCTAAACATGGGGAATTTTAGGTGCCATACAAGTTAAATGTCAGGGCTAAATGGAGGACCTGCACCAGTATGCTGCAACCCCTAAAGAGCATATGGAGCACAGTGGACTATGGTAGGAGACATCAATATGTTCCACCCACCACACCCCCCCTTAAAAATTCAATTTAACAAATTTTGATATGATTTTTTTATAGATATGTTAAGAAAAATGCAATATACGCTACAAAAAAAAATTCAAAATTTTTTTAGCACTTTAAGTATTTTTTAAAAAAATTTTTAATGCAAAAAATAAAGAAATTCATAAAAAAAAATAGAGGACACCTCAAAAAATCACCATTTTTTCTGGAGAGCCATAAAAATATGGTAAATTTATTAGTGTGACCGAATTTTAATTTTCATGATGTTTGCTTGATGATTTTTCTATATGCTCAATATTACCGAAAAATCGACCAAAATGGCTATATGGCAAAAGTATGAAGTCCCCCTAGAACAAAGGTCCCTTGCAAAATAGTGCAACTTTTAAAGTACTATTTTTCCAATAAATAGTGAATGGTTTCATCATACAAGAGGGAAGGGTCACAACATATAGGACATAATGCTGCCTGATATACTTGTCGAGGTTGTGGCATCCAGGATATCTGACTGCATCCAACATACCACTACAAATATTATGTTTAAACTAGATTTAAGACTTTAAAATGTTATAAGAAAGCAATGTCTAATGCCAAAAGCATGTGCGTTGGCCCCTTGACCATGCCATATAGGCATCTATCCCCCATGGAGTATGTCATTAACCTCCAAAAGCCATGCCATTAGCCTCCATTTGAAAAACCATATGCTATTAAAAAAGGCAAGGAAACTCAGCCATGGCGAGCCAAGGCCTCAGCCATGTGTCATGCCATGGAGCTCAAGTCTAAAATTTTCTTACTAAGAATGCTAGAGTTGTGTAGAATTCTCTAGAACACTCTTTAACATTGTAGAAATCTCTTATATATACTAGACATATCTAGTAGTATGTAGACTAGTCTAGAATCTTCCACACATGTATGTATGTAAAAGGCTTTCTAGAACATTCCCTTAAGGAGGTAGGAATAGTGTAGAACATTCCCTTGAGGAGGTGGGAATAGTAGCCACCCATGCCTATAAATACCCCCTTATTCCTCATTTCGTACAAGGTTGTGAACATAGTAATATAAGCATACATTTCCAAGCTCTTATGCTCTCTTTGTGCCTTTTACTTAAGCATACTTTCATTGGCATAATTCTTACCATTTTTTCAAGTTTGGCATTCGTTGGAAGGCTTACTAGCATTCTTGACATTAGGCAAAACAAGTGTGTTAGGCCGCACATAGGCAAAGTTTGTGAGGATAACAAAAATCATGTCATAGTTGGTATCATAGTGGGTTGAGCTCTTTGGGAATTCTTGCATGAGATAATGGCCAAGGTTGGTGAGCAAGCAACTACCACTAAAGTGAGTGAGCAATCCACTTCCGCCCTACTTGTTGTTCCAAGGGAAGGAGGAAAGGAAGGCAGAAAGGATGGTGGAAGGGTCCGTAAGGATAAGTCCCGCAATGTTATTAGCGTGTTGGAAGAAAGGCTAGTCAAGGTGGAGACTACCATGTCCAATTAGAGGGATACGATTGATAAGGTTGAAGATATGGACTATCACTTCGAGAAGCTAGAGTCCAAGGAGGACGAGGGAGAGCTTCGTGGGGAGATGCAAAGTGCCTTAAACATTATTACTGACAATGTGTTGAAGGATAATGAGACCCTAAAGAAGTTGCTTGTCCAATGCATGGAGAAGGTCGACAAGCTCAAGATGGAGCTTAACTTATGCAAGGTTGCTTTGGCAAGTGGTGGGGGAGTGTAAGTCACAATGGTGTACAAGGTCAATGCTCCTAAACCAGAGGCCTATAGTATAGCCAAGAATGCGAGGGAGATCAATAACTTCTTGTGGAACTTGGAGAGATACTTTGATGCCATGAGCATTGTGGATGAAACCACCAAGGTAAAGTTTGTATCTCTCTACCTAAGTGATGTCGCTACCATATTATGGAGATGTAGGTGCAAGGATGTGAGAAGGGGCCTTTGCACCATTAATACATGGGACAAATTTGTGTGGGAGCTTAAGAAGCAATTCTATCCTGACAATGTCGAGAAGGAGGCGAGGTCTAAGCTTCGATGACTACAATATATAGATGGCTATATTTGAGAGTATATGAAGGAATTCTTTGAGTTGATGTTGGAGATCCCCTACTTGGGAGAGAAGGAAGCATTCCATGCTTTCATCGATGGCTTGTCTCGATATGCTCAATTAGAGCTACAGGGGCGAGGTGTGCAAGACCTCACCACCATAATGGTAACTGCCGAAACCTTAATTGAGTTGAAGAAGAAGGACTTATATAAGCCAAAATGGAAGAAGCCCGAGGGAAGTGGCAAAGGTAGGGGAGATTGGGGGAAATCCTCCAAGGAAGGCAAGGCTTCGTATAAAGACAAAGGCAAGTGGAAGAAGGATAAGAAGGGTGGTTCTCTAAAAACTATTGCTTGCTTCATTTACAATGGACCTCATTGTGCCTACGAATGTCTAAAGCATGGGAAGCTAAGAGCCTTAATAAGCACTAAAGAGGAGAAGTGATAAGAGGAACAAAGAGTTGCATCCCTTCGACTCCTTAATGCTATTGAAGCCAAAGTTGAACAAAAGCCATATGGCCGAATATAAGTGGAGACTCAAATTTGTAGCACAAGCATTCAAGCCATATACTCATGTTAACACAGTGTCCATGTCAAAGGAGGTTGCCAATTCTATTGGGCTACCTTATGAGAAGGAGAAAGGCTACATCAAGGGTGTGAAAGCTAAAAGGCTACCCATCGTTGGTATGGCAAGAGGGACCGACATTCATATAGGCTAATGGTAAGGTAAGGTCGATATCACCATTGCTCCTATTGATGATCAATGTTTCTATCTTGGCATAGACTTCCTTGACATGGTGAAGGCTTTCTTGGTTCCTTATACCAACACCATGTGCATTATGGAGAGTGGCCAACCTTGCATGGTGCCGATAAAGAGGGAGCTAAGCCAAAACATGATGGTATCGGCCCTACAAATCTCTAAGGGTGTAAAAAGGAAAGAGACAACCTTCCTCGCAACCCTTAAGGTGGAGGAAGGTCCCAACAATGATGCTGCCAAGCTTCCAAGCCCCATCAAAGGTGTGCTTAAAGAGTTCAAGGATCTGATGCCACCCCAATTGCCAAAGAAGCTTCCTCCTTGATGAGAAGTGGACCACAAGATTGAATTAGAGCAAGGAGCCAAGCCACCCACCTTTGCACCCTACCATATGGCACTTCCGGAGTTGGAGGAATTCAGGAGGCAACTTAAGGAGCTTCTTGACATGGGCTACATTAGATCATCCAAAGCTCTATATGGTGCACTAGTTTTGTTCTAAAAGAAAAATGATGGTTCCCTTCGATTGTGGATTAACTATCATGTGTTAAAAAAAATCACCGTTAAGAACAAGTACCCTATTCCTCACATTATCAACATCTTTGATCAACTTGGTGGTGCTAAGTGGTTCACCAAGTTAGATTTTAGGTATGGTACTATCAAGTGTGCATCTCTGAGGGACATGAGCCAAAGATGACGTGTGTGACAAGATATATATCCTACGAGTTCCTTGTCATGCCCTTTGGCCTCACTAATGCACCGACCACATTTTGCACTCTTATGAACAAGGTACTTGCTCCTTACCTTAATCATTTTTTGTTGTTTATCTTGATGATATTTTTATGTATAGCAATACCTTGGAGGAGCATATGAAGCACCTAAGGCAAGTATTCAAGGCCTTACGCGATAATAAGTTCTATGTCAAGAAGGAAAAATGTTTCTTTGCCCAATGAGAGGTGGTGTTCCTTGGGCATATCATTGGTGATGGGAAGTTAAAGATGGATGGTTCAAAGGTAAAGGCCATTCAAGAATTAGAGCCGCCAACTAAGGTGATTGAGTTGAGATCTTTCTTTGGATTAGTGAACTACTATCGAAGGTTCATAAAGGGCTACTCATCTATAGCCACTCCTTTGATGGACTTATTAAAGAAGGGGAGTGTGTGGGATTGGTCTATGAAGTACCAACAAGCCTTTGATGAGTTAAAGAAGGCTATCATGGAGGAGCCAGTGTTAGCACTTCCCGACCATACAAAGACATTCGAGATCCACACCGATGCTTCTGACTTTGCTATTGGTGGAGTACTTATGCAAGAAGGGCATCCAATAGCTTTCCAAAGTAGGAAGCTCAATGATGCTGCAAGGAGGTACATGGTGCAAGAAAAGGAGATGACCATCATGGTGCATTGCTTGCATACGTGGAGGCACTACTTGCTTGGGAGCAAGTTTGTTGTCAAAACCAACAACGTTGCCATTAGCTACTTTCAAATGAAAAAGAAGCTCATGCCAAAGCAAGCTAGGTGGCAAGACTTCCTTGCAGAGTTTGACTATGTCATGGAGTATAAGTCGAGCAAAGTGAACCTTGTTGCTAATGCACTTAGTAGAAAGGGGGAGCTTGCAACATAAGTCACCCCATGTGCAACTTAGTGGAATGCATTAAGGAAGGGCTAAAGCATGATTCCATGGTCAAGAAATTCATGGCTCTTGTTTAAGAGGGCAAGACTCAAAGATTTTGGCTTGAAGGGGACATGCACTATATAAAAAGAGGAGACTATATGTGCTGCTCCATGACAACCTTAGGAAGGAAATTATTAAAGAGTGCCACGATAGCAAGTGGGCAGGTCATCTAGGCATACAACATACTATGGCACTTATGGATAATGCCTACTATTGGCCTCGCATGAGGGAGGATGTGGAGGCATACGTGAGAACTTGTCTTATGTGCCAATAAGACAAGATGGAGCAACAAGCCCCAAGTGGTCTACTACAGCCACTTTCCATTCCTGAAAGACAATGGGAGAGTATTTTCATGGATTTTATAGTGGGGCTTCCTATGTCCAAAGGATGTGCATGGATCTTCATAGTGGTGGATCATTTTTTGAAGTATGGCATCTTCATTCCTGCACCAAAGTCTGTCACCACCGACGAAGCCACCCACCTTTTCATGAAGCATGTGGTGAAGTATTAGGGTGTGCCAAGATCGATAATGAGTGATAGAGATGCTTGTTTCATGGGTCATTTTTGGATGGAGTTGTTCAAGCTATTAGGCACCGACCTCAAGTTCTCTATGAGCTTGCACCCCCAAATCGATGAGCAAACTGAGAGGATCAATGCTCTCTTGGAGCTATATTTGAGGGACTACATGAATGCTAGCCAAAAAAATTAGGCTAAGTTGTTTGATGTTGCCTAATTCTCATATAACTTGCAAAGAAGTGAATCCACAGGCAAGAGTCCTTTTGAGATCGTCATGGGCCAACAACCTTACACTCCAAGCTCTCTTCCCATGGATTGGTTGAGTCAAAGTCCACCCACTTTCAAGCTTGCAAAGGAATGGAGGGAGCAAACTGATGTCACTATAGCCTACTTGGAGAAGGTATCCAGGAGAATGAAGAAGTGGGTAGATAAGAAGAGGAGGCATATGGAGTTCAAAGAAGGCGATAAAGTGCTTGTCAAGCTATACTTGGATGGTAAAGCTAATAGACTTCATTAGGGCCTCAAAAGAAGATATGAAGGACCTTTCCCATCATCAAGCATATGGGAAAGGTAGCATACAAGGTGGAGCTTCCCTAAGGCATCGAGATCCATCCCATCTTTCATGTGAGCATTCTAAAGCCTTATAGGGAGGATCTCGATGATCCAACCTAAGGGAAATCCAAAAGAGCTCCATTAAATGTGAGAGCTTAGTATGACAAAGAGGTGGAATATATTATCTCCCATCATAAGGTGCCACAATCAAACCAACCTCCAATGATCGAGTTCCTTATCAAGTGGAAGGGACTTCCTAAAAGTGAAGCTAGTTGGGAGCCTACTCATGACTTGTAGTAATTCGAGGAATAAATTAAAGCTTACGAGGAGAAGGCCACAGGGGTGTTTCCTGATTAGGTGGGGGGGAATGTCATGCCATGGAGCTTAAGTCCAAATATTTTTGACCGAGAGTGCTAGAGTTATGTAGAATTCTCTAGAACACTCTTGAACATTGTGGAAATCTCTTGTATATACTCGACATATCTGATAGTATGTAGACTAGTCTAGAATCTTCCACACATGTATATATGTAAAAGGCTTTGTAGAACATTCCCTTGAGGAGGTGGGAATAGTGTAGAACATTCCCTTGAGGAGGTGGGAATAGTGTAGAACATTCCCTTAGGAGGTGTGAATAATAGCCACCCATGCTTATAAATACCCCCTAATTCCACATTTTGTATATGGTTGTGAACATAGTAATATAAGCATACATTTCCAAGCTCTTGTGCTCTATTTGTGCCTTTTACTTAAACATACATTTGTTGGCATAATTCTTGCAATTTTGCCAAGTTTGGCATTTATTGGAAGGCTTACTAGCATTCTTAACATTGGGCAAAAAAAGTGTGCTAGGCCGCATATAGGCAAAGTATGCAAGGATAACAAAACTCACGTGACACATGGGCAAGCCAAGGCATGCCAGGCCTTAGCTGAAGGGGCTAAGGTTTGCCCAACCTTGGCCTAGGTCATGCTAAGGACTCAGCCATGGGCATCAAAGCATGCCAGGCCTCAACAGAGGGCATGCCAAGGCCTCCGCCATGCACACCGAGGCACTCCCAGGCCTCGGATGACGGCATGCTAAGGCATCAACCATGCTTGTCGAGGCATGCCTAGGCCTCAATCAAGGCCATGCCTAGGCCTCAGCCATGCAAGCTAAGGCATTCCCAGGCCTCGACTGAGGGCGTGCCAAGGCCTCAGCCATGTGTACCGAGGCACAGCTAGGCCTCGCCCATGCGTGCCAAGGCCTTAGCCATGTGCACCGAGTGAGGTGCTAAGACCTCAGTCGAGGGCATGCCAAGGCCTCAACCTAGCATGCTAATGCCTCAGCCAAGCATGGTAATCCCTCACCCAAGCATGCCAAGGCCTCAGCCTAGCATGCTAATGCCTCAGCCAAGCATGCCCAGGCCTCGTCCAAGCATGCCCAAGCCCTGGCCAAGCATGCTGGTGCCTCAGCCTGGTGTGCCAAGGCTTAGGGTACTTAGTAATTTTTTGACATGCTAAGGGGAGCTTGCACGTTCTCTGAGAAATCATTATGGAGACTTGGATTATTTTTAGGGACTTAGTGGGTTAACATTCTCCCATTGAATTAGGATCTTCTGGGCCACCCGAGAATGATATTGATGGAGGGAGGGGAGGGAAGAATCAAAGTGAGAAAGGGCTGAATCTCAGTGGATCATGGCAGTAAGGCCACTCTACCTCTTATATTACCCCATCATATATTTAAGTCATTTGCAAAGGATTCAGTATGCCACCCAATGAAAATGGTACTTTAAGGCAACCCCTACAACTCTTCCACCTCAAGGGCTTAGCTAATGACACGTGCCTTTGGGGGCTAGATGGCCCCTTTTGCTAATCACTTCTGACATAGATTTTGACTTAGAGGTGTTCATTCATAATCTAGCACACGGTAGCTTCACACCACTGACTTTTCAACCAAGTGCGATGACCAATTATGCGAATCAGTGGTTCCTCTTATACTAGGTTGAATTACCATTGCAACACAATCATCAGTAGGGTAAAACTAACTTGTATCACGATGGTCTAAACCCAACTAACGTTCCCTATTGGTGGCTGACCAATCCAACATTTGGTGAATTCTACTTCATAATGATAGGAAGAGCAAACATCGAACGATAAAAAAGCAACTTTGCTATGAATTATTGGCTGCCACAAGCCAGTTATCCCTATGGTAACTTTTCTGACACCTCTAGCTTCAAATTCCAAAGGTCTAAAGGATTAATAGGCCATGCTTCCATGGTTCATATTCATACTAGAAATCAAAATCAAATAAGCTTTTACCTTTTTATTCCATATGAGATTTTTGCTCTCATTGAGCTCATCTTAGGACACCTACATTATCTTTTAATAAATATGCCGCCCCAGCCAAACCCCCCAGCTGATAATGTCTTCGACCTGGATCGGCCACTAAAGTGACCGTAGGTCTAAAAAGAGGGTCGTAGCCCTACCTCTGAATCATGGAATAAGTAAAATAATGTTAAAGGTAGTTTTATTTCACCGTTAACATTCTCAGCTCCCACTTATCCTACACCTTTCAAGTCATTTCATAAAGTCGAACTAGAGTCAAGCTCAACAGGGTCTTCTTTTCCCACTAATTTCATCAAGCCCGTTCCCTTAGCTGTGGTTTTACTGGATAGTAGACAAGGATAGTGGGAATCTTATTAATCCATTCATGTGTGTCACTAATTAGATGATGATGCATTTAGCTACCTTAAGAGAGTCATAGTTACTCCCACTGTTTACCCATGCTTGGTTGAATTTCTTCACTTTGACATTCAAAGCACTAGGCAAAAATCAAATTGTTTTAGCATCTGCAAGGACCATCGCAATGCTTTATTTTAATTAAATAGTCAGATTCCCCTTATTCATACCAGTTCTGAGTCGACTATTCGACGCCCGAGAAAGGCCCCCGAAGAGGTCGTTCCTAGTCCATCTCTCAGTTGGCAAGCAATAACTTGCTCTCACTGTTGGAGCAGCTCGAGCAATCTGTCGACAGCTGATAGGTTCAGGACTAAGACCCCGATCCCAACCCTCAAAGCCAATCATTTTCCCAAGGTTACAAATCCATTTTGCTTACTTCCCTTACCTACATTGTTCCATCAACTAGAGGTTCTTCACCTTGGAGACCTGATGTGGTTATAAGTACAACTAGGCGTGGATGGCACTTGGTCCTCTAGATTTTCATAGGCCATCGAGGGTGCACTGAACACTGTATGATGTGTAGTGCTCTTCCAGTCGCTGGACCATACCTCCAACTAGGTTATTTCTAAGGTAGACCGGAAGTTAAATAAAAATGATAACTCTTCTCGAGGCCCTGGCCAACATCTCCAGACTCCCTAACATTGTCATAAGCCACCACATCCCAGTTCATGAATTTTAACCTGATTCCCTTATAAAGTTCAAACGTAGACATATTGTCAGATGAGCTTCCCTCGTCTCTTAGGATTGACTAACCCATATGCAAGTGTCGTTTACATGGAACCTTTCCACTATTTGGCCTTTAAAGTTCTCATTTGAATATTTGCTACTACCACTATAATCTGCACTAATGGCCACTTTGCCCGGGCTCGCGCCCAGGGTTTTGTAGTGACCGTCATGCCCTTCTACTCATTGAGGCCTAGCTCTTGAATAGGTCGCGCAGTTAAGCACCATCCCTTTTCAAGGCTAGTTGATTCGGTAGATGAGTTATTATGCACTCCTTAGTGGATTTTGACTTCCATGACCACTGTCTTGTGTAACGGGGCAATGAAAGGGGCCCTGGGGGCCATGCACCCTTAAAGTCCTTAGCTTATCCTAAGGATATGGAGGGATAAGAAAAATATAATATGGTTGAGCAAGGACGTATGTGAAAGGAAAAGTACAATAAAGGGCATTTTGGTAAATATGAATAAATATAATTATTTATATATTTATAAGGGTGTGATGGGTGGAACATTATGATGTCTCCTCCTACCAACCTTTAAGGTGCTCCTTATGCTCTTAAGGGGTACCTCCGGTGTAAGCTCTCCACCATCCCCGAGGCTTGTGTACATGTTCGACGACATAGCCTTAAGTGAGCTCCCTAGTGTTAAGCTAGGTGACGGGCATCGAGTTTAGGAAAGAGGAATTCGGTGTCTCCATAGGGAAGGAGTTCTATGGACACTATAAGGCCGAGGTGCTCATATGGTGTGGTTCTCTTGGACCCGAGGTTACAATATGACTTTTGCTATGCGCTAGCATATAGGGGAACTCCGAGGCACTATGGGATTTGAATATATGTGGGACTTACGAAGCAAGTACATGACCCTTAAGTATGCAAGAGTCATAAGGCTAATGCGGGATTCGGTGATATATGGGAATGGTGAGGTGAATGCGAGGCTTAAGATAAGAATAAGGCTTGGATATATATACGAGATACAACGCGAGCATGAGCCTCGAATGTATGTGAGAAACATGGGAACAACAATAGTAGTGAACACGTGAGGTTGGCTAAGTTCACCAACACTCAACTATAATTGAAGGACACTCAGTATTAATGCTAAGAGCATGTTCATGAGGCTTGGCTGGCTTAAACTTGAGAAAATTTAGGCACCACACAGGTCGAATGTCAGGGAAAAATGGAGGACCCATGACATCTTACTGTCTTAATCAACCAACACCCTTTGTGGGTTCTAGGTTAGCTAGCAGTTGGGCATCATAACATGGCTTCCGATTCATCTCGCATCACTAGTTTTACTTACCAAAAATGGCTAACTTCAAGCTCTCAATTTCATGGCATGGCTTAATAAAGCAGCCACATTGTCCTACCTATTTAAAGTTTGAGAATAGGTTGAGGACATTATGCCCCTGATTCCTTTAATCATTGGCTTGACCCTATAGAACTTTGGAGGGAACCAGCTACTAGACAGTTCAATTAGTCTTTTGCCCTTATACCCATATCAGACAAATGATTTGCACCTCAGTATTGTTGTGGGCCTCCATTAGAGTTTCCTCTGGCTTCACCCTACTCAGACATAGTTCACTATCTTTCGTGTCCCAACAGGCATGCTCTCACTCAAACCCTTCTCAGAAGATCAAGGTCGGTCAGCGTTGCAACCCATAAAAGGATCCCACTAGTTATCTTCCTTACACCTTATGGGTTTACTCGCCTATTGACTCGCACACATGTCAGACTCCTTGGTTTAGGTTCTAAGATAGGTCAAATAGGGAGCTTACTGGCTGATGCTGAGAGTGCACAAATGCTGAGGCATACCATGACAGCTTGCGCTATAGTCCACAATTGCTGCGATGGCATCTCCATGGGTGTATTGAGAGCCCGAGCTTATGCCGCAGGCTCGATCCACATTGGTCTGTGCCCCAAGCCAATCAGTGAACTGGCTTCTAGCCATTCCACATCTGACCGGGGCACATCCTGAAATTTCAAGCACTCTTTGACTCTCTTTTCAAAGTCCTTTTCATCTTTCCCTTACATACTTATTTGCTATCATTCTCCTACCCGTATTTATCCTTCGACGGACTTTACCACTTGATTTGGGCTGTATTCCCAAAAAACCCAACTCATAGATAGCACCTCATAGTGCGATAGGGTTCAGGTACAACGAGGCTCTTAATCTCTCCAGTGCCCCCTTCTAAAGGACTTAGGCCTTATCTGCCACTAAGGATGCTTCTCCATACTACAATTCGGACTCTGAGGGTGCCCGTTTCTCATGCTGGGCTATTCCTAGTTTGCTTACAATTACTGAGGTAATCCTAGTAATTTTCTTTTCCTCCATTTATTGATATGCTTCACTCAGCAGGTAGTCCCGCCTGACCTAAGGTCACGATATGAGCAAGCCCTCATGGGCTGCATTAAGGTCTCAAAGGTCCCTTATGGCATATGATTGTGCATAACTATCTTAGAGGGTCTTACAACCACCAATTATCATTGCAACCTTTGTTAGGAGCTAAGATTTTAGGACAACTGCATGCCTTACAGCACACGGGAGGCCAACATTCACTCAATTCCCCCTCAATGTGTAGAAAGCGTTAGGATCAATGGTTGCATGACACCCAGGTAGACGTGCCCTTGGCCAAAAGGCTTCAAGTGCAACTTGCATTCAAAAACTCAATGATTCACAAGATTTTTCAATTCACACTAAGTATCACATTTTGCTGTGTTCTTCATCGATGCGAGAGCTGAGATATCCATTGCCAAGAGTCCACACATGCCCATGGCCCACCATATCTAGGGACTGTGGTAGGATGATCTCTTTATTCATCTTCCTTAGCGCTACTTGCACTGGGGTTGGTTTTTATGGCTCTGAGCGGATCATTCTAGCAAAGCTCTCCATCTTTCCTATTAGCATCGAGGGATTGAGGGAGCATTAAGCCTCCCCATCCCCTTTATGTATTATAAACATGTTCATAGGTCATTCTATAGAGCAGGTTTCGACAATGATCCTTCCACAGGTTCACCTATGAAAACCTTATTACAATTTCTCCTTCCTCTAAATGATATGGTTTAATGGACTTCTCATGATGTCACTAGCAGTGAACCGCCCATGTCACCATGATCCAAATACTTCACTGGACCATTCAATTGATAGGAGCGATGGGCGGTGTGAACAAAGGGCAAGGACGTAGTCAACGCGAGCTGATGACTCACACTTACTAGGAATTCCTCATTGAAGACTAATAATTGCAATGATCTATCCCTATCACTATAAAATTTCAAAGATTGCCTGGGCCTATTAGCCAAGGCTATAGACTCATTGAATACATTAGTGTAGTGTGTGTACGGCCCATAACATCTAAGGGCATCAAAGACCTATTATTGCCTCAAACTTCCTTAACCTAGAAGGCCATAGTCCCTCTAAGAAGCTGGCTGCAAAGGGATACCTCCACATAGCTAGTTAGTATGTTGAGGTCTCATTCATTAATAGAATTAACCAGATAAATTGCTTTACCAACTAAGAATAGCCATGCATCACCACCCATAGAATCAAGAAAGAGCTCTCAGTCTATCAATCCTTACTATGTCTGGACTTGGTAAGTTTCCACATGTTGAGTCAAATTAAGTCGCATTCTCCACTCTTGGTGGTGCCCTTTCATCAATTCATTTAAGTTTCAACCATGCAACCATACTCCCCCTGAAACCTAAAGACTTTGATTTCTCATAAGGTGCTGGTGGAGTCCTAAATGTAACATCCAATGATCCCTGGTTAGCATCGTTTATGGTTAAAACTAGGATGGCATCTGATCGTCTTCCATCCCCCAACTTTCATTCTTGATTAATGAAAACATCCTTGGAAAATGCTTTCATAGTTGTTCATCTTTTATAAATCCAATAATTTTACCTCTAACTATGAAATATGAATGCCCCTAACTGTCCCTATTAATCATTACTCTGATCCCAAAGGCCAATAAAATAGGAATAAAATCCTATGACATTATCCCATGCTAATGTATACAGAGCATAAGCTTGCTTTGAGCACTCTAATTTCTTCAAAGTAATAGTGTCAAAGGCATAACCTGGCTAGTTAAGGCCAGGAGTGCATCGCTAGCAAAAGGGATGGGACGACATGTGCACACCATAGGCGGACTAATAGACCCAACCCAAGGTCCAAGTATGAGCTTTTTAATTGAAATAACTTAAATATACACTATTAGAGATGGAATTACCACGACTGCTAGCACCAGACTTGCCCTCCAATGGATCCTCGTTAAGGGATTTAGATTGTACTTATTCCAATTACTAGACTCGATGAGCCTAGTATTGTTATTTATTGTCACTACCTCCTCATGTCAGGATTGGGTAACTTGCATGCCTACTGTCTTCCTTGGATGTGGTAGCCACTTCTCAGGCTCCCTCTCTGGAATTGAACCCTCATTCTTCATCACCCATCACCACCATGGTAGGCCTTTACCCTACCTTTGAAAGTTGATAGGGTAGAAATTTGAATGATGCATTACTATCACAAAGGTCGTGTGATTCGTCGAGTTATCATGAATCATCATAGCAATGGGCAGAGCTCACGTTAACCTTTTATCTAATAAATGCATCCCTTCCAGAAGTTGGGGTTTGTTGCACATATTAGCTCTAGAATTACTATAGTTATCTAAGTAGCAAATACCATCAAATAAACTATAGCTGATTTAATGAGCCATTTATAGTTTCACAGTCTAAATTAGTTCACACTTACACATGCATGGCTTAATCTTTGAGACAAGCATATGACTACTAGCAGGATTAACTAGGTATCATTCCTTTGTGACATCGATGCCCACATATAGACCCCGGTAAAATATTGAGGTACTTGCCAACGGGTAGAAACGAGCGTGTCTGTCATTCATGTTTGGACCACGGGAGCCACTACATTGTTCACTGGACACACCAAAAGAGGCATAAGGCAAAAATGGGACAACAAAAAACATTGAATTCCATCTCTGTGGGTATGAAACATAGGAACCACATCCTTGGTCCCAAGGCAGAGCATGCAATAGGGCTATATAAATGAAGCGACTGTGGGTTCATTAGTTCGATGTTTGAGCATGGAGCCTAACAACTTAATCGATCATGTCACCACTTATGCACCATCATGTTCATGGAGCAGTAATTCCAACTAATGAACAAAAAACCCTAAAAAGGCATAAGATGCCAATTAATAATTTTCTAAAACATCAAATGGAACTGCTACACTCACCGCTAGGTTTAAAGATATCATTACTGATGAGGGATAAATAGTAACTTTATACGAAAGAATTGTGAGGACATGCATCATCGACAAGTTTCAAACCCCCATGCCATAGTTCCACCCCACTGCACGGGCATTACAACTTAATGATGTGCCCTCAGTACACCCATGCATGAGGTATGCCCCCTACCTCAGCATAAGTGAACACTAACATGTGTCGTCAACATGGTTCAAGCCACGTGCTATAGTTGTGCTGCAAGCTTCAACCCCACCACTTAAGCACTACAACTTAATTATGTTCCCATGCAATGAAACATTTTCCCTTGGCATGCCCAAAGCCCAAGGTAAGCCCCTAGCCTCCACATGTGTGCAACTAAAATGCATCATCGACAAGTTTCAAGCCCTGTGCCACAGTTGCACCGTAAGCTTCCACCCTACTGCTCGAGCACTATAACTAAATGATGTGCCCTCATAGTAAAGCATCCACCTTTGGCATGCCTAGGCACAGGGAAAGCCCCCAGCCTTAACATAAGCATACGCCACAATGAGTCATTAGCAAGGTTCTTGCCCTTTGCCATAGTTGTGCTACAAGATTCTACCAAACTGCTCATGCACTACAACTTAATGATGTGCCCTCGCAATGCAGCATGCACTCTTGACATATGCAGGTGAATGGCAAGCCCTCAACCTCAGTATAAGAACACACCAAAATGCATCAATGATAGAGTTCAAGCCTCATGCCATAGTTGTGCTACAAGCTTCCACCCTACCACTCAAGCACTACAACTTAATGATGTGTAGTTGCACTGCAGCATCTGCCATAGGCACACCCAAGCATAAGGCAAGCACCCACCTCAACATAAACATACACCAAAATATGTCAGTGAATGATGCTTGGCCCCTTGCACCGGTTGTGCCATAAGATTCTGCCCACCCACTTAAGAACTATAACTAAATGATGTGCCCTCGCAATAAGACATCCACCCTTGGCACGCCAAGGATCCTAGCTTGGCATGTTCATTGTAAGGCCTTCAAGAGCATCATGCCAAGCCCCAAGATGCCATAAGCCACCAACAATCAATGCAAGCACAACCCGACGGTGCCACACCCACACATCAAGAAAGCAACCATTAGCACCTCAAAGCCACAATAATCAACCCAGAGCTTGAATCATAAAGCGTGTCAATGGTTGTGCACCTCTGATCAAGGGGATACCCCTCATGCATACACATCACACAAAGGTATATTACTCAGGCTTGGTGACATTCATACCCACTCCGAAACCAACAGCCCCTGTGCACACTTCAACATAAGGTTTGTCCCTAAAAACATCAGCTGCACATCATTGGTTGCTCATTGCCCTCGAAGGAGATGTTCCCCCCATCCCTCAGCAGGCATCAAGGCTACCCACACTTGGCATAGAGTAATAAAAAAATATAGCACATGAATGCCAACTCAAACCTTACCCAAGCAACCCATCAGCTCAATCTAGCACAGGGTTAGGACCCAACGATGTTAGATTCATAACCATGAAATGCCTCATTCCATCAATCCTCGACCTTAATAATTAGAGTTGCCTTGAGTTCACCCACAATGAGAGGCCCCTCAATATCCCCCAACAATTAGGGCAACATCCCACCACCTTAGGAAAAATTCACAGTGAGTGGGCTCGAGCTATAGCGTGGTGGCCCACCATGGCATAGGTCCTTCCGACATCTGACCGGGGCACCGGAGGGGGTAAGGGGATGTTTTCTATGCCACACTAAATCCCATAAGTACCTAGGCATGCCCCATTGCCTAGGCACCCTAACCCCCCCAGGGGGGTTGAGGTATCTATCACGGGCCCATAAAAGATTCACAAAAAGGGATCGTGTGGAGCTTATCTAGAACACCTTCTAATAAGCCAACCTCAGGGACAGACTAGTAAATCTATAAAGGCACAAAGAAGAATTGGTTAGTATCTGATTCAAGATCACAAAGCCAACATAGTAGGCTAATGGGCAAGAGCAAGCAACACGTATAATTCTAGGCACAAGCACAAGCACAATCGATAAGGCACAGTAAATGAACAGAATGGGCCTACTTTTGTTATTCATCAAATAGATCAATACATTGATTCAGACACTATACTCCTCAAGGTATAGGTAGGAGGAACCTACCTAAGAGAAGTACACACACGCAACATCTATAGTGACTAGATCTCCGACCCTAAGCCCTTGATGACTAGTCACTCCCCCTTTAAAGAGCATAAGGAGCACAATGAGGGTTGGTAGGAGGAGACATCAATATGTTCCACCCATCACACCCTAGAAATTACATAAAATAAAATAATTATAAAATGTCTAAAATGCCCCTATGATTATAAAATGCTACCCCTTGACGTTCTCCCCCACTCAAGTGGTCAACACCCTCATCGACTGTGACTCAATGAATAGATCAATCTTGTACTTGAAAGCTTTAAGGTCATCTTCCTTCTCCTAGTTATTCTCTTCTTCTCCTTGGTCCTTCCACTTCACCAAGTACTCCTTATATCTGCACAGATTAGAAGCTACTACTCTCTTTGCCAAAATTTCTTCCATAATCTTCATTATTGGTTCAAACTTAGAAATTGGAGGTCTCTTGGTCTAGTTTCTACTAGTGTCTTCTTCATATGCATGATAAGGTCGCAAGTTGCTCACATGGAAAACTAGATGTATATTGAGCCCTTCTAGTAATTCTACTTTATAAGCAGCTGATCCCACTTTAGCAATAATAGGGAAAGGGCCTTCAAATCTCCTTAGCAATCTACAATCTTTATTGTGTAGATGAATAGCAACTTGGAACTCCTATGGCCTGCTCTTTAAATCTGCCTAGTACTTCATTCTTTGTGCGGCTCTCACCAGATGTGCCTAAGCTATTTCCTCATTCTGCCTCCACTCCTTAAAGAAATTATATGCCTTTGGGTTTCTCCCTTTGTATGGGCCCTCCAATGATTGAGGCAACTAAGGTTGTTGACCTATAACAATCTCAGAAGGACTTTTGTTAGTACTAGATCTCTTTTATAAGTTAAAACAAAATTGTGCTATATACAGCAATGATGCCAAGTACTTTACCACATGTTTAAAGAAGGCTCTAGTTGTGTCTTCTAAGGAACTAAATTTCGGCATTGGCATAAAGGGCTCTACTTAGAGAACCGATCAACCACCACCAAGATAGAGTCGTACTCCCCCACTCATGGCAAGCCCATAATGAAGTCCAGTGGCACACTCTCCCAAGGCTAATTGGGCACTGGCAAGGGTTCCAACAAACCCACAGTCTTTTGTTTATCAGCCTTGTCCTCTTGGTAGATTAGGTAGGTCTTGGTGTACATCCTCACATCATCTTCCATTTTAGGCCAATAATAATTATGTGTTAAGAGTTCTAGTGTTTGTTGCCATCCAGGATTACCAGCCCATAATATATCATGACATTCTTGAAGTAGCAACTTCCTTAGGTTTCCAATTTTTGGTACACACAACTGAAACCTATTCACCACAAAGAGATCATTCTCCTAAACAAACTATCTAGTCTTCCCTTGCTTGGCCAGGTTGATTAAAGCAATAGCTTGTGGGTCTTTTCCCAAATTCTGCTTAATCTGGTCCCAGATGGAGGTCGTTACTCGACTCATGTACAGGTAAGCTAACTGTTTCACCACCACTAATTCTGTCTTTGAGCTTAATGCATCTGCTACATTATTACTCCTCCCAGGCTTATATTCCAAATGAAAATTGAACTCAGCCAAATGTTCCTACTAGCATGCTTATCTTGAATTCAGTTTTGGTTAGGTTAGGAAGTGGCTGACCACTGTGTTATCAATCTTCATCATAAATTTTTACCCCAATAGATAATGCCTCCATGTTCTCAAGCAATGAAAGATTGCCAGCAGCTCTTTCTCATAAGTCATATATTAACATTCTACTTCACTTAATTTTTAACTTTCAAAGGCTATATGGTAGTTATCCTGCATTAACACCCCACTAAAAGCATAATCAGAAGCATCAGTTTGCACTTTAAAAGGCTTCAGCATGTCCGGTATAGCTAATACTGGGTCTTTAAGAAGTAACTTCTTCAGTTCCTTGAATGCTTCTTGATAGCTACTAGTCCATTTCTAGCTAGTAGTCTTCTTTAGCAATTCTGTTAATGAAAGTACCTTCTTCGAGTACCCTTTTATAGACCACCTATAGTAGTTGGCAAGTCCTAAGAAGGAACGAAGTTCTATAAGACTAGTAAGTGGTTTCCATTCTTGGATTGCTTTAATTTTCCCTAGGTCCATACGAATGCAACCTTATTCCACTATGTGCCCTAAGAATTTTATGGCAGTTTGCCCAAAAGCGCATTTCTCCCACTTTACAAATAGTTGGTTCTACCTCAATTTCTCAAAGACTAGGCGAAGATGCTCTTTATGTTCTGTTAAAGTGGTACTATAAACCACAATGTCATCCATATACATCACTACAAATTTATCCAAGTAATCATGAAACACCTGGTTCATAAGAGTACAAAAAGTAACAGGGGCATTGGTTAGTTTGAAATGCATTACAAGAAATTCAAATGCACCATACTAAGTTACACATGCAGTTTTTCGTTCATCTCCATCTGCAATGTGGACTTAGTGATATCTCGATCTCATATCCAACTTTCTAAAGTACCTAGCCTATCCTAATTGATCAAAGAGGTCAGCTACTATAGGGATAGGATATTTATTCCTCATGGTGACTTTATTCAAAGCTCAATAATCAACACACAATCGCAAACTTCTATCTTGTTTCTTTTAGAAAAGCATCAGAGCACTGAAGGGGGCCCTAGAAGGGCGGATAAATCCTGCCTCAAGTAATTCATCCAACTATTTTCTCAGTTTAATTAGTTCAGGAGGAGCCATTTTATAAAGAGATCTTGCTAAAGGTTTTGTACCTAGAAGCAATTCTATCTCATGATCAATTCTTCTTCTCGGAGGTAAAGTTTGTGGCAGCTTATCAAGCATCACATTAGCATAATCAATTAATACTGCCTCTAATTGTTCAGGGATCCCCTTAATTGTCCTCTCCTCCAAGTGGAATTACTACATAATTTTTCTCACCTTTCTTTATCCCTTTCTTAAATTGCATGGATGACAACATCTTCTTTTCACCAATTAGGATCACCGTAACTAGGATTATACACGAGCTCTCTCCCAGCATCAGTAAGTAATTGGTTGAAGCAATGGGGATGGTTCAAGTTTGTTCTAAGAAATCCAACCCTATAACAATATTAATGTCATCAATTAGAGCTATCATAAATAACACATTCCCACTCCATGCTCCCAATTTACATGGTACCTCTCAAGCTATTCCAGCTGTTTCTCTGGCTTGATAGTTTACAGTTTTCATTATTCCTCCATCTCTTTCCACCTTGAGCCTTAGTCGAGCAGCCACTGTATCTATTATAAAGTTGTCTATAGCTCCCGTATCTATAAGAGTCCAAAAAAGTTTACTCTGTACAATGAAGTCCATATACATTAGTCCTCTGGGTCTTTTTGCCTTTGGCTCCTCAGTATATCTCTCCAAGGCATTCAAGTGCCTAAAGGCTGCCATCATAGCTGATTCATCTTCCCCCACTTAAGGGCTTTCTTTTATTTCTATGTGTTGTGTAGTCCTGTTGGCATTCAAAGCTCCTCAATGAGGTCCACTGCATAAAAAGCACTTAATGTTTAGGGTGCTTCTCCCTGTGGACTTCTCAAGCCCTGAAGGCTTTATCGAGGGTTGCCTAAAATTCTTGTCCCAAAAGTTGGAGTAATTTCTTTCTCCCCCTCCCATATTTTTGAATCTCCTTTCCATCCTACCAAAATTCCAATTTCTACATTCTAAATTCCTAGTTCATGGTGCTAGTCGATCAGTATTTCCTTGGGAATTTCTCACCCATTTGGTAGTAGGGATATCTCCCTCTACGAAGGGATTCAATTTTCTTTTATTGCCACTCTCTTTGTAATCATCTAAACTCTCAGCTACTGAGATGGCTAATCTAACATCTTTTGCCCCACATCATTGAAGCTCTTTCTTGGCCCACGATTTTAACCCAGCTATGAAACAATGCACTTGATTAGTCTCAGCCATGTCCAACACATTAAGAATTAATGTTGAGAATTGTCAGACATAATCTCAAATAGAACCTGTATGTTTCAATTCATCTAACTGGGTGTGGGTGTTAAACCCTACATTTTTAGGACAGAATTAGGCTCTTAGTTATTACTTGAAATCCTCCTAGCAAGTTACATAGAACCTCCCAACTTTGATACCTTCTGCTTTGGTTCGCCACCAAAGTTTTGCATCATCCATAAGGTACTTAGGTGCAATCCTTAATTGCTATTCATCCGAATTAGAGTTCCATGTCAAACAAGAAGTTACGAATGAGGCAAGAGTCTTGGGCACCCTTAAAAGGATTATGCTTTGGGATTTTAGTTTTCCCCATAGGCATAACTCCAATGCCACCCATGCTAGCACTTTCATCCACTTTCTCTCTAATTGTTTGTACATCTTGACACAAGGATCGAATAGCTTCCTTTGCATCATTATTCAAAGCATCAAGAGCTTTGCCCATGCTCTTATGGCTCTCTAAGATCTCATCAAGTAATTTCTCAAGGGTCTCCACACGGGACACTAGGCTCTCTAGCTGATCTTTCAACACATCCTCATTACCACTCCCCAAAGGGTCGACACGAGGGGGAGCCTCAAGCTTTATTGGCCACCCCTTGAGAGGAATTACTTTGGCCAACACTGGCTTAAGAGAATCAAATCTCTTTATAATGTTATCAATAACATCTGCTTTAGCTATCACAACATTGAATAACTTGATTATATTCATGACATTCTCTAATGGGCTCACTTTGGCTACTGCAACCTCAAGTGTCTAAACTCTTTTCTCTAGCACCTCAATGAGCACATTTTTAGAATTATTTATTTTGGGCACACCTGCCATAATTGAAGAGTGAAGAATGCTCTGATACCAAATGTCATAGGCCCATTAAAGGTTTACAAAAAGGGACTGTGCGGCGCTTATCTAGAACACTTTCTAATAAGCCAGCCTCAGGGACAAACTAGTAAATCTGTAAAGGCACAAAGAAGAATTGGTTAGTATTTGAGTCAAGATCATAAAGTCAACATAGTAGCCCAATGGGCAAGAGCAAGTAATACGTATAATTCTAGGCACAAGCACAAGCACCATTGACAAGGCATAGTGAATGAACAGAATGGAGCTACTTCTGTTATTCATTAAATAGATCAATACATTGATTCAGACACTGTGCTCCTTAAGGTGCAGGCGAGGGGAACCTACCCAAGAGAAATGCACACACCCAGCATCTATAGTCACTAGATCTCCGGCCCTACGCCGTTGATGACTAGTCACTCCCTCCTAAAAAGCATAAAGAGCACAATGAGGGTTGGTAGGAGGAGACATCAATATGTTCCACCCATAACACCCTAGAAATTACATAAAATAAAATAATTATGAAATGTCTAAAATGCCCCTATGATTACAAAATGCTACCTCTTGAAGGTATGATGCATCCTCTAAAGAGCATAAGGAGCGCAGTGGACTATGGTAGGAGGAGACATCAATATGTTCCACCCATCACACCCCCCCTAAAAAATTCAATTTAAGGAATTTTGGTCTGATTTTTTGTAGATATGTTAAGAATAACCCAATATACTCTAGGAAAAAATTTTAAAATTTTTTTAGCATGTTAACTATTTTTTAATTTTTTTTAATATAGAAAATAGAGAAATTCATAAAAACAAATAGAGGACACCTTAAAAAATCACCATTTTTATGGAGAGCCATAAAAAATATGGAAAATTTATTAGTGTGACCATATTTTAATTTTCATAATGTTTGCTTAATGATTTTTCTATATGCTGAATCTTGTCGAAAAATCGGCCAAAATGATTATGTGGCAAAAATATGAAGTCCCCCCAAAATAAAGGTCTCTTACAAAATAGTGCAACTTTAAAAGTACCATTTTCAAGTAAATAGTCAATGGTTTCATTGTACAAGAGGGAAGGGTCACAACATATAGGATATAATGCTGCCTGATATACTTGTTGGGGTCATGGCATCGAGGACGTCGGATTGCATCCAATATACCACTACAAATATTATGTTCAAACTAGATTTAGCACTTTAACATGTTATAATAGAGCAATGTCTCATGCCAAAAGCATATGCATTGACCCCTTGACCATGCTATATAGGCATCTATCCCCTGTGGAGCATGTCAAACTTGGCTGAGGGCACACCAAGGCATTGGCCGAGGGCACACCAAGGCATTGGCCATGCGTAGCAAGGCATGCCTAGGCCTCGCCCATACATTGGCCTAGGGCATGCTAAGGCCTCAGCCATGCACACTGAGGCATGCCAAGCCTCGACCAAGGGTGTGCAAAGGCCTCGGTGAGGCATGCTAAGTCCTCAACCATACGCGCTGAGGCATGCCAGGCCTCGGCCAAGGGCATGCCAAGCCCTCGGCCATAAGTGCCCATGCATGCCATCCTCGGTCAAGTGCTGGCAAAGGCATCCAAGGGGCCTCGATCGAGGGCATGCCAAGGAATATGAGGGACCTCAGCCATACGCACTAAGGCATGCTTGGCCTCAGTTGAAGGCCTGCCAAGACATGCAAGGGACCTCGGCCATTAGCACAAAGGCATGCCCTGCCTCAACCGAGTGCAGGCCAAGGAAAATGAGGGGCCTTAACCACATGCACCAAGGCATCCCCACCCTCGGCCGAGAGCATACCAAGGCACACGAGGTGCATCAGCCATTGGGCCCAAAGCATGCACGGCCTCGGCATTAGGCATGCCAGGGCATCTGAGGGACCTTGGCCATTAGTGCCAAGTCTTGTCTGGCCTCACCTAAAGGCATGCTAAGGCATGCATGGAACCTCGGCCATACGCGCCAAGGCATGCTCGGTCTCACCAAGGCATATGAGGCACCACGACTATACGTGCCAAGCCATGCCTGACATCGACCGAGGGTGGGCCAAGGCATACAAGGTGCCTCAGCCATGCACACAAAGGCATGCGAGGGGACTCAGCCATGCACGCCATTGCATGCCTGACCTCAGCCTAATGCAGGCCATGGTATAAGAGGCGCCTCAGACATACACGCCAAGGCATGCCCTGCCTTGGCAGAGGGCATGCAACGTGCCTCAGCCATGCGTGCCAAGGCATGGCCCGCTTGACCGAGGGTGTGCCAAGGCAAGCGAGGGGCCTCAAACAAGCACACTAAAGGATGCACAGCCTTAGCTGAGGGCAAGCCAAGGCATGCACGGGGCCTCAGACATGCACGTTAAGGCATGCCTGGCCTAGGCCAAGGACAGCCGAAGGCATGAGAGGTGCCCCAGCCATGCACGCTAAGGCATATGAGGGACCTCAACTATTGGCACCGAGGTATGCCCAGCCTTGGCTTCGGAGTTGCCAAGGCATTTGAGGGACCTCAACAATTGGTGCCAAGGCATGCCCCCCTCTTGCAAGGGGACTCGGCCACACATGCCAATACATGCCCAGCCTCAACCTAGTGCGGGCCATAGCATGCGAGGAGCCTTAGACATGCGCACCAAGGCATGCCCTGCCTTGGTCGTGGGTATGCCAAGGCAGGCAAGGTGCCTCAACCATGCACGTCAAGGCATGCTTAACTTGGTGCCATCACAAAGGCATAGAAGGGGCCTCAAACATCGGTGCCATAGCACACCCGACCTCAGCCATGAGTGCCAAGGCATTCAAGGTGCCTTGGCTGAGGGTGCCAAGACATGCGAGGGGCCTCAGCCATGCTCACCAAGGTATACTAACCTCAACCCAAGGTATACCAAGGCATGCAAGGGGACTCAGCCATCCACGCCAAGGTAGGCTCGACCTTAATCGATGTCATGTCAATGCATGTGAGGTGCCTCAGCCATGTGGGCCAAGGCATGCCCAACCACTGCCGAGGGTAACCTAATGCATTAAAGGGCCCTCGGCCATAAGTGCCAAGGCATACAAGGAGCCTCGTCCGAGGGCATGCCAACACATGCTAGGTGTCTTGGTCATGTGCACCAAGGCATGCAAGGAGCCATAGCCATTAGCGACAAGGCATGCCTAGCCTTGGCCAAGGGCATACTAAGGTATGTGAGGGGCCTTAGACATGCATGCCAAGGCATGTGAGGGACCCTAGCCATTAGCGCCAAGGCATGTTTGGCCATGGCCTAGGACATGCCAAGGCATGCAAGGGACCTCAGCCATTGGCACGAAAGCATGCCCTCCCATGACCTAGGGCATGCCAAGGCTTGTGAGGGACCTCAGAAATGTGCATCATTGCATGCCCAACCTCAGCCGAGGGCATGCCAAGGCATGCGAGGTGCCTTGGCCATGCATGCCATGGCATGTGAGATGATATGCACTAGGTCAATCATATATGACCATGTTTTCACTTTATCATTTTATTTAATAAAGGGGGATTTTTCATTATCATTTTATATTATGATAATTACTTGAATAGTCAATTCTTACTAAGGTCATCAAGTATGTGACTTAATAGTAAAACCCTTAGATTAAATATGCATTCTATTCAAATTATCCTTAGTCATAATAATGTATTATGACTAGTATGGTGTTGATTGATGATTATGCTTTTCTAATCATGAATATGATATATTAAGTCAACTCATAGGTTCTTATTTGATAAATAAAGTGCTGGATTGACCTATCATGAGAATACTACATAGATAATTATCATAAGTAATTCTCATCATAGTAATATTGGCTTAGTCCTCTGACCTTGAAATCACCATGGATTTCTACATAACTATTTTATATTTTAACATAATCTTACATTATCTTTAACCAGATGATAAAATAGGTTATTGTTGGGTATAAAATGAGTTATGTGAGAAATATGAGTAATTGAGAAGGAATTTGTCCCTCATTTAATATGAGTAAGATATTTATGGGCCCCTTGATAACATAGACTTAAGAAAATGCATGGCAATGCTAAATTAAATTGATAAAGAGTTATTATTCTTAGTTTACTTGGAATCAAGAAATTATATGATCGAATTCTATAAGGATGACATAATCTATGCCTTATATTCAATCAAGATATCATGTGACAAAGGGACTAGAATATTCACTATATATTAGGTTATGTTGGATTATTGACTTCACATGACTTGGGTAGTCATAATGTCTTGCTAGAAGCCACTTATGACTTGTAGGCCTAAATAGAGATTTAAGGGCCACTACCAAAGTCATGTGAACCTACAAGGTCACACACTTTGAACAAGCCCAAAATGAATATGGGTTTAACAAGCCCAAATAAGCTCTATGGAAATAAATAAATAAAATATTTATTTATTTAAGGTAAAGGTTATCTTAAATAAATAGAATATTATTTTTTATTTAATTTTAAATAAAATTAGAATAAGAATAAGTGAGAAATTACTAAAAGGTTGTTTGGTAAGTGAAAACCTAAGTTAAATGCCTATTAATATGTTATATTCTTTAAGGTTTTATACACTCTCATTATTTTTCCATAAATTCATTTTCTCTCTTTTAAAAAATAAAACACAAATTTCTATTTAATTCTTGATTTATAAGAAATCAAGAGAAAGTGCTAGCACACAAATATTTATTTTCAAAATTAAGGGTTATTCGTATGGACACTTGTGGAGGATGGATTCTTTTGGAGACGTCTCAAATTCAAACTGCTAAATTAAAAGCTTGGGGTAGGGTGTCACTGGAGTGAACCTCCTATCTTCCTTCTAGATTTCTTACCTCTTCTACGTTTGTGGCAAGAAAATGAAAACCCTAGATTTAATCCATTAATTAAATTACTTAGATCCGGGTTTGGGGTTTGTGATTCAAAATGAGGTGCCTCAGCCACACACGCCAAGGCATTCTTAGCCTTGGCCAAGGCATGCTCAACCTTGGCTGAGTGCATGCCAAGGCATATAAGGCTCCTCAACGATGCACGCTAACGCATTCTCTACCTTAACTGAGAGTGTGCCAAGGCATGCAAGGGGCCTCAGCCATTCTCGCCAAGGCATGCCCCATTTTAGCCGAGGTCATGCCAAGGCATGCGAGGTCCCTCAACCTTGGCCACTAAGGCATGCCCAACCTCAGTAAAGGGTGTGCCAAGGCTTACGAGGGACCTCAGTTAAGGGCCTACCAAGGCATGCAAGGGGCCTCAACAATGCTCACCAAGGCATACCCGACCTTCGTCAAGGGTGTGCTAAGGCATATAGGCTCCTCAGCCATGCGCACCAAGGCATGCCCATCCTCAACCGAGGGCATGCCAAGGCATGCAAGGAGCCTCGGTCATTCTCACCAAGGCATGCCTAGCCTTAGCCGAGGGCGTGCTAAAGCATGCATGGCACCTTGGCCATGCACGCCAAGGCATGCGAGGCACCAAGTGAGGGAAAAGGCCTATGCCATACTAGCCATGCACTTAAACCTTATCCAAGCATCCTATTAGCATACTCTAGCATAGGGTTGGGCCCTAATGACATTGGATTTAGAATCATGAAATGCCACTCTCCAGTGATCCTCAACCCTAATCATTCGAGTTTCCTCAAGTTCACCATAATAAGTAGATGAGGAACCTTAACAACCTCCAACAATTGAGGTAAAATCTCACTATCTCATGGAAATCCAATAACTAGTGGGCTCGAGCCATGGGGTGGTGGCCCACCATGGCCCAGGTTCTTCTAACATCTAACTAAGGCACTAGAGGGGGTAGGGGATGTTTTTACACCACACTGAAGCCCACAAGTGCCTAAGCATGCCCCGTTGCCTAAGCTCCCTAACCACCATAGGGGGGTTGAGGTATATGTCATAGGTCCTCCTTTTTACCCTAGCATTGGACCGTGTGACACCTAAACTTCCCTATGTTTAGGCCAACAAAGACTCATGAACATGCTTTAAGCATTAATACCAAGCACCCTTTAACTATAGTTGAGTGTTGGCAAACCTAATCAACATCGCATGTTTACTAATATCATTGTTCCTTTGTTTCTCATGTACATTTAAGGCTCACACTGGCCTTGTATCCTGCATATGTATTCAAGACTCACTCTTATCTTGAGCCTCACATTCATCTTACTGTTCCCATACATTACCGAATCTCACATTTGCCTCATGACTTTCACATACTCAGGGGTTTTGTACTTGTTTTATAATTCTTATATATATTCAAATCCCACTGTGCCTTAGAAATCTCCTCTATGTTAGCATATAGCACAAGCCATGTTCTAACCTCAGGACTAGAAGAAACATGCACTACGAGCACCTTCGCCTTATAGTGTCTATAGAGCTCCTTCCCTATGGAGACACCAAATTCCTCTTTCCTGAACTCAATGCCCATCGCTTAGCTTCACACTAGGGAGATCACTTAAGGCTATATCATTGAATATGCACACAAGCCTCGGGGATGGTGGAGAGCTTACACTGAATGTACCCCCTAAAGAGCATAACGAGCACCTTGAAGGTTAGTAGGAGGAGACATTATAATGTTCCACCCATCACACCCTTATAAATATAAATATGTAATATTTATTCATATTTACCAAAGTGCCCTTCAATAAACTTTTCCCTTCTCGTACATCCTTGTTTAGCCATATTATGCTTTTCTAGTTCATCCATGCCCTTAGGGTTAGCTAAGGACTATAAAGGTGCATTGCCCCTAGGGCTCCTTTGTTGCCTTATTACATTCTCCCCCACTTGAGCAATTGACACCCTCATCAATTGGCCATAGGGCTTCATAGTTCTCATCTTTGTATTGTTCCATATATTCTTCTATTTTATCTCCATCAACTTGTATTGCCTATTTATGCTCTCAAAACTATATCAACTCTTAACCTATTCTCACTCTTGTCCATCATGAATATTGGCTCTCCACTTTAGTATTTGCATGTTTCTCTTAGGTTCTTACTTCTACTTCTCAATAATGCTTCCCATGCTTTCGTTTCTTTATTCCTATCTAAGTGTTAATTATACCTCGCAAGACAAAATAAAGAAACAATAATAGTACATATTGAAAACAATTATCATGGCTCATTAACTTTTTTGATAAAAATTCAAAGGCTCATTAACTCTTTTGATAAAAATTCAATGTTAAATAAATCTACTATTTGAAAATATTTGTACATCAAATAAATAAACATCATAAATTACTATTTCTGTCAAGGAATTATAAAGGATCATAATATGATTTACGCATTATCCTTCTTTTCATTCAACATTATTGTTGTTCAACACTCTTTGCACTCATATTTTGTTGTTTTGCACTTTCCTAAATCCTTGCATCTTTTGTTTCAAGGATAGGGTCTTTGCTAGTTAACATCTTGCCTTGCTTTTTCATGTTCTTCCTCCATAACTTGTTTTTTCATAAGAGCCTTCATGTATTTTATTATTCATATGCCAAAAGGGTGCATGTATCCTCCTATTTTTGTCTAAGGTCTTCCTTATGTACATTCCACTTATAGAAGAACTTGCAAGAGATTATATGTCTAGAAGGTCTTCTAAAGTGTGTTATGGTATACTCATGTCTGATGGGTCATTTGCAAGTAATATTTCTACTTGTCTAAATAGTAGTAGGAGTTTATGATTTTGGGATCGACCTGCTTGTGCCTTCGCTTTAAGAAAAAGTGTCATCTTCATTTCTTAAAAAGCTATAATCCTTCATCCACAAGTAAGTTAATTTGATGAATCCCCTTTTCTTACTTCTTAAAAGTTATTTCATGTCACTCAACTCATTTTCCACTATGGTTTCATAAGTGTTTCAAGCCTTGGTAGCATTGTGCTTTGTTTACCCCTGTCATATTTCATCCCCTTAGTGATTCCTTTGTTTAGTTATATTGACACTTATTGTCACCTACACAGAACATGTATATATATTTTCTTAAAGGTTACCTTAAGCTTTATTAGTAAACCCTTTTGTACCACACAAGGCTACCGCAGCCTTAGCAAACACACATCTTTTCTATCAATATCAACTCTCTCTCACAACATGTTTCCACTCACTCATGTTTTTCTTTTCACTCTATGTTCTTTTCCTCTTGCTCTCATTTTTTTCACCTTTCTTCTTCTCTTTCTTTATTTCTCTTGTTATTAATTTTTTTTCACACATTCTCACACAATCACAAAAGTGGTTACTACAACCATACTCAAATCCTAATATTTCACATATATTTTCATTCATTCTTGAGTGGGGTTCACTTTACCATTTTAAGTCATAATATTCATGAAAATTTCATTGCATTGGCTTCTTAAGCCTAATTCATGCTCAATGCCTTATTGGCTTCTTAAGCATAGTTCATGTTCGACACCTCATTGGCCCTCAAGCCACATCATGCATCACTATAATTTTATGCCACTATATGATAACTCTTATAATTCAGCAATCGAAAAATACATCTCAACTCTTGCACTTCATTCTTTATGCATTATCAAATTTCCAATTATAGGGTATCATCCATTTAATAGTCTCATCAAACTAACAATATTTCAGATTTTAGCACATTTAATTTTATACCAATGGGTCTTGCCATAACCCTTGTTCCCATTGTGAATTTTATCTCACTTTATCGCCTCGCAATGAATCACACTCATTATATCTCAATATAGGGACTCCACATTGTAACATTAATATTTTTGTCTTATGATTAGCACTATCGACCCCTCATTTAGCATAATTCTCATTCCACCATGATTGGCCTCTTTTTGCCAATACTCGATCCTGATATAATTTTTATCAACTGTTCCCTCATTTTACTCAAAGATTCTTTCCAGTTTTTTTCAATTATATAGGTTATCCCATAAGGATCTACATCAGTATCATGATGCTATTATAGTGTCATGATTAACCAAAGTCTTAAACACTTTCCACTTCACATGATTGCATTTTATTTCTCATGTATGAGTTTACTAACAAACTTAAGTGTCTCTCCACTTGCTCACTCTCCACAAGTAAATTACACCTTAATAATTTCTTGTAAGAGTCACAAGTATAAAGGATCCACCAATTTTATTAATTTGTCATAAACATTTTTACCTCACCTCGATGTTCCATGATATTTCTTTTGATCAATATCCTCTAATTCCTATAAGTTTTCACTTAGAGATCTTAACACAGTAATGTGCCACCAACAACCACATCACCCACACTTATTTCACTTCAAGAATACATATTTAATTAGATAGTTGCACCCACAATCATTCATCTTTGAATTAATAGCATCGCACTTATATGTTAATATTTCCTGCATCGTACATTTTATTTGCTCTAATACCAAATGTCACGGGTCCTCCTTTCTACCCTTGCATTCAACCAGTTGGCATGCCACCAATAACTGCATCCCCCACACTTATTTCACTTCAAGAAAACATATTTAATTAGATAGCCATACCCATAATCATTCATCTTTGCATTAATAGCATCGCACTTATATATTAATATTTCCTGCTTCACATATTTTGTTTGCTCTGATACCAAATGTCACGAGTCCTCCTTTCTACCCTGGCATTCAACCCATGTGGCACCTAAACTTCCCTATGCTTAGGCCAACCAAGACACATGAACATGCTTCTACCATTAATACCAAGCACCCTTTGAATATAGTTAAGCGTTGGTGAACCTAACCAACCCTGCATGTTCACTACAATCGTTGTTCCTTTGTTTCTTGCATACGTTCGAGGCTCATGCTCGCCTTGTATCCCGCATATGTACTCAAGCCTCATTCTTATTATAGACCTCACATTGTGTTACTATTCCTACACATTACCAAATCCCATATTTTCCTCATGACTCTCACATACTCAAAGGTCTTGTACTTGTTTCATGATTCTTGTATATATTCAAATCCCACTATGCTTGCTAGCGCATAGTACAAGCCATGTTCTAACCTCGGGCCTAGGAGAAACACACACTAAGAGCACCTCCACCTCGTAATTTCCATAGTGCTCCTTCCCTATAGAGACACCAAATTCTTCTTTTTTGAACTCGATGCCTATCACCTAGCTTTACACTAGGGAGCTCACTTAACACTGCATTGTCGAACATGCACACAAGCCTCAGGGATGGTGGGGAGCTTACACCGAACATACCCCCTAAAGAGCATAAGGAGCACCTTGAAGGTTGGTAGGAGGAGACATTATAATGTTCCACCTATCACACCCTCATAAATATAAATATAAAATATTTATTCATATTTACCAATGTGCCCTTCAGTATACTTTTCCCTTGATGTACTTCTTTATTTGACCATATTATACTTTTCATCTTCATTTGTGCCCTTAGGATTAGCTTAGGACTCTAAGGGTTCATTGCCCCTAGGGCTCCTTTATCACCTTGTTATAGTATGCTACACCCCCCTAAAGAGCATAAGGAGCACAAGGGGATGTAATAGGAGGAGACATCAATATGTTCCACCAATCACACCCCCTAAAAATTTCAATTTAAAGAATTTTAATCTGATTTCTTGCAAATATGTTAAAAATATTCCAATATACTCTAGGAAAAAATTAGAAATTTTTTTTAGCACGTTAATTTTTTAAATTTTTTTAAATGTAAAAAATGGAGAAATTCATAAAAAAAATAGAGGACACCTTAAAAAAACCACCATTTTTTCTGGAGAGCCATAAAAAAATATGGTAAATTTATTGGTGCAACCATATTTTTAGTTTCATTATGTTTGCTTGATGATTTTGCTATATGCTCTTTCTTACCAAAAAATCAGCCAAAATGGCTATGTCGCAAAAATATAAAGTCACACTTGAACAAGGGCTTCTTGTACATATAATGCAACTTTGAAAGTACCATTTTTAAAGAAATAGTGAATGGTTTCATCATACAAGAGGGAAGAGACATAGCGTATAGGACATAATGTTGCCCAATAAACTTGTCGAGGGTCTGGCATTAAGGACGTCTGACCCCATCCAATATACCACTATAAATACTATATTCAAACAAGATTGAACACTCTAAAATGTTATAAGAGAGCAATGTCTCAAGCCAAAAAGCATGTGCATTATACCTTTGACCATGCCATATAGGCATTTATCCATCCATGGAGCATGCCATTAACAGTCCCCAGAAATGGTGGGCCTTAGGCATGCATCATTCTCTTTCAAAAATCAAAACAACTCTTGGTAATGGATATCTCAGCTCTCCCATTAATGAAGAACATAGCAAAATGCAATACTTGGTGTGAATGGTAGAATCCTATGAATCATCAAGTTTTTTTAATGCAAGTTACGCCCGAAGCCTTCCGACCAAGGGGATCACTTCCTTCGACATAAATGGCATTGTCTGGCCATTTAAGCTCTGCATTCAGGAGGGTAGTGGATATGATAAGCCCCATTTCAAAATGGAAGATTAGCCCCCATTTGTAAAGGCTAAAGATCTCCGCGTGGGTAATGTAGTGGAATTCTACAAACTAAGGTGTCATATTCATGTTTGAGCTAAAAGATGTGATCTTGATGGAAATTCACGTGATGTCAAGGATTTTCCTCCTAGAGGAGCTTTTGCTACCTAGTAATCTTCTATAAGTTAATAGCTAGAGGCCATATCCATAAGCTTGGTTAGTGTTTGTGTCTTTTGATTTACTTAAAGCTAGTCTTTATTTCTTAATGTTTTTGGTTTCCCTTATTATGGGTTTGATTATGCTTGGTTTGAAAATCCTCAACATCATGCAAATTGCCATCGATATCATGTTTGTAAGCTCGAACATGAATTTGATGATCTAGTTTCTAAAATTTTGCTATATCACCCACACGAAGATCTTTGGCCCTTAAAAATGGGCACCAATCTTCCATTTTGAAATGGGGCTTATCATATCCACTACCCTCTTAAACATAGAGATTAAATGGCCAAGAAATGCCATTTATCTTAAAGGAAGTGAATCCCCTTAGCTGAAAGGCTTTGGGTGCAACTTGCATTCAAAAACTCAATGATTCATAGGATTCAACAATTCACACTAAGTATTGCATTTTGCTTCATTTTTCATTGATGCAAGAGCTACAATATCCATTGTTGAGAGTCATTTTGATTTTTGAAAGTGTACAACGCATGTCCAATGCCCACTATTTTTTAGGACTATTGCAGCATGCTCTTTTCAGCTCATATTCCTTGGCACTCCCTTCGTCGGGTTGGTTATTATGCCTATGAGAGGATGTTTTAAGCGAAGCCCGCCATCCATACCATCAATATCAAGGGATCAAGGGGAGCATTAAGGCCCCCCGATCCCCTTTACATATTGTAAACATATTCATAGGTCATTCTACAGATCAGGTTTTGACCATAATCCTTCTATAGGTTCACCTATGGAAACCTTTTAATGACTTCTCGTTCCTCTAAATGATAAGGTTCTATGGACTTCTCATGACATCACCGATAGTGAACTGCCCATGTCGCCACGATCTGAACACTTCACCGGACCATTCAATCTATAGGAGCGATGAGCGGTGTGTACAAAAGGCAAGGACATAGTTAATGCGAGCTAATGACTGGCACTTACTAGGAATTCCTCATTGAAGACCAACAATTGCAATTATTTATCCCTATCATGATGAAATTTCAAAGATTACCCAAGCATGTTGGCCAAGGCTATAGACTCATTGAATACATCAATGTAGTGCACTTGTGACCTAGAACATCTAAGGGCATCACAGACCTGTTATTGCCTCAAACTTCCTTGGCCTATAAGGCTACCCTCTAAGTAGCTGGTCGTGAAGGGATACCTTCATATAGATAATTAGCAGGCTAAGGTCTCATTCGTTAACAGAATTAACTAGACAAACACTAACTAAGAACAGCCATACATCACCATCCATAAAATCAAGAAAATAGCTCTTAGTCTATCAATCCTTACTATATCTGGACCTAGTAAGTTTCCCCGTGTTAAGTCAAATTAAGCCACAGGCTCCACTACTGGTGGTGCCAAGGGGTAGAAACAACCACGTCCATTGTTCATATATATAGCAATAATGGGGCATAAGAGGATTTTTAGTTCCCTCACAGCATTATGCATCTAAGAGTATAAGCAACTTTCTATGGGCCATTACAACCGAATCGACATGTTTGGACCATAGGAGCCATTACATTGTTCGCCCCACACCCTAAAAAAGGCATAAGGCAAAAATGAGACAACATCAAACATAGAATTCTATCAGTGTGGGTATACAACACAAGAACCACATCCTTAGGCCTAAGGCAAAGCTATATGAATGAAGGGACTGTAGGTTCATTAGTTCAATGCTCAAGCATGGAGCCTAACAACCCAATCAATCGCGTCACTTGCTCATACATTGTCACGTACATGGTGCAATAATTCCAACCAATGAATAAAATACCCCAAAGAAAGGCATAAGATGCCAATTAAGAATTTTCTAAAATACTGAATGGAGCTACTACACTCACCGTAAGGTGCAAAGATATCATTACTAATGAAGGACAAATAATAACTGGGTACAGAAGAGTTATGAGGACATACATCATCGACAAGTTTCAAGCCCCATGCCATGGTTGCACTATAAGCTTCCACAGGACCACTCAATCACTACAACTTAATGATGTGCCCTCATAGTCAAGCATCAGCCCTTAGCCTGCCCATTCATGAGGAATGCCCCCTACTTTAGTAAAAGCAGACACCAACATGCATCATTAATAAGGTTAAGGCAATATGCTATAGTTGTGTAGTAAGCTTCCACCCCACCACTCAAGCACTAAAACTTAAAGATGTGCCCTCATAATGAAGCATATGCCCTTGGCATGCCCAAAGCAAACACCCAGCCTTAGCATATGTGCAACTAAAATGCATCGTTGGTAAGGTTCAAGCCTTGTGCCATGGTTGTACTGCAAGCTTCCACCCTACTGCTTGAGCACCACAACTTAATGATATACCCTCATAATGAAGCATCCACCTTTAGCACAGCCGAGCACAGGGCAAGCCCCCAACCTCAACATAAGCGTGCACCATAATGCATCATCGATAAGGTTCTTGCCCTTTGCCACAGTTGTGTCATAAAATTCTGCCAAACCACTCAAGCACTACAATTTGATGATGTTCCCTCGCAATACATCATACACTCTTTTCACACGAAGGCACATGGCAAGCCCCCAGCCTCAGTATAAGCGCATGCCAAAATGAATCATCCACAGAGTTCAGGCCTCATATTATAGTTATGCAGTAAGCTTCCACTACACCACTGAAGCACTATAACTTAATGATGTGTCGTTATAATACAGCATATGCCCATGGCATGCCCAAGCATAAGGCAAGCCCCAAGCCTCAACATAAGTGTGTGCCAAAATGCATCACCGAACAATGCTCGGCTCTTTACACCAATTATGTCACAAGCTTTTGACCCCCCCCCCCCCATTTGAGCACTATAACTGAATGATGTGCCCTCATAGTAAGACATCCACGTTTGGCACACCTAGGCTCACGACTTGGCACGTTCATTGTAAGGCCTTTGAGAGTATCACACTAAGCTTTTAACATGTCGCATGTAAAGACCCAGTATTTTAAATTAAATAATATTATCTCAAGATATGTAGTATTGATAATTTTAAATTTTATTCATATCTTATTATTGTTAATTGCTCATAATATTTACGTATTTTATTCTGAGAAATTATTTACATCAAAATAATTTATTTCATGTGAGATTAATTGACAATATTAAAGTTATTATTATTATTATTATTATTATTATTATTATTATTATTATTATTATTATTATTATTATTATTATTATTATTATTATTATTATTATTATTATTGTCATTAATATTATTATTATTATTATTATTATCATTAATATTATTATTATTATTGTTAACCTTTTGTTACTATTATTATTATTATTATTATTATTATTATTATTATTATTATTATTATTATTATTATTAAATTAAGTGAAAGGCATTTTGGTAATTTTATATTAAAAAAATATATAGAGAAATCAAAAAAATTTTCGGGGTCAACACTTTTTTCTTCTTCTTCTTCTTCTTCTTCTTCTTCTTCCCACTTTCGATCACCACCAACCAGCAACAGCTACAATCGCCCCACTTGCAACCACCAACCAACATCGCTTTCCCTTCCCTCGAGCTATTGTTCACTGCTACCAGCACACCAGGAAGTTGCCTGGATCGCCAAAAAAATAGAGGAGGCCAAAAGTTGGAGCTCTTTAACACCGGTGAGGATTCCGACCACCCCAACTCCTCAAACCAGACTTGTTTGGAAGTTTTGCATGCGGTAAGTCCATATCCAAGGTCCGTTTGAGCTCGAAACCTCTAGATTTTTAGATATCTTCAATTTTTAGTATATGTGTTTTAGGGTTTTTCAATTTTTTCAACTTTATTTAGGTTGATTCATTAAAAATTGCTTCATAAATATTGTCTTTTGTAGCTCAAGCTTCTCAAATATATTTTTTGTGAATTTTTTTGAATTAATTTGAATTTTGGTTAATTTTTTGATTATTTTAATATTAAATATTGAATTATTGATAATTATGTTAATTAAATAGTTTTAATTAGAATTTAGTTAAATTGGTGTTAGTAATGTGAGTTAATAATTTTAGAATATTTAAAATGATTTTTGGTGAATTTACATAATTTTTAGAATATTAATTATATTATGTATATTTTGAATTATTGAGTTAATTGTGTAATTTTATGAAAATTATAGTTAAATATTATGTTATAGATGATTTTAGAATTATTTAGGATATTAAAATTATTTTTATAAATTATTTACTATTTTTAACTAATTAATACTAATTTTTGAAAATTATTTTCAAATAATATATTATTTACTATTTTGGTGATTAAATGGATTTTTAATTACTTTCAATATATTTAAGCTATTTCAGCTATTTGAATATATAAAAGTGAATTTTAACTATTTTATGTGTAATTATTGAAAAATTGGATTTTTATTTATATTATATTATTATTTGAGATTTTTATTTAATAATTGTGAAAATAATTGTATTTGGTGTTTTATTGTTTAAATATATTATATTTTGGTATTTTGAGAATATTTATGAAATTTATCTATTTCTAATATAATTATTATATTAATTGTATTTTTGGTGAATTGTGAACCTCGATTGGGAAATTGTGCAATTCGGAGTCCCAACCCGGGGTGTTGAGTGTTCTATGTTAGAAGTGCATTTTCTTGTAGGATCGGCTCTACTTTTCAGTAAAGAGATGTCCGTTTTACAGAGGAGGTTCTGCCAAATTTTTGGTAGAATTCTCGTAAAATGTGACGTCGGGTTGATCTTGAATTTCTATGTTTTGTCTGAGTTTCATATTCCTAGATCGAGTCTCTTTAAAAGTATAAGTTAGATTTATTCTAATTTGTTATTATTATTTTATTTTCTAGTTGCATCAAGACCTAGGCCTATTGGACTGAGCCCATCGAGCCAGTCTCGAAGAGCATAGAATTGTGAGTTATTATCTTATATATACATTGCATATAGGATGCATGATATTGAATATTTATGTTTTAATATTTATTTATCCATGAATTGTTTTATTAAATGTTTTAGTATATGTTAGGTATATTTTCAGTATATTTTTGGTATATTCATGGTTTATATCTAGTATATTTATGGTTGATTTTAGATTTATTTAGCATATATATACTTGAAATATACTTAGTATATTTTCGGTATATTTTTTGGTATATATATGGTTTATTTCATTGTTATGAATGTTATTTATGTTTAAATATGCATTATTTCCCATATATATATTGAATTTTATTTGAAGGATATCAATAGAACATGCTACCTAGTGGGCAGCACAAGGACCATGTACGTATTAGTGCGATAGATTTAGGGTTGAGTTGTGAATCACTTGAGTACATTTATTTGATTGATTGATTGATTTTGAGATTGATATGATTGAGTAGTGTGATTGTAGGAGCTTGGTTGACCTAGTGTCTCGGGGCCAATCACACTAACAGTGAGACTGCTAGAGCTCAGTTGACTTAGTGTCTCAGGGCCAGTCTACTGTCCAAATTGGAATAAGAGAATTAATTTGGAATTAAGTGAGCCTGTATGGCTAGAGAGATGTTTTTTATTGAGGTTACGATTAAATAGGGTTCTATTTGATCCTTTATTAAAATAAATGTTTTTTAGCATTTAATATATATAAAGTGATTTCAGCATCTATGTGAAATGCCTATATATATTTATATATATACTGATGCTTGATTACATATGACATTGGAAGGTGCATGTATATATAATATAACAATTCACTCAGTGAGGTCTGACTCCCCTCAGTTGTTTATTTTACAAGAGATTCTTCTTCCTCAAACCTCAATAGCAGGCCCATCCATCGAATTTCTTCAGCCCCGGCTAGTTTATGTAAATTACTTACCTAAACTTTATTATATTCTAGAAAACTATAGTAGTAGTTGTACTTTGTATCTGTAGAATGTGGTTTTAATATCAGAGATCTTTCTTTGAATATTGTATGCAAATATTTTTTTATTTTATTTTAAGATATGACATAAGTATTTATTTTATATGGATTTAAGTTTTAATTCTAGTGTATTTTTATTTATTTATTGTATGCTTTTATTCTTTTAAGGCTTGTTACGGGTTCCAAATTTGAAAGAATTCTCGTTCCCTAGCATCAGTCATGACTCCCGGTTTGGGTCGTGACAAAGTTAGTATCAAAGTGAAGTTTGTATTTGAGCCCAAGGTTATTAGTGTTATGGACCTAGGTTTTCAAAGTCTTGTTTTCTTTAAAACTACTGCACTTTAATTAGGTTCGAGTCTGTCTTCGATAAGTTTTCCTTGATTTAGTATTCCACGTAATCCTTAGATTGTCTATTTTTCTGAATCTTTTTGGTTTGTCTTTTAAGAATGAGGAGGCGAGCGCATGTCGCTCCACCAGTCATTGAGGCCAAGGATGAAGAGTCCTTTCAAGATGAGGTTTTACCTCCTGAGCCGCCAGCGAGGTGCAGAGGTCAAGGTAGAGGTAGACCTCGAGGAGTGGCAGGTCACCATAGATAGCGAGAGCTACAGGATGAGGAACCTGTAGAGCCTGAGTATGAGGATTCTGCGATACCTCCAATTGCACTACCAATTCATCTTGGCTATCAACAGGGTATGTCTGACCTTGAGGTAACATTGTTTTACGCCAGAGTTGGTCGGATAGCGTTTGATAGGACATCAGATCCATTAGATTTCCTGCATGCGATTGAGATGAGGACTCAAACTACTCACACCAAGTACCGGTGCATCATGATTGTTGAGTTGTCAGTAGAGGGACCAGCCTTGGATTGGTTCATTCAGATGATTTAGCCGTATATGACAATGATGACTTGGGCACAGTTCAGAGAATGATTTATAAGGAGATTCTACCTAGAGCCACTCTGTATGAGCTATAAACTCATATTGACGAGCATCACCAGAGGAGATAGATCTATCAAGGACTACACCATAGAGTTTCTCCAACTTGGTAGATATGCAGAGGATCTGATGAGAGATCAATACTTTACTATCACTACGGACGTCACTGGTCTAGGTTCTGCATTTGCTGGGATGCCTACTGCAGGCCTTACTCTGGAGTCGGTGATAGAGTTGGCCAAGGAGATTGAGTTGAGATTAGTCAGGCAAGGAGCTATGCCTAATTATTATCAGTTCGCCATACAGTCATGAGGATTTTAGACTACTCCATATTCAACCTTTTAGATTGGTTCGAGTAGTCAGCAGAGAGGCTCAGTGCAGCAGAGCTAAAGGCAATAGCAGAGAGTGCATAGTAGTAGACATGGCCATGGGGGACAGCGCAAATCGATCAAATTTAGGTCAAGTGCTTCTAGCAGCAGTAGTGGTCAGAGTTTAGGGTTAGCAACTAGCATTTGTCAGATGTGTGGTAGAGTCCATCATGGACCATGTTATATGGTGCCACTGACGTGCTTTTGATGCAGACAGATGGGACACTTTGTCATATCATGTCCATATTCTAGTTTTCAGCCACAACAAATTCTGTAGTTTTTGCAGCAGTCGATTGCTAGTGCAACACTAGTTCCTTTTTAGTTGCGTCTAGCTCAGTATCCAAGTTCAACTCAGATTGTTGTTTAGCAGGAACGTGGTAGAGGTACCAAAGGAGGTGCTAGAGGTTTTGGCCAGGCTTTTACCAGTCAACAGGGAGGTCGTGGTCAGGCTAGAGTTTTCCACCTCACTCAGCAGGATGCTCAGGCATCTAATGCCATTATGGCAAGTATTATTCTTGTTTGTTTCTTAGATGCTTGGGTTTTGTTTGATCCGGGTGCTATACATTTCTTTGTATCTCCTATTTTTTCTTCAAAGTCATGTTAGCAAGCTTCGAGGATGGCTTTTCCTCTATCTGTCGCCACTCCTTTAAGTGATTCTTTGGACACTAATGTTGTTCCTTCTGGTTGTCGAGTGTTCATCGGAGGTAGAGAATTGCCAGCAGATTTGGTGTTATTGGACGTGATGGAGTTCAATGTGATTTTGGGTATGGATTGGTTGTTTCAGCACTATGCCATTATGGATTGTCAAAGTAAAGAGGTGATTTTCAGAACTCCTGATGAAGAAGAGTTTAAGTTTGTGGGTGATAAGAATTCTGCACCTCAGAATCTCATCTCCACTATCATGGCTAGAAAGATGATGAGGAAGGGTTGTCAAGGATATTTAGCATTAGTTAGGGATACTTCAGTGGAGAAGTTGTCGCTTATAGATGTTCTTATTGCCTGTGAGTTTCCTTATGTTTTTCCTGAGGTGTTGCTAGGTTTACCACCTCATAGAGAGATTGAGTTCTGTATAGATGTGGTTCCAAGCACTACTCCTATTTTAATGCCACCCTACATAATCGCTCCTACAGAGTTGAAAGAGTTGAAGGAGCAGTTGTAGGAATTATTGGATAAGGGTTTTATTAGACCCAGTGTTTCTCCTTGGGGTGCACTAGTCCTGTTTGTGAGGAAGAAGGATGGTACCCTGAGACTGTGCATAGACTATAGAGAGCTTAATAAGATGATAATGAAGAAAAAGTATCCTCTCCTGAGGATAGATGATCTGTTTGATTAGCTTCAGGGTGCACAATTATTTTCTAAGATTGATTGGAGGTTGGGTTATCATCAATTGCGGATCAGTGAAGCCGATGTTCCTAAAATGGCATTTCGTACTTGATATGACCACTATAAGTTTATGGTGATGTCATTGGGGTTGACTAATGCACCAACTGCTTTCATGGATCTAATGAACAGGGTATTCAAACCAAGTATGGATTAGTTTATGGTAGTCTTCATTGATGATATACTGGTGTATTCGAAGAGTATGAAGGAGCACATATATCATTTGAGGAATGTACTGCAGACACTGAGAGAACATCAGCTTTATGCAAAATTCTTGAAAGGTGATTTCTGGTTGGAGAATGTTGCATTCCTTAGACATGTGATGTCTAAAGATGGTATCTAGGTTGATCCACAGAAGATTAAGGCAGTGTCTGAGTGGCCTAGACTGACTACAGTTATGAAAATTTGTAGTTTTCTAGGTTTAGCTAGGTATTATAGGAGATTTGTACAGGATTTTTCCAGAATTACAGCTCCTATGACTCGCTTGACTCAGAAGAATATGAAGTTTGAGTGGTCAGATGCTTGTGAAAACAATTTCCAATTACTGACGGAGAAGTTAACCAAAACTCCAGTTTTGGCTTTGCCTAATGGAGTAGATAAGTTCACTATGTATTATGATGCCTCTAGAGTTGGCCTAGGTTGTGTATTGATGCAAAATGGTAGGGTGATAGCTTATGCTTCAAGGTAGTTGAAGAAGTATGAACAGAATTATCCTACCCATAACCTAGAGATGGCTTAAGTGATCTTTGCTCTCAAGATTTGGAGACATTATCTGTACGGGGTGACTTGTGAGATTTTTACTGATCACAAGAGCCTTAAGTACATTTTTCAGCAGAGAGATATGAATCTGAGGCAAAGGAGATGGTTAGAGCTCCTAAAGGACTATGATTATGAGATTCTCTATCATCCAGGCAAGGCTAACATGGTAGCATATGCCTTGAGTATGAAGTCCTCAGATAGTCTTGCTCACATCAGTGTGGAGAGGAGATCGTTGATCCAAGAGTTATACCAGTTAGTGGATCAAGGTATGATGATGAAGATGAGTAGATCTAATGGACTATTAGCTTAGTTCAGAGTTTGATCTGTGCTGAGAGATAGGATTAAGGCAGCTCAGGGCTGAGATCTTATTCTAGCAGAGCTTGCAGAGAATATTTGTGCAGGGAAGTTCACTAATTTCACACTCAATGAGGATGGTGTTTTATAGATCAGTGGTAGGTTATGCATTCTTGATGTGGATAATTTGAGAGAACAGATCCTTGAGGAAGCACATTCTACAGCCTACATCATACATCTAAGTGTCACTAAGATGTACTACAGTATCAGAGACTTGTACTGGTGGGATGGATTGAAGAAGGATGTAGCTAATTTTGTTGCTAAGTGTTTGACGTGTTAGCAGGTGAAAGCTAAACATCAGAAGCCTTCTAGGAAGCTTCAGCCACTTCCTATTCCTGAGTGGAAATGGGAGAGAATTGCTATGGATTTTATGGTTGGTTTACCTCATTCTAAGGATGGATACGATTCCATCTAGGTGATTATGGATAGGTTGACCATGTCTGCTCATTTCTTGCTTGTGAAAACCACTTATTCTATTGCTAGATTGGTGAAGATGTATGTTAAGCATATTGTGTGCCTTCACAGAGTACCTGTGTCCATTGTATCTGATAGAGGTTCAGTGCTTACCTCTCATTTTTGGCAAAAGTTACAAGAAGCGATGGGCACCAAACTTGATTTCAGTACTGCTTTTCTTCCTCAAATAGATGGTCAGCCTGAGAGGATGATCCAAACATTGGAAGATATGTTAAGGATGTGTGTTTTGGATATGGGAGCTAGTTGGGATGATCATTTGCCACTTATGGAGTTTGCTTATAATAACAGCTAGCATAGCAGGATTGGGATGGTGCCATATGAAGCTTTGTATGGAAGGAAGTACATATCCCCTTTGAGTTAGGATAAGATTAGGGAGAGAGCATTAACTAGACTTGAGATGGCTTAGGATGTCGTTAAGAAGGTTGCTATGATCAAAAGGAAACTAAAGACTGCAGTTAGCAGACAAAAGAACTATGCGGATCCGAGAGATAGAGATGTAGAATTTTAGGTTAGAGACTATATGTTTCTGAAGGTGTCTCCAATGAAAGGTGTGATGAGCTTTAGCAAGAAGGGTAAGCTAGCATCGAGATATATTGGATCGTTGAGATTCTAGAGAAAGTGGGCATGGTTGCATATCGGTTGTCTTTGCCTCTAAATTTGTCTCAAGTGCATCCAGTGTTCCATATCTCAATGCTGAGGAAGTATATTTCGAACCCTTCGCACGTGTTGCAACCTGAAATTGTGGAAATGAATGAAGACTTGACATTCGAGGAGGAACCTGTTGCGATTGTAGATTATCAAGTTCGTCAATTGTGTTCAAGGTAGATTTCGATGGTCAAGGTGTTGTGGCGAAGCAATAACGTAAAAGAGCACACTTGGGAGACTTAAGTAGAGATGCGAGCTTTTTATCCTTATCTCTTTCCTTGATGATTCTTGTTTCTATTCTTTTCTTTGAATTCGAGGACAAGTTCTTATAAGGATGGGAGATTGTAAAGACCCACCATTTTAAATTAAATAATATTATCTCGGGATATGCAGTATTAATAATTTTAAATTTTATTCGTATATTATTATTGTTAATTGCTAATAATATTTACATATTTTATTTTGAGAAATTATTTACATAAAAATAATTTATTTCATATGAGATTAATTGACAATATTAAAGTTAATATTATTATTATTATTGTTAACCTTCTTGTTATTATTATTATTATTATTATTATTATTATTATTATTATTATTATTATTATTATTATTATTATTATTATTATTATTATTAAGTGAAAGGCATTTTGGTAATTTTATAATAAAAATATATATAGAAAAATCAAAAAAAAAATTTAGGGTCAACACTTTTTTCTTCTTCTTCTTCTTCTTCTTCTTCTTCTTCTTTTTCCCACTTTCGATCACAGCCAACCAGCCATCGCCAAATCGCCCCACCTGCAACCACCAACTGCCACCACTTCCCCTTCCCTCCAACTATCGTCCGCTACCACCAGCACACCGAGAAGTCACCTGGATCACTGGAAAACAGAGGATGCTGAAAGTTAGAGCTCTTGAATGCCGGTGAGGATTCTGACCACCCCAGCTCGTCAGACCGGACTTGTTTCGAAGCTTTTCGTTCGGTGAGTCCATTTCCAAGCTCCATTTGAGCTCAAAACCACTAGACTTTTAGATATCTTCAATTTTTAGTTTATGTGTTTTAAGGTTTTTGAATTTTATGAACTTGATTTAGGTTGATTCATGAAAACTTGCTTCACAAATGTTGTTTGTTGTAGCTCAAGCTTCTCAAATATATTTTTTGTGAATTTTTTTGAATTAATTTGAATTTTGGTTAATTTTTTTATTATTTTAATATTAAATATTGAATTATTGATAATTATGTTAATTAATTATTTTTAATGAGAATTTAGTTAAATTGGTGTTAGTAATGTGAGTTAATAATTTTAGAATATTTAAAATGATTTTTGGTGAATTTACATAATTTTTAGAATATTATGTATATTTTGAGTTATTGAGTTAATTCTGTAATTTTATGAAAATTATAGTTAAATATTATGTTTTAGATGATTTTAGAATTATTTAGGGTATTAAATTTATTTTTATAAATTATTTACTATTTTTAACTAATTAATACTAATTTTTGAAAATTATTTTCAAATAATATATTATTTACTATTTTGGTGATTAAATGGATTTTTAATTACTTTCAATATATATTTAAGCTATTTGAATATATAAAAGTAAATTTTAACTATTTTATGTGCAATTATTGAAAAATTGGATTTTTATTTATGTTATATTATTATTTGAGATTTTTATTTAATAATTGTAAAAATAATTGTATTCGGCATTTTATTGTTTAAATATATTATATTTTGGTATTTTGAGGGTATTTATGGAATTTATTGATTTTTAATATAATTATTATATTAATTATATTTTTGGTGAATTGTGAATCTCGGTTGGAAAATTGTGCAGTTCAAGGTCCCAACACGGGGTGTTGAGTGTTCTGTGTTAGAAGTGCATTTTTCTTGCAGAATCGACTCTACTTTTTAGTAGAGAGATATCCGTTTTACAAAGGAGGTTCTACCAAGTTTTTTTTAGAATTCTCGTAAAATGTGACGTCAAGTCGATCCTACATTTTCGTGTTTTGTCTGAGTTTTGTATTCCTCGATCGAGTCTCTTTAGAAGTATAAGTTAGATTTATTCTTATTTGTTATTATTATTTTATTTTCTAGTTGCACCGAGACCGAGGCCTATTGGACTGAGCCCGTCGAGCCAGTCTCGAGGAGCGCAGAATTGTGAGTTATTATCTTATATATACATTGCATATAGGATGCATGATATTGAATATTTATGTTTTAATATGTATTGATTTATAAATTGTTTTATTAAATGTTTTAGTATATGTTAGGTATATTTTCAGTATATTTTTGGTATAATCATGGTTTATATCTAGTATATTTATGGTTGATTTTGGATTTATTTAGCATATATAGACTTGAAATATACTTAGTATATTTTCAGTATATTTCTGGTATATATATGGTTTATTTTATTGTTATGAATGTTATTTATGTTTAAATATGCATTATTTATTTCCCATATGTATATTGAATTTTATTTGAAGGATATCAATAAAACGTGCTACCTAATGGGCAGCACTAGGACCGTGTATGTACCGATGCAATAGATTTAGGGTTGAGTTATGAATCACTTGAGGACATTTACTTGATTGATTGATTTTGAGATTGATGTGATTAAGTAGTGTGATTGCAAGAGCTCGGTTGACCTAGTGTCTCGGGGCCAATCACATTGACAGTGAGACAGTTGGAGCTTAGTTGACTTAGTGTCTCAGGGCCAATCTACTATCCAAATTGGAATAAGAGAATTAATTTGGAATTAAGTGAGCTTGTATGGCTAGAGAGATGTTTTTTATTAAGGTTGCAATTAAATAGGGTTCTATTTGATCCTTCATTAAATGAGGTCTGACTCCCCTCAGTTAAATGAAATGCATGTATATATTTATATATATATATTGATACTTTATTCCATATGACATTAGGAGGTGCATGTATGTATAATATAATAATTCACTCAATGAAGTCTGACTCCCCTCAGTTGTTTATTTTACAGGAGATTCTTCTTCCTTAGACCTCAGTAGTAGGCCCATCCATCGGATTTCTTCAGCCTTGGCTAGTTTATGTAAATTGCTTACCTAAACTTTATTATATTCTAGAAAACTACAGTAGTAGTTGTACTTTGTATCTATAGAATGTGGTTTTGATGTCAAAGACCTTTCTCTGAATATTGTATGCAAATATTTATTTTATTTTATTTTAAGATATGACATAAGTATTTATTTTATATGGATTTAAGTTTTAATTATGGTGTATTTTTATTATTTATTGCATGCTTATATTCTTTTAAGGCTTGTTACGGGTTTCGGATTCAAAAGAATTCTTGTTCACTAGCGCCAATCATGACTCCCGGTTTGGGTCGTGACATCGCAGGCCCCTACCAATCATTGCAAGCACAACACAAGGGTGCCATGCTTATACATTCAGAAAGCAACGATTAGCACCTCGAAGAAATGATAATTAACTCCTAAGATCCCACATTGTAAGGCACATCAACGGTTGTGCACCTCTAATTAAGGGGACCCCCCCTATGCATCCACATGCGAAAGCTACCATTCAAAACTAGACACAACACAAAGGTAGATTTCTTAGGCCTGGTACATTCATGCCAAACTCAAAACCAGCAACCCCTGTGCACACTTTAGTATGAGGTTTTTCCCTAAAAATGTTAGGCTTACATCCTTGGTTGCACACCAGCCCCGAAGGGGATGTTACCCTATCCATCGGCACACATCTTGGCTACCCACGTTTGGCATAAAGCAATAAAAAAATATAGAATGTGAATACCTAGCTCGAATTTTACCCAAGCAACCTATCAACACGCTCTAGCATGGGTTTGGGCCTTAACGATGTTAAATTCACAACCATGAAATACCCTGCTCCACCGATCCTCGATCCCAATAATTCAAGTTGCCTCGAGGTCACCCACAATAGGCGAATGAGGCACCTCAACATCCCCTAAAATTTGGGTAAAATCCTACTACATTAATGAAATCCAGTAGTTAGTGGGCTCGAGCAACGGAATTATGGCCCACCATGGCCCGAGTTCTTTCGACATCCAATGGGGCAATAGAAGGGGTAGGGGGATTTTTTCGTGCCACACCAAAGCCCACAAGTGCCTAGGAATGCCCCTTTGCCTAGGCTTCCTAATTTCCCTAAGGGAATTGAGGTATGTTGCACCCCCTGAAAAGCATAAAGAGCATATGGGGCTGTGGTAGGAGGAGACATCGATATGTTCCACCCATCACACCCCCCTTAAAAAATTCAATTTGAAGAATTTTGATCTTATTTTTTACATATATGTTAAGAATAATCCAATTCAATTTAATTTTATGTGAAATGCCTTGGCCATGCACGCCAAGGCATGCGAGGGGCCTCGGCCATGTGCACCAAGGGATACCGGCCTCGGCCAAGGGCATACCAAGGCATACAAGGGGACTTGGCCATTCACGCCAAGGCAAGCCCGACCTCGATCGAGGGCATGCCAACGCATGCGAGGTGCCTCGGCCATGTGCTCTAAGGCATACCCGGCCATGGTTGAGGGCACGCCAAGGTATGCTAGGGTCCTCAACCATGGGCGCCAAGGCATACGAGGAGCCTCATCTGAAGGCATGCCAACACATGTGAGGCATCTTGGCCATGCAAGCCTCACCAGAGGGCATGCCAGGCACCTCGGTGATGCACTCCAAGGCATTCTCAGCCTTGGCCATGAGCACAAAGGCATGCCATCCTCGATCGAGTGTGAGCAAAGGTATCTGAAGGGCCTCGGCCAAGGGCATGCCAAGGAATATGAGGGACCTCAGCCATGCACGCCAAGGCATACCCGGCCTCAGCCCAATGCACACCATGGCATGCGAGGTGCCTTAGAAATGCATGTTATGGCATGCGAGGTGCCTTGGAAATAAATGCCATGGCATGTGAGGTGCCTTGGAAATGCAAGCCAAGCCATGCCCTACCTTGGTCGAGGGCACCCCAAGGCATGCGAGGTGCCTCAGCCATGCATGCCAAGGCATGCTCTGCTCAGCTGAGGGCATGCCAAGGCATACGAGGGGCCTCGGACATGTGCCTCAAGGCATGCCTAACCTTAGTCGAGGGAGAGCCAAAGCATGCGTAAGGCCTTGGACATGCATGCCAAGGCATACGAGGGGCCTCGAACATATGCATCAAGGCATGTCTGGCCTAGGCTGAGTATAGCCCAAGGCATGAGAGGTGCCCTAGCCATGTGCACCAAGGCATACAAAGGACCTTAGCCATTGGCACCAAGGCATGCTTAGCCTTAGCCTAGGCATGATAAGTTAGCCTCAGCCAAGTGCGGGCTAAGGCAATAAAGTGGCCTCAGCCATTAGTGCCATGGCACACCTGACCTCACCCATGGGTGCTAAATAATGCGAGGTGTCTTAGCCATGGGTGCCAAGATATCCCTAGCTTCAACCCAGTGTGCGCCAACGCATGCAAGGAGCCTCAGACATGCGCACTAAGGCATGCTCAGACTCGGCCGAGGGTGGGCCAAGGCCTGCGAGGTGCCTCGGCCCAGTGCACACCAAGGCATGCAATGGGCCTTGAACATGCGCACAAAGGCATGCCCAGCCTCGGCCTAGTATGGGGCAAGGCTTGCGAGGGGCCTTAAACATGCACCCCAAGGAATGCAAAGTGCATCGATTGAGGGTATGCTAAGGCATGCGAGGTGCCTTGGCCATGCGTGCCCAAGCTTATGAGGTGCTTCGGCCATGCTAGCCAAGGCATGCTAGGGGAGAGGGTTGCCGACTATTGGGACTAAAGCATGCCCCTCCTTGGCTGAATAGGGGCCAAGTTAAGCAAGGGGCCTCAACCATGCGCACTAAGGCTACCCTCCCTCAGCTGAGGGCATGCGAGAGGCCTTGGCCATTAGCACCAAGGCATGCCCGGCCTCGACCCAGGGCATTTGAAGGCATGCGAGGGACCTTAGCCATGGGCACTAAGGCATGCCCCCCCCCAGCTAAGTGCAAGCCAAGGCAATAAAGTGGCCTCAGCACACTCTAGCATGAGTTTGGGCTATCAGCACACTCTAGCATGGGTTTGGGCCAAAACGACATTAGATTCACTACCATGAAATGCTCTGCTCCACCAATCCTCAATCCTAATAATTCAAGTTGCCTCGAGGTCACCCACAATAAGTGGATAAGGCACCTCAACATCCCCCAACAATCAGGTAAAATCCTGCTACCTCAACGAAATAAAATAGCTTGTGGTCCTGGGCCATGGCATGGTGGCCCACCAAGGCCCTGGTTCTTTCGACATCCAATAGGGGCAACGGAAGGGGTAGGAGGATGTTTTCCATGACACACCAAAGCCCACAAGTGCCTAGGCATGCTATGCTGCCTAGGCTCCCCAACTCCCCCAAGGGGATTGAGGTATGTTGCACCCCCTAAAGAGCATATGGAGCACATGGGGCTATGATAGGAGGAGACATCAATATGTTCCACCCATCACAGCCACCCTAAAAAATTCAATTTAAGGAATTTTGATTTTTTGTAGATATGTTAAGAATAATCCAATATACTCTAGGAAAAAATTAGAAAATTTTTTGAGCATATTAACTATTTTTTTCAATTTATTTAAGGCAGAAAATAGAGAAATTCATAAAAAAAAAATGAAGGACACCTCAAAAAATCACCATTTTCTATGGAGAGCCATAAAAAAATATGGAAAATTTACTAGTTTAACTAGCTTTTAATTTTCATGATTTTAATTTTATACGAGAAGCCTCGGCCATGAGCGCCAAGGTATGCGAGGTGCCTCAACCATGCATGCCAAGGCATATGAGGAGCCTCAACCATGCTCACCAATGCATGCCCTCCAATAGAGAGCATACTAAGACATGCGAGGTGCCTCGACCATTGGTGCCAATGCATGCACAGTCTTAGTGTTGGGAGTGCCAGGGCATGCGAGGGACCTCGACCATTAGTGCCAAGTCTTGCCCGGACTCAGCTGAGGGTGAGCTAAGGCATGCGCGAAGCCTTGGCCATGCATGCCAAGGCATGCCTGGTCTTACCAAGGCATGTGAGGTGCCTTTGCGATGCATGCTAAGGCATGCCCTACCTAGGCCAAGGGTGGGCCAAGGCATGAGAGGTGCCTCGACCAAGTGTGCTAAGGCATGAGAGGGGACTAGGCCATATGTGCCAATGCATGCCCGGCCTCAACCTAGTGTTGTCCATGGCATATGAGGCACCTCAAACATGCCCGCCAAGGCATGCCCTGCCTCTCTCAAGGGTGTGCCAAGGCATGCGAGATGCCTTTGCCATGCATGCCAAAGCATGCCCCGCTTGGTAAAGGCATGCCATGGCATGCGAGGGTCCTCGAATATGCACACTATGGGATGCCCAGCCTTACCCGAGGGCCAGCCAAGGCATGCATAGGGCCTCAGACATGCACATCAAGGCATGACTGGCCTAAGCTGATGGCAAACCAACGCATGCGAGGTGCCACAGCCATGCATACGATCAACCTCAGCCTTTGGTGCCAAGGCATGCCTGACCTCGGCCTAGGGCATGCTAGGGACCTCATCCATTGGCGCCAAGGCATGCCCCCCTCAATCGAGTGTGGGCCAAGGCAATAGAGTGGCCTCAACCATGCAGGCCAAGGCATACCCAACCCGGCCTAGGGCATGCAAAGGCATGCGAGGGGCCTCGACCATTGGTGCCATGGGCACTAAGGCATCCCTAGCCTCAGCCTAAAATGGGCCAAGGCATGCGAGGAGCCTTAGACATGCATGCTAAGGCATGCCTAGACTCAACCGAGGGCTAGCCAAGGCATGTGAGGTGCCTCCGCCATGCGCGCCAATACTTGCAAGGTGCCTAGGCCATGCGCACCAATGCATGCTAGGGGCCTTGGCCATCCATGCCAAGGCATACCCGTCCTTAGCCCAATGCAGGCCAATGCATGCAAGGGGCCCAAGACATGCATGCCCAGCCTTGGCCCAGTGTGGGCCAAGGCATGCAAGGGGCCTCAAACATGCTGACCAAGGCATGCAAAGTGCCTCGACTTAGGGTGTGCCAAGGCATGCAAGGTGCCTCGGCCATGCACTTCTAAGCTTACGAGAGGCCTTGGACATGAGCGCCATTACATGGTTGGCCTCGGCCAAGGGCATACAAGGGGCCTTGGCCATTGATGCCAATGCATGCCTAGCCTCGACCATAGGCATGCCAGGGCAAGCGAAGGACCTCGGCCACTAGCGCCAAGCATGCCTGGCCTAGGTCGAGGACATTCTAAACCATGTGAGGGACCTTGGCCATGCCCACCAAGGCATGCCTTGCCTCAGCTGAGGGGGCACAAACCAATACCATGCATCGACCGAGTTCGAGCCAAGGCATAGGAGGGGCCTCGGCCATACTCACCAAGGCTTGCAAAGGAATCATGTGCACCAATGCATGCCCGGTCTTAACCCAATATGGCCTATAGCATGTGAGGTGCCTCGGCCATGCACATCCAGTCATGCCCTACCTCGGTCGAGAAGGTGGCAAGGCATGCGAGGGACCTCGACCACGCGCCCAAAGACATACCCTGCCTAGGTTTAGTTTGGGCCAAGGCATGCAATGGACCTCGGCTATACCTGCCAAGGCATGCCCTACCTCAGCTGTGTTCATGCCAAGGCAAGTGAGGAGCCTCGGTTATATGCACCAAGGCATGAGAGGGGATTTAGCCATGCATGCTAATGCATGCCCGGCCTCGGCCATGCGAGGCACCTTAGACATGTGCAGCAAGGCATGGGAGGCATGCAAGGCACCTTAGACATGTGCAGCAAGGTATGTGAGGCACCTCAAACATGCGCAACAAGGTATGCCCTACCTCAGTCGAGGGAGTGCCAAGGCCTAGGCCATGCATGCCAAGGCATGCGAGGTTCCTTGGCCATGTGCGCAAAGGTAATCCCCGCTTGGTTGAGGCATGAAAAGGCATGCATGGGGCCTCAGACATGCGTGCCAAGGCACACGAGGGCCCTCAGACAAGCACATTGGAGCATGCCTAAGGAATGCAAGGTCCCTCGACCATGCACAATAAGGCATGCAAGGGACCTTGGCCATTGGCTCCAAGGTATGCCAGACCTCGGCCTATGATATGCCAAGGCATGCGAGGGACCTCAGCCATTAGCACCATGGCATGCCCCCCTTAGTCGAGTGTGGGCCAAGGCAACGGAGAAGCATGCCCAACTAGGTGTCAAGGGGTAGCATTTTATAATCATAAAGGCATTTTAGACATTTTATAATGGGGTGTGATGGGTGGAACATATTGATGTCTCCTTCTACCAACCCTCATTGAGCTCCTTATGGTCTTTAAAGGGGAGTGACTAGTCATCAAAGGCCTAGGGTCAGAGATCTGATCACTATAGATGTTGGGTGTGTGCACTCCTCTTAGGTAGGTTCCCCCCTGCCTACACCTTGGGGAGCACAGTGTCTGAATTGATGTACTGATCCATTTAATGAATAATAAAAGTAGCACCATTACAATTATTCACTGTGCCTTATTAGTTGTGCTTATGCTTGTGCTTATGCCTAGAATCATGCGTGTGGCTTGCTCTTGCCCATTGGGCTACTATATTGGCTTTATGGTCTTGACTCAAATACTAACTAACTATTCTTTATGCCTTTATAGATTTACTAGTCTGTCCTTGAGGCTAGCTTGTTAGAAAGTGTTCTAGACAAGCGCCATACGGTCCTTTTTTATGAAGTGTTTTACGGGCCCGTCACATTTGATATCAAGGCATTCTTCACTCTTCAACTATGGCAAGTGTGCCTAAAACAAATAATTCTAAACATGCACGCATTGAGGTGATAGAGAAAAGGGTGGAGACACTTGAGGCTGCGATAGCCAAAGTGAGCCCATTAAAGAATGTCTTGAATAGAATCAAGTTGTTCAATGTTGTGATAGCTAAAGCAGATGTTATTGAGAACATTATAAGTGATTTGATTCTCTTAAGCTAGTATTGGCTAGATTAATTCCTCTCGAGGGGCGGCCAATAGAGCTTGAGGCTCCCCCTGTGTAGACCCTTCGAGGAGTGGTAATGAGGAAGTGTTGAAAGATCGGCTAGAGAGCCTAATGTCTCAAATGTCTCATGTGGAGACTCTGAGACATTACCTGATGAGATCACAGAGAGCCATAAGAACATGGGTGAAGCTCTTGATGCTTTGACTAATTATGCAAAGGAAGCAATTCAATCCTTGCGTCAATATGTACAAATAATTAGAGAGAAAGTGGATGAAAGTGTGAACATGGGTGGCTTCAGAGTTATGCCTATAGGGAGAACCAAAATCCTAAAGCCCAATTCCTTTAAAGGTGCCCACGACTCTTGCCTTATTAATAACTTCTTATTTGACATGGAACTCTATTTTAAGGCAATGAATATCGATTCGGAGGAACAACGATTGACCTCATGGATGATGCAACACTTTGGTAGCGGACCAAAGCAGAAGGTATAAAAGCTAGTAGGTTCTTTGTAACTGGCTAGGAGGATTTCAAGCATGAACTAAGAGCCCAATTCTATCCTGAAAACGTGGGGTTTAACACCCACGCCCAGTTAGATGAACTAAGACCTACAGGTTCTATTCGAGATTATGTCTGGCAATTCTCGACATTAATTCTTTATATGCCAGACATGGCTGAAATGGATCGAGTGCATCATTTCATGGTTGGGTTGAAATCATGGACTAAGAAAGAGCTTCAATGGCGTGGAGTAAAATATGTCAAATCAACCATCTCAACTTTGACAGTTTAGATGATTACATCGAGAGTGGCAACAAAAGAAAATTCAATCCCTTCATGGAAGGAGATGGCTCTACTACCATATGGGCAAGAAATTCCCAAGGAAATACTGATCGACTAGCACCATGAACTAGGAATTCATAACGTAGAAATTGGAATTTTGGTGGGATGGAAAGGAGATTCAGAAATATGGGAGGGGGAGAAAGAAATTACTCCAACTTTTATAATAAGAATTTTGGGCAAACCCCGACAAAGCTTACAGGGCTTAAGAAGTCCATGGGTAGAAGCACCCTAAACATTAAGTGCTTTTTATGCAGTAGACCTCATCAGGTGGTAGATTTCCCTCATTAAGGAGCTTTGGATGCCATCAGGACGATACAACATGAAGAAGTGAAAGAAAGCCCTCAAGTGGGGGAGGATGAACCAGCTATAATAGGAGCCCTGAGGCACTTGAATGCCTTGGAAAGACAGATAGAGCAACCAAAAGGAAAAAGACCCAATGGATAGATGTATGTGGACTTTATTGTGCAAGGTAAACTTTTTCAGACTCTCATAGATACGAGAGCTACTAACAATTTTATGACAGATACGGTGGCCACTCGGCTAGGGTTCAAGGTGGAAAGAGATCAGGGAAAAATGAAAATCGTCAACTGTCAAGCTAGAGAAATAGCTAGCATAGCTCGAGAAGTGCCATGTAAATTGGGAGCATGGAGTGGAAATGTGTTATTCACGATAGCTCCAATGGATGACTTTGATGTTGTTATAGGGATGGATTTCTTAATAAAAACTAGAACCATCCCTATTGCTACAACCAATTGCTTACTGATGTTGGGGGAGAGGCCGTGTGTAATCCCAATTACAGTGAGCCCAATTTGTGAAAAGAAGATGTTATTGGCCATGCAATTTAAGAAAGGGATAAAGAAGGGTGAGAAAATGTATGTAGCAATCCCACTTGGGGATGAGGACCAACTAAATAAGGAGATCCTTAGACAAATGGAGGCAGTATTAATTGATTATGCTGATATGATGCCCAATAAGCTGCCACAAACTTTACCTCCGAGAAGGGGAATTGATCACGAGATAGAATTGCTTCCAAGTACAAAATCTCCAACAAGAGCTCCATATAGAATGGCTCCTCCTAAAATAGCTAAACTAAGAAAATAGCTGGATGAATTACTTATGGCAGGATTTATCCACCCTTCTTAGGCCTCCTTTAGTGCTCTGGTGCTTTTCCAAAAGAAACAAGATAGGAGTCTATGATTGTGTGTTGATTATCGAGCTCTGAATAAAGTCACCATGAGGAATAAATATCCTATCCCACTAGTAGCTGACTTCTTTGATCAATTGGGATATGCCAAGTACTTTAGCAAGTTGGATCTGAGATCGGGTTATCACCAGGTTTGCATTGCAGAAGGAGATGAACCAAAAACTGCATATGTGACTTGGTATGGTGCATTTGAATTTCTTGTCATGCCTTTTGGACTAACCAATGCTCTTGCTACTTTTTGTACTCTTATGAACCAGGTGTTTCATGATTACTTGGATAAATTTATGGTGGTGTATATGGATGACATTATGGTTTATAGTACCACTTTAACATAATACGAAGAGCCTCTCCACCTAGTCTTTAAGAAATTGAGGTAGAACTAGCTATATGCAAAGTGGGAGAAATGCACTTTTAGGCAAACTACCATAAAATTATTAGGGCACATAGTGGAACAGGGCTACATTTGTATGGACACGGGCAAAGTTAAAGCAATCCAAGGATGGAAACCATCTGCTAGTCTTACAGAACTCCATTCCTTCTTAGGACTTGCTAACTACTATAGGCGGTTCATACAAGGATATTAAAAAAAAGTACTTCCATTAATAGAATTGCTAAAGAAGACTACTGGTTGGAAATGGACTAACAACTGTCAAGAAGCATTTGATGAAGTGAAGAAGTTACTTCTTAAAGACCTGGTATTGGCTATGTTGGATATGATAAAGTCCTTCGAAGTGCAAACTAATGCTTCCGATTATGCACTTGGTATGGTGTTAATGTAGGACAACCATCCTATAGCCTTTGAAAGCCAAAAATTAAGTGAAGCAAAATGTTGATATACGACTCATGAGAAAGTTCTGTTGGCAATCCTTCATTGCTTGAGAACATGGAGGCATTATTTATTGGGGTCAAAATTCATTGTGAAGACTGATAACATAGTGGTCAGCCACTTCCTAACCCAACCAAAATTGAATCCAAGATAAGCAAGTTGGCAGGAACATTAGGCTGAATTTGATTTTCATCTGGAATATAAACCTAGGAAGAACAATAATAAAGCATATGCACTAAGATGAAAGATAGAATTGGCAATGGTAAAACGGTTAGCTTACCCATACATGAGTCGAGTGGTGACCTCTATTCGAGACCAGATTAAGCAGAACTTGGAAAAAGACCCATAAGTTATTACTTTAATCAACTTGGCAAAGTAAGGGAATACTAGACAGTTCATTTAGGAGAATGACCTCTTAGTGGCAAATAGGTTTCGGTTGTATGTACCAAAAATTGGAAACTTAAGGAAGTCACTACTTTAAGAATGTCATAATACATTGTGGGTTAGTCATCCTGGATGGCAACGAACACTAGCACTCTTAACGCAAAATTATTACTGGCCTAAAATGGAAGATGATGTGAGGATGTACACCAAGACCTGCCTAATCTACCAACAGGACAAGGTTGATAGAAAAAAGACTACAGGTTTATTGGAACCCTTGCCAGTGCCTAATCGGCCTTGGGAGAGTGTGTCGCTAGACTTCATTACGGGTTTACTATGAATGGGGGAGTATGACTCTATCTTGGTGGTGGTTGATAGATTCTCTAAATATAACACCTTAATCCCAATGCCAAAATTTAGTTCTTCAAAAGACACAGCTAGAGCCTTCTTTAAACATGTGGTAAAGTACTAGGGAGTACCTAAAAGCATTGTCAGTGATCGAGATGGGCGATTTTTGGGAACCTTCTGGGCAAAACTCTTTCGACTTCTAGGCTCACTCCTAGATATGACTACCAGCTATCATCCATAAATAGATGGACAAACAAAGAGATTCAATAGCCTCTTGGAGGAATATTTGAGGCACTTTATCAGCTCTAGCTAAAAGAACTGGGCATCTTTGCTAGATGTAGCATAATTTTGTTTTAACTCATAAAAGAGCTCTAGTACTGACAAAAGTCCTTTTGAGATTGTTATAGGTCAACAACCTTCTTTGCCTCATTCATTAGAGGGTCCATACAAAGGGAAAAACCCAAAGACCTACAACTTCTTCAAGGAGTGGAGGCAAATGAAGAAATTGCTTAGGCACATTTGGCGAGAGCAGCACAAAGAATGAAGCACTGGGTGGATTTAAAGCGTAGGCCACAGGAGTTCCAGGTTGGAGATAAGGTGTTAATAAAGCTACTTTCAGAATAAGTTCATCTACGCACCAAAGATCGCAAACTACTAAGCAGATTTGAAGGCCCTTTCCCCATTACTGCCAAAGTGGGGTCAGCTACTTATAAAGTAGAATTATCGGAAGGACTCAACATACACCCAGTTTTCCATGTGAGCAACTTGCGACCTTATCATGTAGATGAAGAACACACTAGCAGAAACTAAACCAAGAGACCTCAAATTTCTAAGTTAAAACCAATAATGAAGATTATAGAAGAAATTCTAGCAGAGAGAGTAATAGCTTATAATCGGCATAGATACAAAGAGTACCTAGTGAAGTGGAAGGACCAAGGTGAAGAAGAGAATAGCTGGGAGAAGGACAAGGACCTTAAAGCTTTCAAGTACAAGATTGATAAGTCATTAAGTCATAGTCGATGAGGGCGTCGACCACTTGAGTGGGGGAGAATGTCAAGGGGTAGCATTTTGTAATCATAAGGGCATTTTAGACATTTCACAATAGGGTGTGATGGGTGGCACATATTGATGTCTCCTTCTACCAACCCTCATTGTGCTCCTTATGCTTTTTAGGGGGGAGTGACTAGTCATCAAAGGCCAGGGCTAGAGATCTAGTCAATATAGATGCTGGGTGTGTGCACTCCTCTTGGGTAGGCTCCCCCCTGCCTACACCTTAGGAAGCACAATGTCTGAATCGATGTACTGATCCATTTAATGAATAATAGAAGTAGCCCCATTACAATCATTCATTGTGCCTTGTTGGTTGTGCTTATGCTTGTGCCTAGAATCATGCATGTGGCTTACTCTTGCCCATTGGGCTACTATATTGGCTTTGTGATCTTGACCCGAATACTAACCAAATATTCTTTATGCCTTTACAGATTTATTAGTCTATCCTTAAGGCTGGCTTATTAGAAGGTGTTCTAGACAAGCATCACACGGTCCCTTTTTATGAAGTGTTTTGATGGCCTGTAACACTCGGCTGTCAATGTGCCAAGGCATGCAAGGGGCCTCAGCCATTGTTGCCATGGCATGCCAGACCTCAGCCGAGGGCGTGTAAGGGGCCTTAGACATTGGCACCATGGCATGCCTAACCTCAGCCATGGGTGCCAAGGCAGGCAAGGTGACTCTACCATGGGCATCATGGCATCCCTAACCTCAGCCTAGTGCAGGCCAAGGCATGTGAGGAGACTCGAACATGCGCGCTAAGGCATGCCCGGACTCAGCTGAGGGTAGGCCAAGGCATGCAAGGTGCCTCCACCATGCATGCTAATGCTTATGAGGTGCCTAGGCCATGCATGCCAAGGCATGCCCTGCTCAACCGAGGGCATGCCAAGGCTTACAAGGGACCTCTGACATGCACGCCCAACATGTCCAGCCTCAGTTGAAGGCAAGCTAAGGCATGCGAGGGGCTGGTGACATGTGCGCCAAGGAATGCGAGTTGCCAAGGCATGCCCATCCTTGGCCCTGTGCGGGCCAAGGCATACAAAGGACCTAAAACATATGCACCAAAGCATGCCCAGCCTCAGCCCAATGTGGTCCAAGGCATGCGAGGTGCCTCAACCATATGCGCCCAGGCTTACGAGGTGCCTTGTCTGAGTCATGTCAAGGCATGCAAGGGACCTCAACCATGCTCGCCAAGGCATGCCCTGCCTTAACCGAGTTCAAGCTAAGGTAAGGGAGGGGCCTCAGCCATGCCTACCAAGGCATACCTGGCCTCAACCACGAGGGTGTCAGGGCATGCGAGGGGCCTTGGCCATTAGTGCCAAGGCATGCCCAACCTCGGCCGAGGGTATGCCACGGTAAGCGAGGAACCTCGACCATTAGCACTAAGGCATACCCAGCCTCGATCAACCGCGTGCCAAGGCATACGAGGAGCCTAGGCTATGCATGCCCATTCATGTCCAACCTCAATCGACCGCATGGTAAGGCATGTAAGGGACCTCAACCATGCATGCCTAGCCTCGGCCGAGGGGGTCATAATTTAGGCTAGGAGCCTTGGCCTTCCATGCTAAGGAATGCCAAGGGTAAGGGCCACCGGCTATTGATTCCAAGGCATGCCCTCCCTAGCCGAAAGCGAGCCAAGTTAAGCCAGGGGCCTGGACCATACGCTCTAAGGCTTGTTTGCCCTCGGCCGAGGGAGTGCTAAGGCATGCGAGTGGCCTTAGCCATTAGCACCAATGCATGCCCGGCCTCAGCTATATGAGGTTCCTCCCATGCGTGTCAAGGCATACCCGGCCTCGGCCATGCGTGTTAAGGCATGCCACCCTCGATAGAGTGCCGGCCAAGGAATTTAAGGGGCCTTACCAAGGAAGTGCTAACACATATAAAGGACCTCAACCATGCATGCCAAGACAGTCCTGGCCTCAGCCGAGGGAGTGCCAAGCCATGTGAGGGACCTCTAATGTGTACCAAGGCATCTCGGGCCTCAGCCAAGGGTGTTCCAAGGCATGCAATGAAACTTGGCCATCAACGCAAAGGCATGCCCCACCTAGGCCAAGGGTATGCCAAGGCATGGGAGAGGCCTCAACCATACTCGCCAAGGCATGCCTATCGTCCATCGAAGGCATGCAAAGGGCCTCAACCATTGGTACCTGTGGCCTTAGAGAACACACTAACCACTATCATAAAGACATGGCATGGAGATGAGGAGTCACCACCCAAGGTAATAACTGGGACAAATTGAAAAGGTGGTACTCGATTCCCTAAAAGAAAGCTAGCACCATAACTAGGAGATTCTGGATATGGAATACTAACTTCTCTTAGTCTCATGTTCATTTAGAATAATTTTATAAATGATTATTTCATCCTCTAATTACATGCAATTTTATTAAACCTTATTTGACATCCATCTAACCCTAGGCATCTAGTCAATGAAATTACACATAAAAAATGCATTCAATATCACGTTGTCCCTAAGTCTAAACTATGTTAATTTTATTAAAAAGTTAGTTAGATTTACATTTTATTTACAAGTGAGAAAGGGACTAAAAGTGGGCCTACATTTTTATCAATTAGTGAGCCTAGATCTATTTATTTTAGTTTATCTAAGGAATGCGCTTAAGTATATTCAATTTTAAAGGAAAGTTAATTAGTGGGCCTAAGTCTAACTTGGTTTTATTTAAAATGAGAAGTGAGCTTAGGTCTATTTATTTTAAAAGAAATAAAATTAAGTGGGCTGAGCTAAGTCTAAACAAGTTTTAATTAACTAAGTGGGCCTAAAATCTAATTAACTTAATGGGCCTAAGTTGATTTTAATTATTTAAAGCCCTAAACTATTTTTTTAAAACCTATTTATTAAGTGGGTTAGACCTAAACATGGGCTTGGGGACCAAAATAAAATAAAAAAGCCCAAAAACATAAAAAAAAATAACAAAAAATATAGCAAAATCAAATCAAAATACATTCACATATGATTTCTAAAAAACCTAAAAATTTATTTACATAAAAACCCTAATTAACTAAAGCCACCATTAATTTTATAAAAGATTACCCAATGAACCTAGTTTTACTAATTAATTTTAAAGTGCAGAAAATTAAATCTTTCACTATTCCCACTACTGGGGCTATTACAAACTACGTACAAAATTAAAATTAAACAATTAGACACCCATGAATTAAAAAAACTACACAGAATACCAAAATGCAAAAATAAAGATAAAAATCCTACGTTCTACTGGAAAACAACACAGGTTCTTCCATGGCATTCCATGGACCTTCTGTTCATTTGAACATAGGCAGTATCCTCCTCAATCCACAATCAAACATCAAAACAAAAAAACACCAAAAAAATAGATTAGTGAAATTAAATACTCAAATCAATAACAAACATAAAATAAAAAATCATTAAGGAAGAAAAGAATAAAGAAAAGAACATTGTGATGATCTTAGATGTTGTGCAAATGCCCTTTTTAGCCCCTCAGATTGGATTTTCATCGTTGAAATTGAAGTATTGTTGATTCTGGACTGGGATTTTATTGCTTTCAAAAACTTCAGTATCCACAATTAGGGTTTTTTTTTATGCTCGCAGTCTCTCTATTTTTTTTTCTTTTGTCTTTTTTCTTAGTGTGTGTCTCTGTGTCTCTCCATGAGTCTCTAAAAAATCTCCCTCTCGCACGCATGCAGACTCTGCTTTTAAATGTAGAGTCTGCACATATTGGCTTACTCCTTTGGAGGAACAGACTCATCTCTCAAAGCAAACTGATAAGATAAGGTTTTGATTTTTAAAAGTTACATGTTTTGAATGCGTTAAAATCTTTTCCAGATAAAAATAAAATTCAATTTTTAACTAATCAAAACACTGAAAAATAGACAAAAAAATGAAAAAAATACACGAAGAATTAAAAAAAATAAGACTTTTACACATCGAAATTATGCAATGCTGATCGGCATTAAATGCCAACCTTCTTTTTTTTTTACTTTTAATTACCTAAAGACCCCTGAAAAATTGACTTGCTTGCAATCAAATCCTAAAAAGCATTACAATTTAGTCCCTAAAGTCCAGAAAATCGACAACCAAGTTCAATTTTTTAATAAATTTCCTCATAGGGGCTTACATCGTAATTGTGCACAATTGCATCCTGAAATTGGGTGCTTACAGTTGCCCCCCTTTGTCGCTGTTTGCTTGAAAAATTATAGCAAAGCAATAAAAGCACACAATTTTGAAAGAAAGAAATTAGGACACTTGATTGTATCCTAAATGATAGATTGATGTTCAAATTGCTGAGTAAGGTATGATGTTTGACAAGTCTCACTATATTTCCTGTTGAATGTCTAGTAGACTTTGTGCAAATGAGTTTCGCTATATTCCCTATGGGACGTTTAGCGATGATAAATTGAAAACTTGCTATAGTTCCTATGGAACGTCTAGCAATGATGAATTTTGTTATATTCCTTGTGGGACGTCTAATGATGCACACTATATTCCCTGTGGGACATTTAGTGATCATAAGATTTCATTATATTCCCTATGGGATGTCTAACGATGATGAGATTTCATTATTTTCCCTGTGGGACATCTAACGATGCACACTATTTTCCCTGTGGGATGTCTAGTGATGATAAATTGAAAACTTGCTATCGTTCCATAGAACGTCTAGCAATAATGAATTTTCGTTATATTCCCTATGGGACATCTAACGATGAACACTATATTCCTTGTAGGATGTCTAGTGATGATAAGATTTCATTATATTCCTTGTGGGACGTCTAATAATGATGAGATTTCGTTATATTCCCTGTGGGATGTCTAACGATACACACTATATTCCCTGTGGGACCTCTAGTGAAAATGAGATTTCGTTATAATCCCTATGGGATGTCTAATAATGTACACTGTATCCCCTGTGGGACGTCTAGTGAAGTTGAATTGAAAATCTACTATAGTTCCTGTGGAACATCTAGCACTGATGAATTTGAAAGTTTATGTCATAACTGCTATGCAGTACATAACATAATGAAGGTTATGACTACTATGCAACACATAACATAATCATTTGAAATTCATATCATAGTTATTGTGTAGCATATGAATCCTTTAATTGAAATGATACATGTAAAATGCAAAAAATGAATTCTATAATCTTGTTCTATATTCTGTACTTAACAAAAAATTTAGAATCACAAATTGATTATGCAATTTTAATAATTCAATGAATTATTAATTTGATGAATGTCATAATTTAATTATGAAGATGTTCCTAATCCGAATGCAAATATGGACCAAATTGCAATGAAAGAACTTGAATTCATATGCACATAAAAGTAGTGGAGTAAAGTGGAATACACTACATCGATCATGTAGTGTTGATTGATCTATATGATTATGCTGCAATCCATAATTGCTCATGATTAGCTGCAACCCTTTCATTGCTCACTGATGATGCTGCAGTTCATAACTACTTGCTGATGATGCTATAATCTATAATTGCTTGCAAATTGCTTGCAAATTGACTGCAATCCTTTCATTGCTCACCTTTGATGTTGCTACAGTCCATAACTGCTTGCTAATTTTTATCTTTGGTTGTTTGAGTCAAATGCTTTGAATTCTTTGTGCTGATTAATTTTAATTCCACTATGCACTTCCTTCTAGTTTTATAATTCCTACAGACATATTGAAGTTAGTTTCAATCATAATGAATGTATAAAAGTACATTATAATATTGAAAATTTATGAGAAAATTCATCCTTTTATCATGAGATAGCATGCGCTTAACGAATCTTGCTATTTTTTATTTTTATGACTGTCACTTATTTGCCATTTACAAAGGTCAGAGGCATCGTTAACCATCTTATGCTGAAGGTGTATCTTTTACCAAGTGAAGAGATTACTTCCACACCTAATTTTAGGGAGAATTTGCTAAACAAAACTTGTGGAAATTAAGTATAAAAATATTGAATTCGAAGTATCAAAATAGTCTTTAAATTATTTTTGTGTTTTTCTTCCTTATTCAAGTATTCCCCCACCTTTCTCATATTACTCAGCGTGGATACTGTTGGAAAGGTCCTTTGTATACTCATACTCTTACAGAGCATTGGAGTAAATAGAGCAAGTTTTTTTTAACATGGGTCCTCTTTTAGTTTCCCCTGCCTTTCTTGTATTACTAAGCGTGGATACCGCCAGAGGTTCACATTGATACTCTTGCTCATTTTTAGGCATTGGAGTACATTATGCTTGCTCTTATTCTAATTCTCCTCTTATTGTTCCCCCACCTTTCTCGTATTACTCAGCGTGGATACCATGGAGGGATTTGTACTCGTACTCATTTTTTAGCATTGGAGTAGATTATATGCACATTTATTATTCAAAAGACTAAAATGACACTTTAAAATTCAACCAATTTATACTGCAAGTCCACAGATTTTTTCTTTGCATATTCTTCCCCTCGTTTAGGTGTAAAGTAAGCATTAGATTGATTAGAGTTTTAGAAACTCTCAATATAAAATTGTCAACAAGACATTTGAATTCTACGAGGCTAATAAAAGAAAGCCACTAAAATCAAATGTCATGAGATAATTTTTCACATATGATATCATGATGTGGATGAATTTACTCTCAATTTTATAAATTTTCTTTGTACTTTACTGCATAATCAAAATAGATAGAGTTATACTACTTCCCTTTGCCATTTGTCAGGTTGTTTGTCACACAGAGTGAGATTTTGACAAGTGATTGACATTTGCTATCCTAGTCATTCTTATTGATGTATCGATCCCTTTCCCCTTCTTCATTCTTATGTTATTTCCTTGCACAAAATACTACAAGTTAGTATTGTCTTTTTGCAAGTGAATAAATTTTGTCAAAATACAATGTTATTCTTTTGCATTCTTACTTTTTTATTATGGTGATGATGTCTCTAGTCACAGGGTCATGATATTCTGCCATTGAGGTTATGGCTTTAGGCTGAATTTGTCTTTCTACTATTCTATTAATGCTTTAGTAAAGGGCCTCATTCCTCTTCCCAATGTTTCCTGTAAAAGAAAAGATTTGGGAGTTAGAGGTTTTTATTTCACCATCAAAGAAGTCTTTAGAGTGCATTCATCTCAAGTTTTGAGTGCATTCTTCCCTTTTTAGGGCCGAGCGCATGTATCACTGAAATGTTGGATCTTCTCGTTACCATATTCCACACCCTACAATGGTCTAACTATTGTGGAGAGATATTTCAAATGATGCTCCCGATGAGACTATAGAGATGGATATTGAGTTTGAGGAGCTTGAAAGTCTTATCCAGCCTCTTGAGGTCACCAGGATGATGCTTCTTGGTAATGTCACTCCTTTTATTTTCATTCCTTCAGATGTTTTACCTATGAATACTCTAACTACTTTCCTGCACTTTTATAACACTAATCTTCAATGTTAGTAGTATAGTTTTTGGACAATCTTGACTAGGCTCAAAGACTTTATTATGCAAAGAAATTATTTCACAATAAATGTATGTAAGTGTATGCATGTTATGCATAACATACATGATCCTAATAGGTCTTCTATTTAGAGCAAAGCTATGTTCGCAGCTTGGAGTGTGAGAACGAGGTGCCTCATCAACAGCTTGTAGGTTCAAGCACTTTGTGCTTCATTGTTGGTACTTCTGATGTTTGAGCATCTAATATAGTCTATCAAACAAATAACCAGGCTAGCAAGTGGGGTCCATGGCTTTACACTAGAGCTCATGATTGACCGATGCACTATTGAAGTTTTCTTTTTATTACTACTTCTGTTGTATGATAACTGTTATATCTGTATGCTTTCAGTTTACTCCTTTCTGTCTTGAGATCTTTCACTAACTTCAAAGTTCTAGTGTTGTATTTACCATTTTAGCCCCAAGCTGCCCCAGAGTTACATTTTGCCCCTAGCTTCTTTTGAATTCATCCTAGCAATCACTTTCTTCATGTGCACAAGAGACTCGATTTGGTCATTATTGTTGTTGGCCCTTTATCTTACTAACCCTATTAGTTGCAATCTCATGTATTAAAGATGCATATGAGTGGGCAAACTGATTAAAGCGAGTTCTGGATGATGAAATCAACTAGACTTGCACTTTGAAGAATTCTTGAGCAGAATATGAGGCTTGATGCTGATGCAATAGTTGATGACAGTTACAATGTATGGATTGAAAAGCAAGTTATTGAGCCACCTGAATTCTCAAGGTATAAGGGGATGCTAGGCTTACAAGGAAAAGTATAAAAGAGGTGGCAAAAAGAAAACGTAACTAAAATAGTGATCTTATAGCTCTGATTTAGCTTTCATCATGTATTATTTTTCCATTTAGATTCTTATGCGATATGATAAAGACCAATATGCGATGTTTGAACAAAAATTTAAAATTCAATTTTAATCATTCATTAGGGCAAAAATGAGAACATTCATTACATCACATGATATAACTCTTGTTATCAGTTAGTCATGAATTTACCTCTCTAATTTTTACTTTACTGTTCTTTTTTCTCTTTTTTTTCTCTCTTTGTTCTTTCTTTTTTTTTCTCACACTTCCTATCTTCAAAAGTTACATCATGTGATATATGTATGTTTTTTGAATTTGCATTTGTGCCCATGCTGAATGAATCTAATTTAATTGAATTTATGTAAAACATGCAAATGCAATCATAATGCACAGTACCATTAGGATGTACATTACATAAGTAAGCATGGTCAGAATTTCCACACATGTATGTATGTAAGTGGCTTACTAGAACATTCCCTTGAGGAGGTCAGAATAGTAGTCGCCCATGCCTATAAATACCCCCTCATTTCTCATTTTATACATGATTGTGAACTTAGTAATATAAGTATACATTTCTAAGCTCTTGTGCTCTTTTTGTGCCTTTTACTTAAGCATACTTTCATTTGCATAATTCATGCCATCTTGCCAAGATTAGCATTCATTGGAAGGGTTACTAGTGTCCTTCACATTGGGTGAATCAAGTGTGCTAGACCGCACATGAGCAAAGTTCACGAGTATAGCAAAACTCATGTGACACAAGGCATTGGCATGCCCACGACCAAGACTGGGCATGCCTCAACGCCTTCGGTTGAGGCCTGGCATGTCTTGGCTCACCCATGGCCTAGTTTCCTTGCCATTTTTAATAGCATATGGTTTTTCAAATGGAGGATAATGGCATGGCTTTTAAAGGTTAATGGCATGCTCCACGGGGGATAGATGCCTATGTGGCATGGTTAAAGGGCCAATGCACATGCTCTTGGCACAAGACATTGCTCTCTTATAACATTTTAAAGTGTTGAATCTAGTTTGAACATAATATTTGTAGTGGTATGTTGGATGCGGTCGGACGTCCTCAATGCCACGACCCCGACAAGTATATTGAGCAGTATTATGTCATATATGTTGTGACCCTTCCCTCTTGTATGATGAAACCATTCACTATTTATTTGAAATATGGTACTTTTAAAGTTGCACTATTTTACAAGGGACCTTTGTTCTGGGGGGGACTTCATATTTTTGCCACATAGCCATTTTGGCCGATTTTTTGACAAGATTGAGCATATAGCAAAATCATCAAGGAAACTTATGAAAATTTAAATTTGGTCACACCAATAAATTTACCATATTTTTTTATGGCTCTCCATAAAAAACGGTGATTTTTTTAGGTGTCCTCTATTTTCTACAAATTTCTCTATTTTCTAAATTAAAAAAATTTAAAAATATTTAACGTGCTCAAAAAATTTTAAAATTTTTTCTTTGAGTATATTGGATTATTCTTAACATATCTACAAAAAATCAAATGAAAATTCCTTGAATTGAATTTTTTTAGGGGGGAGTGATGGGTGGAACATATTAATGTCTCTTCCTACCACAACCCCCTATGCTCCTTATGTTCTTTAGGGCGCTGCAACATACCTTAACCCCCTTGGGGGGGCTAGGGTGCCTAGGCAATAGGGTATGCCTAGGCACTTATAGGCATCAATGTGGCACAAAAAACATCACCCTACCCCCTCTAATTCCCCGATCGATCGTCGAAAGGACCCGAGCCATGGTGGGCCACCATGCCATGGCCTGAGCCCACTCACTGTGAATTTTTTCCTAAGGTGGTGGGATGTTGCTCCAATTTTTAGGGGATATTAAGGGGCCTCATCCGCTTATTGTGGGTGAACCCAAGGCAACTCTAATGATCAAGGTCGAGGATCAATGAAGAAAGGCACTTCATGGTTATGAATCCAATGTCGTTGGGGCCCAACCCCATGCTATAGTGTGTTGATGGGCTGCTTGGGAAAGGTTTGATCTAGCATTCATATGCTATATTTTTTATTCTCTATGCCAAGTGTGGGCAGTCTTGATGCATGCCGATGGATGAGGGAACTTCCCCTTCGATGGCAGTGAGCAACCAAGGATGTGTGGCTAACATTTTTGGGGACAAACCTTATGTTGAAGTGTGCATAGCGGCCCTTGGTTTCAGGGTGGGCATGAATGTCACCAGGCCTGAGTAATTTACCTTTATCTGATGTCTAGTTCCAAATGGTAGCTTTTGTATGTGGATGCATGAGGGGCGTCCCCTTGATCAAAGGCGTATAGCCATTGACATGCTTTGTGATGTGAGCTCTTAAGGGTTAATTAATGTGACTTTGAGGTGCTAATAATTGCTTTCTTGATGTATGGGTGTGGCACCCTCGTGTTGTGCTTGCATTGATGGTTAGTGGCTTACGGCATCTTGGGCTTTAGTGTGATGCTCTCAAAGGACTTATAACAAACGTGCCAAGCCATGAGCGTGGGCATGCCAAGGTTGGATGTCTCACTATGAGGGCACATCATTTAGCTATAATGCTCGAGTGGGGGGCAGAATCTTGTAGTATAAATGGTACAAAGGGCCGAGCATCATTTGGTGACATATTTTGGTTCACGTTTATGCTGAGGCTAGGTGCTTTCCTTATGCTTGGGTATGCCAATGGCAAGTGCTACATTGCAATGGCACATCATTAAGTTATAGTGCTTAAGCAGTAAGGGGGAAGCTTCCAGCACAATTATGGCATGAGGCTTGAACTCTGCCGGTGATGCCTTTTGGCATTCGCTTATGCTAAGACTGGGGGCTTGCCACGCGCCTGGGCGTGTCAAGAGTGCATATTGCATTGTAAGGGCACATCATTAAGTTGTTATGCTTAACCGGTTTAGCAGAATCTTACGACACAACTATGGAAAAAGGAAAGAACAGTGCCGACGACCCATTGTGGTGCATGCTTATGTTGAGGCTAGGGGCCTTCCCTGTGCCTGGGTGTGCCAAAGGTGAATGCTTCACTATAAGTGCACATCATTCAGTTGTAGTGCTTGAGCGCTGGGGTGGAAGCTGGTGGTGCAACTATGGAATAGGGCTTGAACCTTGTCGACAATGTATTTTGGTTATGCACATGCTGAGGCTAAGGGCTTGCCTTAGGCTTTAGGTGTGTCAAGGGCAAATGCTTCATTGTGAGGGCATATCATTAAGTTGTAGTGCTTGAGTGGTGGGGTTGAAGCTTGCAGCACAACTGTAGCACATGGCTTGAACCTTGTCGATGAAGAATTATGGAGCATGCTTATGTTAAAGCTAGGCGCCTGCCCTATGCCTGGGCATGCCAAAGGTGGATGCTTTACTATAAGGGCACATCATTCAATAGTAGTGCTCGAGCAGCGGGGTGGAAGCTTGCAATGCAACTGTGCCACATGGCTTGAACTTTGCCGATGATGCATTTTGGTTGCACACATGATGAGGCTAGGGGCTTGCCTTGGCATTAGGTGTGCCAATGGTAGCTTTATTGTGAGGGCACATCATTAAGTTGTAGTGCTTAAGTGATAGGGTTAAAGCTTACAGCACAATTGTAGCACATGGCATGAACCTTGTCGACAATGCATGTTAGTGTCCGCTTATGCTGAGGTAGGGGACATACCTTGTGAATGGGTGTGCTAAGGGTTGATGCTTCACTATGAGGGCACATCATTAAGTTGCAGTGCCCAAGCAATAGGGCGGAAGCTTGCAGTGCAACCGTGGCATGGGGTTTGAAAGTTGTTGATGATGCATGTCTTTACAATTCTTCTATACGAAGTTACTATTTATCCCTCATTGGTAATGATATATTTGCACCTAGCGGTGAGTGTAGCAGTTCCATTCGGTGTTTTATAAAATTCTTAATTAGCATCTTGTGCCTTTTTGGGGTTTTTTTTTTCATTGGTTGGAATTGCTGCTCCATTTACGTGACGGTGCATGAGTGGTGACATGATCGATTGGGTTGTTAGGCTCCATGCTCGAGCATTGAACTAATGAACCCATGGTCCCTCCATTTATATAGCCCTAGTGCATGCTCTACCTTGGGCCCAAGGATGCAGTTCCTATGTTGCATACCCACACAGACAGAATTCAATGTTTACTATTGTCCCAGTTTTGCCTTATGCCTCTTTTGGGGTGTGGGGTGAACAATGTAGTGGCTCCCATGGTCCAAACATGTCAATTTGACTATTATGGTCCATGGAAATCTACTCGTGCTCTTGGATGCATAACACTGTGAAGGTAGAGGGAACAAAAATTCCTCTTATGCCTCATTGTCCTTATATATATGAATGATGGACGCGCTCATTTCTACCCTTTGGCAAATACCTCAGCATTTTGCCCGGGGCTATGTGCGAGCATCGATGTCATAAAAGAATGCTACCTAGTTGATCTTACTAGTAGTCATATGCTTGTCGCAAAGATTAAGCCATACATGTGAAAGTATGAACTAATTTAGACTATAAAACTACGAATGGCTTATTAAATTAGTTATAGTTTGTTTGATGGTATCTGCTACTCGGATAACCATAATAATTCTAGAGCTAATACATGCAACAAACCCTGACTTCTAGAAGGGATTCATTTATTAGATAAAAGGTCAACATAGGCTCTTCCTGTTGCTTTAATGATTCATGATAACTCAACGGATCGCACGACCTTTGTATCAGCGATGCATCATTCAAATTTCTACCCTATCGACTTTCAATGGCAGGATAGAGGCCTACTATTACACCCCTAATTCTTTAACATGTGGCTGATTGCGAGGATGGACGCTGCTTCTAATAAGCCAAGTAAAGAAAGGCATACGGAGATAGGCATGTTAAAACAATGGTGGCAAAACATGGGTAGTTGGTGGGACTGCCTAGCACAAGTCTGCAGGAGACAGATCTGAGTGGCTAAGTTTCAATGCAAAGATTTGTCCAAGACATGGTACACTGATCCTTGGAGCAAGGTCAAGGCATACTTGCAATGGGCAAGACAAGTAATGGCCTAGATAGCTTGGGTGGGCTGTCATTAGCCTAAGTGGCTCGGAGTGGCTTGGGCATGGTTCGAATGGTTAACTAGCATTGGCTGGTGGCTAAGTAGTCAATCAAAATGGGCAGGCTGGTTGGTTTATATGGGTGATTGGAGTGCATGCGTGGTAGGTAGACATGCACACATATGTGTAAGGCAGTTATCAGCGGTTACCTAGATTCAAGGCTGAAAATGTGGGTTGTGCGGCTGACTCAAGATTCAGCAGTTGTGGGCATGCATTGTTGGAACAATTAGCACAAGATTTAGCCCTAGGCAATTGGGATGTCAGCTGCAAACTAGGCTAGAATTTAGGTAGTAAACTGCCATGTAACTTCCATGTAAACTGCCCACCCATTGGTATAAATACTAATTGTAACCTGGACAAAAAGACACCAACTGTGGGTGCTTTAAGGAAGTCCTTTAGGCTATAAATTACTATGTTTTGTATACTAACATAGCAGACTTTATGCCTATATGTTGCTGCCTCTTGTTACCTTTAAATTCATTGAATATTACTTATTCAAACCTCTATTATTGAACATAACTGCGTCAGTGTTGGTAGGCTGAGTCAAGTGGGGACTTGATTGCCCCATAGGGGTTATCTACAGGACTTGAAAACTTACCCCTATGACAATTGGTATCAGAGCCAGGTTGTTTGAAGGCTTAGTGACTTGAAAATGGCTAGAGGCAATGAAATTCATGAAAGGCTTTCAAGACTTGAGGCATTGATGGGAAAGGCTCCTCAAACTTGGGAAGACAGTTCTGTGTTGGACAGAATTATGGCACTTGAAGAACACATTCAGACTGTTCAAGGATCTTTAAAGGATGATGTTGCTGCAATTTGTAAAGGTCATGAAGACCTTGCCATTGAGATGGTCGTGATGAAAAAGGCCATGGCAGCAAACTCAGGTGGAGTTGGTGATCGTCTAAAGATCAAGATGCCTATACTAAAACCCTTTGGTGGTGCACAGGTTTCCAAATAAATTGAGAATTTCTTATGGGATATGGAGCAATATTTTGTTGCTACTACGATGCCAAAAGAGGAGATGGTATCCGTTTCTTGCATGTACCTGGTTGGTAATGCAAAACTATGGTAAAGAACACGCACCATAGATGATGAGAATGATGGCAAACCCAAGATTGAGCAATGGGGTAAACTCAATAAGGAGTTAAGGGAACAATTTCTTTCAACCAACTCATCATGGGAGGCGAGGGATAGGCTAATGTGGTTGAAGCATATGGGTTTTGTATAGGATTATGTAAAGGACTTTTGTTCCTTCTTATTGGACATTAGAGGGATGTTTGAGGAAGATAAATTATACAACTTCCTCTCAGGTTTAAAACCATAGGCACAAGCAAAGATTAGGAGGTAGCGAGTTAATAACCTTCTTAGTTCGATTGCTACGGCAAATGCGTTGGTTGATCTCAGTGAGGCTAAGAAGAGTGATGCTGATTCTTTACATTCCATGGGGAGGGGTGCAAAGAATAACGAGAAGGGGAGTCAAGGCCTTGACAACATGCAAGCTGGTTCCCAAATTGGTGGAAGCAATACCGTGAAGAGGATTCAGGGTTGTTTCATATGTGGTGGACCACATAGGGCACGGGATTGCCCAAAGAGAGAGCATATCAATGCTCTCTTGATTGAAGAAAATCCTACAGTAGAGAAAGATGCAAATGAACAAGAAGTTGTGGCACTTCTTGGGAGTGTTCAACTCAATTATAAGCTTGTTAATGATTTTGATTTTCCTTTGTCTTTACTAATGACTTTGGTTAGTGATTGGAATGCAGCAAAAGCTAACTTGATGCATGTGGCTATGAAGATCAATGGCATAATGGTGATGGCAATGGTTGACACAGGCTTAACCAACACATTCATAAGTGAGGGGCTGGTGCACCTTTTTGGGCTAAAAATGTGCAGTTTTTATAGTTATGTCAAGGCTGTAAGCAAAAAGCTTAAAGTGGTATCTGGGGCAGTCCATGATTCACGATTGAGGATTGACAACTTTGAGTTTAAGGCAGAGTTGCTAGTGATGCCTCTTGATGATTTTGAGATGATGCTTGGCATTGATTTTTGTAAGGAATCAAAGGTGGTGCCAATACCACTCCTTGATAGGTTGATGGTGATCCATTGTGCCAGGCAAACATTTGTTCCTTGTAGCTTTCCCTATGGGAAAATGAGGCAAAGCGAGGAGGCTGAATGTTCACTGAATGCAAGTAGCAAGAGACTAAAAGTTGAGAGGGAGACTTCTCTACCATTCCTATTGGAACAAGAGCATGATTAAGTGCTAGATTTTGTAGCTAACTTTGGGGAGTTTATGGACATGACTATTCCAAAATTGCCTACGATTAGGAGACCACATAATGCTTTTGGTCAAAAGGAGGGAAATCCTAAAGGTTTTATTGAAAACTTTAGTCTAGACAATCCTATTGATAAGTGGAGGATGGCAGATTTGCACAAGCATGCAATGGGTGAAATTCAAGAATGGAATGAGGCTGAATGTGTCATGGGGGTAGATTCAGAAGTTGGTTCGATGAGGGCATCAAATTCAAGAGGTGGGGGTGGTTTGTTACACCCCTAATTCCTTAACATGTGGCTGATTGTGAGGATGAACAATGCTCCTAGCAAGCCAAGCAAAGAAAGGCATGCGAAGATAGGCATGTCAAAGTAGCGGTGGCAAAACATGGGCAATTGGTAGGACTGCCTAGCACAAGTTTATGGGAGACAAACTTAAGTGGCTAAGTTTTGGTGCAGAGATTTATCCAAGATGTGGTACACTGATCCTTGGAGCAAGGCTGAGGCATACTTGCAATGGGCAAGACAAGCAGTGGCCTAGACAGCTTGGGTGGGCTATCAATGGCCTAAGTGGCTCAGAGCGGCTTGAGCATGGTTCGGATGGTTGACTAGCATTGGCTAGTGGCTAAGTAGTCAATCAGAATGGACAAGTTGGTTGGTTTACATGGGTGATTAGAGTGCATGCATGGTAGGCAGACATGCACACACATGTGCAAGGTAGTTATTAGCGGTTACTTAGATTCAAGGCTGAAGACATGGGTTGTCTCACTGACTCAAGATGCAGCAGTTGTGGGCATGCATTGCTGGAAAAATTAGCATAAGATTCGGCCCTCAGCAGTTGGGGGTGTCAACTGCACACTAGGCTAGAATTTAGGTAGTAAACTGCCATGTAACTTCCATGTAAATTGCCCAACCAATAGTATAAATACTAGTTGTAACCTGGATGAAAAGACACCATGTGTGGGTGCTTTGAGGAAGTCCTTTAGGCTATAAATTACTATGTTTTGTATAATAACATAGTAGACTTTGTGCCTATACGTTGCTGCCTCTTATTGCCTTTAAATTCATTGCATATTGCTTATTCAAACCTCTGTTGTTGAACATTGCTGCGTGAGTGTTGGTAGGCTGAGTCAAGTGGGGACTTGATTGCCGTATAGGGGTTGTCTATGGGACTTGAAAATTTACCCCTGTGACACCTACCATGGTGGTGATAGGTGATGGAGAATTAGGGTTTGAATCTGGAGAGGGAGCCTGAGAAACGGCTACCACATCTAAGGAAGGTAGCACATGTGCAAATTACCCAATCTTGACATGGGGAGGTAGTGATAATAAATAATAATACCGGGCTCATCAAGTCTAGCAATTGGAATGAGTATAATCTAAATCCCTTAATGAGGATCCATTGAAGGGTAAGTTTGGTGCCAACAGGCAAGGTAATTCCAGCTCCAATAGCATATATTTAAGTTGTTGTAGTTAAAAAGCTCATAGTTGGACCTTAGGTTAAGTCGACCAGTCCACCTATGGTGTGCACCTCTCATCCCATCCCTTTTACTGGCGATAACATCATAGGATTTTGGCCCTATTGTGTTGGCCCAATGGTGTGCTCCTGGCCTTAACTAGCTAGGTTATGCCTCCAGCGCTGTTACTTTGAAGAAATTAAAGTGCTCAAAACAAGCCTACACTATGTATACATTAGCATGGGATAACATCATAAGATTTTGGCCCTATTGTGTTGGCCTTCGAGATCAGAGCAATGATTAACAGGGATTGTCAGGGGCATTTGTATTTCATAGTCAGAGGTGAAATTCTTAGATTTATGAAAGATGAACAAATGCAAAAGCATTTTCCAATAATGTTTTCATTAATCAAGAACTAAAGTTAGGGGGCTCGAAGATTATCAGATACCATCATAATCTTAACCATAAATGTTGTCCACCAAGGATCGGCGGATGTTGCTTTTAAGACTCCACTGGCACCTTATAAGAAATCAAAGTCTTTAGGTTCCAAGGGGAGTATAGTCATAAGGCTGAAACTTAAAGGAATTGATGGAAGGGCACCACCAGGAGTGGAGCCTATGGCTTAATTTGACTCAACATGGGGAAACATACCAAGTCTAGACATAGTAAGGATTGAGAGACTGAGAGCTCTTCCTTGATTCTATAGGTGGTGGTGCATGGCCGTTCTTAGTTAGTGTAGCTACTTATCTGGTTAATTCCATTAACGAATGAGACCTTAGCCTACTAACTAGCTACACTGATGTATTCAATGAGTCTATAGCCTTAGCCGACAAGCCCAGGTAATCTTTGAAATTTCATCATGATGGGGATAGATCATTGCAATTATTGGTCTTTAACAAGGAATTCCTAGTAAGCTCAAGTCATTAACTCACATTGACTACGTCCCTGAACTTTATACACACTACTCGTCACTCCTAATGGTCCAATGAAGTGTTCAAATCATGGCGACGTCGTGAGAAGTCCACTGAACCTTATCATTTAGAGGAAGGAGAAGTCGTATCAAGGTTTCCATAGGTGAACCTGTCGAAGGATCATTGTTGAAACCTGCTTCGTAGAAGGACCCATAAGCATATTTACAACACGTAAAAGGGATGGAGGGGCTTAATGCTCCCCTCAATCCCTTGATGCTAATGGGACATATGGAGGGCTTTGTTCAAACCATCCCCTCAGAGGTGTAATAACTAACCCCAGTGCAGGTAGCGTCAAGGAAGATGAACTAAAGAGAGCACATTGCCATAGTCCCTAAAAATGGTGGGCCCTAGGCATGCATCATTTCTTTTAAAAATTAGAATGACTCTCAAAAATGGAAGCCTTTCAACTAAGGGCACGTCTACCTAGGTGTCACACAACCATTGCTCCTAACCCTTTTGACATGTCAAGGGGCATTGGGGTGGATGTTGGCCTCCCGTGCATTATGAGGCATGCGGTTAGCTTAAAAGCTTAGCTCCCAGGAAAGGTTTCCATGACCATTGGTGGTTGTAAGACCCTCTGACACAATCATACATGATCACATGCCACAAGGGACCTTTAAGACCCTAATGTAGCCTTTAAGGTCTTGCACTTATCACGACCCTAGGTTAGGTGAGACTACCCACTGAGTTTAAGCATATCAATAAGTAGAGGAAAAGAAACTTACCAGGATTCCCCTAATAATGGTGAGTGAATGAGGAATAACCCAACTTAAGAATCAGGCACCCTCAGCATCCGAATTATAGTCTAAAGAAGTGTCCTCAGCGGTGAACTGGGCCCAAGTCCTCTAGAAAGGGGTGTCAAAGAGGGTGAGAGCCCTGTCATGCTCGAACCCTATCGTACCATGAGGCACTATCTTCAAGTTGTTTGGGAATGCAGCCCAAATCGGGTGATAAATTCTGTCTAAGGCTAAATACAGGCAAGAGATCGATAGCGAACAAGTACCGTGAGGGAAAGATGAAAAGGACTTTGAAAAGAGAGTCAAAGTGTGCTTGAAATTATTGAGAGGGAAGCGGATGGGGGCTGGTGATGTGCCCCAGTCAGATGTGGAATGGCCAAAAGCCGATCTGCAGATTGGCTCGGGGCACAGACCGATACGGATCGAGGTACCAACCCAAGTCAAGCTCTCGATATGCCTATAGAGATGTCATCACAGTGATTGTGGACTATAGCATGCGCCATCATGATGTGCCTCAGCACCTGCGCACTCTTGACATCAGCTAGCGAGCTCCCCATTTGACCCGTCTTGAAATATGAACCAAGGAGTTTGACATGTGTGCTAGTCAATGGGCGAGTAAACATGTAAGGTATAAGGAAGCTGACTAGTGGGATCCCCCTATGGGTTGCACCGGCAATTGACCTTGATCTTTTAAGAAAGGTTCAAGTAAAAGCATGCTTGTTAGGACCCAAAAGATGGTGAACTATGCTTGAGTGGGACAAAGCCAAAGGAAACTCTGATGGAGGTCCGCAACGATACTGACATGCAAATCATTCATCTAACTTGGGTACAGGGGCAAAAGACTAATCGAATCATCTAGTAGCCAGTTCCCTCCAAAGTTTCCCTCAGGATAGCTAGAGCTCAGAACGAATTCTATCTGGTAAAGCCAATGATTAAAGGCATTAGGGGCACAATGCCCTTGACCTATTCTCAAACTTTAAATGAGTAAGATGGCGCAGTTGCTTCATTGTGCCGTGCCACAGAATCAAGAGCTTTAAGTGGGCCATTTTTAGTAAGCATAACTAGAAATACAGGATGAACTGTAAGCTGGGTTACAGTGCCCAATTATGCACTAACCTAGAACCCACAAAGGGTATTGGTCGATTAAGACAGCAAGACAGTGGTCATGGAAGTTGAAATCTGCTAAGGAGTGTGTAACAACTCACCTGTCGAATCAACTAGCCCCAAAAATGGATGGCGCTTAAGCGCGCGACCTATACCGACTGTCAAGGAAAGAGCCAGGCCTCAATGAGTAAGAGGGTGCGGCGGTCACTACAAAACCTAAGGTGTGAGCCCCGGTGGAGCAGCCATCGGTGCAAATCTTAGTGGTAGTAGCAAATATTCAAATGAGAACTTTAAAGGCCGATGAGGGGAAAGGTTCCATGTGAACGGCACTTGCACATTGGCTAGTCAATACTGAGAGACGGGGGAAGCCCACCCACCTTGGAAATGACTCAGTCAAAGTTAGGGTCCAACGACAGGAAGAGCACCGCACGTTGCACGGTGTCTGGTGTGCCCCCAGTAGTCAATGAAAATCTAGAACATCGAGTGCCATCCACGCCCGGTCCTACTAATAACCATATTAGGTCTCCAAGGTGAACAGCCTCTGATCAATAGAATAATGTAGGCAAGGGAAGTCGATAAAATGGATCTGTAACCTTAGGAAAAGTATTAGCTTTAAGGGCTAGGTCCGGGGGTCCCAGTCCCAAACCCGTCAGCTATCGATGGACTAATCAAGCTACTCCCACGATGAGAGCAGGTTGCCGCATGCCAGCCAGGGGACGGATTGGGAATGACCTCTTCTAGGGCCTTCCCCAAACATCGAACAGTTAACTCAGAACTGGTATGGAGAAAGGGAATCCAATTGTTTAATTAAAATAAAGCATTGTGATGGTCCCTACAGATACTAACGCAATGTGATTTTTTCCTAGTGCTCTGAATGTCAAAGTGAAAAAATTCAACCAAGCACAGGTAAATGGCGAGAGTAATTATGACTTTCTTAAGGTAGCTAAATGCCTCATCATCTAATTAGTAACACGCATGAATGGATTAATGAGATTCTTACTATCCCTATCTATTATCCAGTGAAACCATAGCCAAGGGAACAGGCTTGGCATAATCAGCGAGGAAAGAAGACCTTGTTGAGCTTGACTATAGTCTGACTTTGTGAAATGACTTAAGAGGTGTAGGATAAGTGGGAGCCAGAAACGGTGACAATGAAATACCACTATTTTTAACGTTATTTTACTTATTCCATGAATCGGAGGTAGGGCTACGCCCCTCTTTTTAAACCCAAGGTCACTTCAGTGGACGATCTAGGCAGAAGACATTATCAATTTGGCTGGGGCAGCACATTTGTTAAAAGATAACGCAGGTGTCCTAAGATGAGCTCAATGAGAATAGAAGTCTCATGTGGAACAAAAGGGTAAAAGCTTATTTGATTCTGATTTCTAGTACAAATACGAACCATGAAAGCATGGCCTATCAATCCTTTAGACCTTCAGAATTTAAAACTAAAGGTGTCAGAAAAGTTACCACAGGGATAATTGGCTTATGGTAGCCAAGCATTCATAGCGATGTTGCTTTTTGATCCTTCAATGTTAGCTCTTCCTATCATTGTGAAGCAGAATTCACTAAGTGTTGGATTGTTCAACCACCAATAGGGAACATGAGTTGGGTTTAGAACATCATGAGATAGGTTAGTTTTACCCTACTTATGATTGTGTCTCATGGCCTCGGTGAGCATGGCAAAGGCCTAGGCATGCCCTCAGTCGAGGCCTGGCATACCTCAACATGCATAGATGAGACCTAGGCACACCCTCAACCGAGGCCTAGGCATGTGTCGGTGTGTATAGCTGAGGCCTTGGGATGCCCTCGGCCAAGGCCTAGGCATGCCTCGACGCGAATGGCCGAGGCCTTGGGACACCCTCGGCCGAGGCCTAACATTTTGGCCGAGGCATTAGCGCGCCCTCGACCAAGGCCTAGGCGTGCCTTGGCGCGCATGGTCAAGGCCTTGGGATGCCCTCGGTCAAGGCCTAGGCATGCCTAGGTGTGCATGGCCAAGGCCTTGGCACGCCCTTGGCCAAGGCCTTGGCACACCCTCGGCCAAGGCTAGGCACGCCTTGGTGCCTTCAGTCGAGGCCTGGCAAGCCTTGGCTCACCTTTGACTGAGTTTCCTTGCCATTTTTAATAGCATATGGTTTTTCATATGCACCTATGGCTAAGTTTCCTTGCCATTTTTAATAGCATATGGTTTTTCAAATGGAGGTTAATGGCATGGCTTTTGGAGGTTAATGGCATGCTCCATGGGGGATAAATGCCTATGTGGCACAGTCAAGGGGCCAATGCACATGCTCTTGGCATAAGACATTAATTTATTATAACATTTTAAAGTGTTGAATCTAGTTTGAACATAATATTTGTAGTGGTATGTTGGATGCGTCCTCGATGCCACGACCCCAACAAGTATATCGAGGAGCATTATGTCCTGTATGTTATGACCCTTCCCTCTTGTATGATGAAACCATTCACTATTTATTTAAAAAATGGTACTTTAAAAGTTTCACTATTTTGCAAGGGACCTTTGTTCTAAGGGGACTTCATATTTTTGCCACATAGCCATTTTGGCCGATTTTTCGACAAGATTGAGCATATAGTAAAATCATCATGAAAACATCATGAAAATTAAAATCTAGTCACACCAATAAATTTACCATATTGTTTTATGACTCTCCACAAAAAATGGTGATTTTTTAGGTGTCCTCTATTTTTTACAAATTTCTCTATTTTCTTGATTAAAAAAATTTTAAAAATATTTAACATGCTAAGAAAATTTTGAAATTTTTTCCTCGAGTATAATGGATTATTCTTAACATAACTGCAAAAAAGCATATCAAAATTCCTTAGATTGAATTTTTAAAGGGGGGTGTGATGGGTGGAACATATTGATGTCTACCCTACCACAGCCCCTTGTGCTCCTTATGCTCTTTAGGGGGGTGCAGCATACCTGAACCCCCCTAGGGGGGCTAGGGTGCCTAGGCTATAGGGCATACTTAGACACTTGTGGGCTTCGATGTGGTGCAAAAAAAATCCCCCTACACCCTCCAGTGCCACGGTCGGATGTCGAAAGGACCTGGGCCATGGTGGGCCACAACGCCATGGCCCGGGCATACTCGCTAGGGATTTTTTCTTGAGGTGGTGGGATGTTGCCCCAATTATTGGGGGCTGTTGATGGGCCTCATCCTCTCATTATGGGTGAACCCGAGGCAACTCTAATGATTGGGGTCAAGGATCGATTAAGCGAGGCATTTTATGGTTGTGAATCCAACATCATTGGGGCCCAACCCTGTGCTAGAGTGTGCTAATGGGCTGCTTGGGTAAGGTTTGAGTTGGCATTCATGTGCTATATTTTTTATTACTCTATGCCAAGCATGTGCAGCCTTGATGCTTGTCGATGGATGGGAGAACTTCCCCTTCGAGGGCGGTGAGCAACCAAGGATGTGTGGCTGACATTTTTTTTAACAAACCTCTTGCTGAAGTGCAAAGGTGCACACGAATGTCACCAAGCCTGAGTAATCTACCTTTGTGTGATATCAAGTTCTGAACAATAGTATTTGTATGTGGATGCATGAGGGGTATCCCCTTGATCGGAGGTGCATAGCCATTGACATGCTTTGTGATGTGGGCTCTTAAGGGTTGATTGTTATGAATTTGAGGTGCTAATGGTTGCTTTCTTGATGTGTGGGTGTGGCACCCTCATGCTGTGCTTGCATTGATGGTTGGTGGCTTGTGGCATCTTGGGGTTTAGTGTGATGCTCTCAAAGGCCTTGCAATGAACATGCCAAGCCATGATCCTGGGCGTGCCAAGGGTGGATGTCTCACTATGAGGGCACATCATTCAATTGTAGTGCTCGAGTGGAGGGGTAGAATCTTGTGGCACAAATGGTACAAGGGACCGAGCATCATTCGATGACACATTTTGGCACACATTCATATTGAGACTGGGTGCTTGCCTTGTACTTGGGCATGCCAATGGCAGATGCTGCATTGCGATGGCACATCATTAAGTTATAGTGCTTGAGTTATGGGGTTGAAGCTTGCGATGCAACTATAGCATGATGCTTGAACTCTATCAATGATGCATTTCAGCATGCGCTTATGCTGAGGCTAGTGGCTTCCCATGGGCCTAGGTGTGTCAAGAGTGCATGCTGTATTGTGAGGGCACATCATTAAGTTATAGTGTTTAAGTAGTTTGGCAAAATTTTATGGTACAACTATGGCAAAAGGCAAGAACCTTGTCGATGATGCATTGTAGCACATGCTTATGTTGAGGCTAAGGGCTTGCCCTATGCTTGGGCATGCCAAAGGTGGATGCTTCACTATGAGGGCACATAATTCAGTTGTAGTGCTCAAGTAGTGGGGTGGAAGGTTATAGTGAAACTATGGCACAGGGCTTGAACCTTGTCGATAATGCATTTTAGTTGTGCACATGCTGAGGCTGGGGGCTTACCTTGGGCTTTGGGTGTGCCAAGGGCAAATGCTTCATTGTGAGGGCACATCATTAAGTTATAGTGCTTGAGTGTTAGGGTTAAAGCTTACAGCACAACCATAGCACATGGCATGAACCTTGCCGATGACGCATTATGGCGTAAGCTTATGTTGAGGCTGGGGGCCTGCCCTGTGCTTGGGCATGCCAAAGGTGGATGCTTCACTATAAGGGCATATCATTCAGTTATAGTGCTCGAGTAGTAGGGTGGAAGCTTACGGTGCAACTGTGCCATAGGGCTTGAACCTTGTCAATTATGCATTTTGGCTACGCACATGTTGAGGCTGGGGGCTTACCTTGGGCTTTGGGTGTGCCAAGGGTAGATGATTTATTATGAGGGCACATCATTAAGTTGTAGTGCTTGAGTGGAGGGGTTGAAGCTTGCGGCACAACTATAGCATATGGCATGAACCTTGTCGACAATGCATGTTAGTGTTCGCTTATGCTGAGGTAGGGGGCATACCTCATGCATGGGCATGATGAGGGTTGATGCTTCACTATGAGGGCACATCATTAAGTTGTAGTGCCTGAGCAGTGGGGTGGAAGCTTATAGTACAACTGGGCATGGGGTTTGAAACTTGTTGATGATGCATGTCCTTGCAATTCTTCCGTATAAAGTTACTATTTATCCCTCGTCGGTAATGATATCTTTGCACCTAGCAGTGAATGTAGCAATTCCATTTGTTGTTTCATAAAATTCTTAATTGGCATCTTATGCCTTTTTAGGGTTTTTTGTTCATTGGTTGGAATTGCTGCTCCATGTACATGATAGTGCATGAATGGTGATATGATCAATTGGGTTGTTAGGCTCCATGCTCGAGCATTGAACTAATGAACCCACGGTCCCTTCATTTGTATAGCCCTAGTGCATGCTCTGCCTTGGGCCCAAGGATGCAGTTCCTGTGTTGCATACCCACACAGACAAAATTTAATGTTTAATGGTGTCCTAATTTTGCCTTATGCCTCTTTTGGGGTGTGGGGAAAACAATATAGTGGCTCCCGTGGTCCAAACATGTCGATTTGACTATTATGGCCCATGGGAAGCTGCTTGTGCTCTTGGATGCATAACACTGTGAGGGTAAAAGGAACAAAAATTCCTCTTGTGCCCTATTGTCCCTATATATATGAACGACGAACGTGCTCGTTTCTACCCCTTGGCAAATACCTCAGCGTTTTGCCCAAGGCTATGTGTGGGCATTGATGTCATGAAGGAATGCTACCTAGTTGATCCTACTAGTAGTCATATACTTATCTCAAAGATTAAGCCATACATGTGTAAGTATGAACTAATTCAGACTGTGAAACTATGAATGGCTCATTAAATCAAATATAGTTTTTTTGATGGTATCTGCTACTTGGATAACCATAGTAATTCTAGAGCTAATACATGCAACAAACCCTAACTTCTCAAAGGGATGCATTTATTAGATAAAAGGTTGACACGAGCTCTGCCCATTGCTATGATGATTCATGATAACTCGATGAATTGTACGGCCTTTGTGCCAGAGATGCATCATTCAAATTTTGCCCTATCAACTTTTGATAGTAGGATAGAGGCCTATTGTCAGCCCCTTGAAGCAATGAGCATGGGCATTGTTCCTTGGCATAGCCTTGACATGATACAACAGGCATAAAACAATGCACGAGGGTTTGATGGCAGCCTATAGCTGCGTAGTCTGAGCGGGAGAGATGACTACTTAGACAGCATAAAGAGTGTGCAAGGCTGGCATTGGCACTTAGCTAAGTAGCTATGTGATGGGCATACAGAATTATGATTGGCTAATCATAATGGGGGGGTTAAGCAAGGATTATGATTGGCTAATCAGGCATGGCAGTTGAGGGCGATTATGGTTGCTTCCTAATATTGTGGGATTTGAATTTAACACATGTGCAGGATTGCCAACTCGACAAAGAAGGTTATAAGGATGTGTTTAAATTATCCCTATGGCAATTGGGGGTGTCAACTGCCACCTTAGGATAAGGGGGAAGTAAAACTACCTCTGTGTAACCACGTCTGTGCAACTGTCCCTTTATAAAAGGTAGTGTGTATGCATGGAAATTTCTATAAGAGGAGTCCCATTATTGTATCCTAATTGTTGTGAGTTTAATAACAGGTTAGGAGTGATTCCTGTAAAGATTCATGTTGCCTTTAATTCTTAATAAACTATGACTTAATTGTGTTCAAACAAAATAGCCTAAAATTTGGCTAAGTAATTGAACCATTGTGTGTTTGTGTGTCTCAACTAAGTACATGCAGACTTACTGCCTTGCAAGAAAAATTTCATTGGCTTGAAAAAAGCCCTGTAACACCTACCATGGTGGTGATGGGTAATAAAGAATTAGGGTTTGATTCCGGAGAGGGAGCCTGAGAAATGGCTACAACATCCAACGAAGGCAGTAGGCGCGCAAATTACCCAATCCTGACATGGGGAGGTAGTGACAATAAATAACCATACTAGGCTTATCGGGTCTAGTAATTGGAATGAGTACAATCTAAATCCCTTAACAAGGATCCATTGGAGGACAAGTCTGGTGCCAGAAACAGTAGTAATTCCAACTCCAATAGCATATATTTAAGTTATTACAGTTAAAAAGCTTGTAGTTAGACCTTGGGTTGGGTCGATTGATCCGCCTATAGTGTGCACCTGTCGTCCCGTCCCTTTTACCGACGATGCGCTCCTGGCCTTAAATGGCTGGGTCATGCCTCCGGTGCTGTTACTTTGAAGAAATTAGAGTGCTCAAAGCAAGCCTATGCTTTGTATACATTAGCATATGATAACATCATAGGATTTCAGTCCTATTGTGTTGGCCTTCAGGATTGGAGTAATAATTAACAGGGACAATCAGGGGCATTCGTATTTCATAGTCAAAGGTAAAATTCTTGGATTTATGAAAGACGAACAACTGCAAAAGCATTTTCCAAGGATGTTTTCATTAATCAAGAATGAAATTTGGGGGCTCGAAGACAATCAAATACCATCCTAGTCTCAAACATAAATGATGCTGACTAGGGATCGAAGGATGTTACTTTTAGGACTCCACCGGCACCTTTTGAGAAATCAAAGTCTTTAGGTTCCAGGGGGAGTATAGTCGCAAGGCTAAAACTTAAAGGAATTAATGGAAGGGCACCACCAGGAGTGGATCCTATGGCTTAATTTGACTCAACACGAGGAAACTTACCAGGTCCAGACATATTAAGGATTGATAGACCGATAGCTCTTCCTTGATTCTATGGGTGGTGGTGCATGGTCATTCTTAGTTGGTAGAGCGATTTATCTAGTTAATTCCATTAACGAATGAGACCTTAGCCTACTAACTCGCTATGTGGATCCCTTTGTTGCCAGCTTCTTAGAGGGACTATGGCCTTCTAGGCCAAGGAAGTTTGAGGCAATAACAGGTTTATGATGCCCTTAGATGTTCTGGGCCACACGCGCACTACACTGATGTATTCAACGAGTCTATAGCCTTGGCCAATAGGCTCGAGTAATCTTTGAAATTCCATCATTATGGGATAGATCATTACAATTATTGGTCTTCAATGAGGAATTCCTAATAAGCACGAGTCATTAACTCGTGTTGACTATGTCCCTACCCTTTGTACTCACTGCCCGTCGCTCCTACGGATTGAATGGTCCGATGAAGTGTTCGAATTACAGGGACATAGGCAATTTGTCACTAACGAAACCTTAAGAAGTCCACTGAACCTTATTATTTAGAGGAAGGAGAAGTCATAATAAGGTTTTCGTAGGTGAACCTGTAGAAGGATCATTGTCGAAACCTGCTCTATAGAACAACCCATGAACACGTTTACAATATGTAAGCGGGATGGGGGGCTTAATACTCCCCTCAATCCCCCAATGTTGATGGGATGGATAGAGGGCTTCACTCGAACCATCCCCTCATAGGCATAATAACCAACCCTAGTGCAGGTAGTTCTAAGGAAGATGAACTGAAGAGAGCACGCTGCCACAGTCCCTAAAATGGTGGGCCCTAGGCATGCGTTGTACTCTTTTAAAAATCAAAATGACTCTCGATAATGGATATGTTAGCTCTTGCATCGATGAAGAATGCAGCAAAATGTGATACCTGGTGTGAATTGTAGAATCCCATAAATCATCAAGTTTTTAAACTCAAGTTGCACTTGAAGCCTTTCAGCCAAGGGTACATCTGCCTTGGTGTCACGCAACCGTTGCTCCTAACCCTTTCGACACATCAAGGGGCATTGGGGTAGATGTTAGCCTCTCGTGCACTGTAAGGCATGCGGTTGGCCCAAAAGCTTAGCTCCTAGTGAAGGTTGCCATGAAAATCGGTGGTTGTAAGATCCTCTGACACAGTCATGCATGATCACATGCCATAAAGGACCTTTGAGACCCTGATGCAGCCCTTGAGGGATTGCTCATATCGCAACCCTAGGTCAGGCAGGACTACCCGCTAAGTTTATTCTTATTAATAAGAAGAGGAAAAGAAACTTACCAGGATTCCCTTAGTAACGGTGAGTGAATTGGGAATAGCCCAACTTGAGAATCAGGCACCCTCAGCGTCCGAATTATAGTTTGGAGAAGCATCCTCAGTGGCAGACTAGGCCCAAGTCCTCTAGATGGGGGCGCTGGAGAGGGTGAGAGCCCTATCATGCTCGGACCCTATCGCACCATGAGGCGTTGTCTACAAGTCAGATTGTTTAAGAATGTAGCCCAAATCGGATGGTAAATTTTTTCCAAGGCTAAATACGAGAGGCAAGTGGATGGGGGTCGGCGATACGCCCCGGTCAAATGTGGAATGGCCAAAAGCTGGTATGCCGATTAGCTCAGGGCACAGATAACACAGTTTGAGGTGGTAGACCAAGCCCGGGCTCTTGATACTCCCATGGAGATGCCATCACAGTGATTATGGACTATAGTGCATGCCATCATGGCGTGCCTCAGCACCTGCACACTCCTGGTGTTGGCCAGCGGGCTCCCCATTCGGCCCATCTTGAAAAACGGATTAAGGAGTTTGACATGTGTACGAGTCAACGAGCAAGTAAACCCATAAGGCATAAGGAATCTGACTGGCAGAATCCCCCTATGGGTTGCACTACCAACCGACCTTAATCTTTTGAGAAGGGTTCGAATGAGAACATGCGTATTGGGACTCAAAAGATGGTGAACTATACCTAAGTAGGGTGAAGCTAGAGGAAACTCTGGTGGAGGTCCATAGTGATACTAACGTGCAAATTGTTCGTCTGACTTAGGAATAGGGTCGAAAGACTAATCGAATCGTCTAGTAGCTAGTTCCCTTTGAAGTTTCACTCAGGATAACTGGAGCTTGGAACAAGTTCTATCATGTAAAGCTAATGATTAGAGGCATCAAGGGCATAATACCCTCGACCTATTCTCAAACTTTAAATAGGTAGGACAGCATAACTGGTGATACAAGATAAACCGGAAGCTAGGTTATGATGCCCAATTGCGCACTAAACTAGAACCCATAAAGGGTATTGGTCTATTAAGATAGCAAGACGGTGGTCATGGAAGTCAAAATCCGCTAAGGAGTGTGTAACAACTCACCTGCCGAATCAACTAGCCTCCAAAATGGATGGCACTTAAGTGTGTGACCTATACCCGACCATCGGGGCAAGAGCCAAGCCTTGATGAGTAGGAGGGCATGGCGATTACTGCAAAACCCAGGGCGGGAGCCTAGGCAGAGCAGCCGTTGGTGCAGATCTTGGTAGTCGTAGTAAATATTCAAATGAGAATTTCAAAGGCCGAAGAGAGGAAAGGTTCCATATGAATGGCACTTGCACATGGGTTAGTCGATCCTAAGAGATGAGGGAAGCCCGTCCGACAATGCGTTCATGCATGAACTTCGAAAGGGAATCGAGTTAAAATTCTTGAATCGGGACGTGGCGGCTGATGGTAACGTTAGAGAGTCCAGAGATGTCGATGGAGGCCTTGGGAAGAGTTATCTTTTCTGTTTAATAGTCCGCCCACTCTGGAAATGACTCAGTCGGAGGTAGGGTCCAACGGCTAGAAGAGCACCGCACATCGCGCGGTGTCTAGTGTGCCCCCGATGGCCCATGAAAATTTAGAAGACTGAGTGCCATCCACATCCGGTCTTACTCATAACCGCATCAGGTCTCCAAGGTGAACAGCCTCTAGTCGATGGAATAATGTAGGCAAGGGAAGTCGATAAAATGGATTCGTAACCTCAGGAAAAGAATTGCTCTAAGGGTTGGGCCCAGGGGTCCCAGTATCAAACCCATTGGCTATCAGCGGACTGCTCGAGCTGCTCCCATGGTGAGAATCGATCGCCATATGCCTGCCAGGGGACAAACTGGGAACGGCCCAGGGGCCCTCCCCGAGCATCGAACAGTCGACTCATAAATAGTATGGATAAGGGGAATCCGACTGTTTAATTAAAACAAAACAGTGTGATGGTCCCTACGGATGCTAACACAATGTGATTTCTGTCTAGTGCTCTAAATGTTCAAGTGAAGAAATTCAACCAAGTGTGGGTAAATGGCAAGAATAACTATGACTCTCTTAACGTAGCCAAATGCCTCGTCATCTAATTATTGACACACATGAATGGATTAACGAGATTCCCACTGTCCCTATCTACTATCCAGTGAAACCACAGCCAAAGGAACGGGCTTGGTAGAATCAACGGGGAAAGAAGACCATGTTGAGCTTGACTCTAGTCCGACTTTATAAAATGACTTGAGAGGTGTAGGATAAATGGGAGCCAAAAATGACGATGGTGAAATACCACTACTTTTAATGTTATTTTACTTATTTCATGAATTGGAGGCGGGGCTACGACTCTCTTTTTAAACCTAAGGTCGCTTTGGCAGCCGATCCAAGCAGAAGACATTGTCAGGTGGGGATACAAACTACAAAAATCTGTAGCTATTTTTCAAAATTTAGCTATGGAAATTTCCATTTCTAAATAGAAATAGAATTATTTCATCTTCGTTCAACAACGGATTAGAATTCCATTTTTAAATTTAAATTGACTTTGAATTTTTTTTATAATTAATAATTTTCATTGTTAAAAAATAAGTTTTGAAAATTTGATAATACTGACAAATATACCATAAAAATAAGCTGAAAATAATTTTTATGAAATTAATAAAGTATAATTTAGTTGAGTGAAAATGGATATAATCCTTGATAACTTAATATTATTATATAGTGCTAATTAATAAAAGCAATATTAGAAAAAAATTATATATATAAATTGACTTTGAATTTTTTTTTATAATTAATAATTTTCATTGTTAAAAAATAAGTTTTAAAAATTTGATAATATTGACAAATATTACATAAAAATAAGTTGAAAATAAGTTTTAAAAATTTGATAATATTGACAAATATTACATAAAAATAAGTTGAAAATAAGTTTTAAAAATTTGATAATATTGACAAATATTACATAAAAATAAGTTTTATGAAATTAATAAAGTATAATTTAGTTGATGAAAATTGATATAATCCTTGATATCTTAATATTATTATATAGTGCTAACTAATAAAAGCAATATTAGAAAAAAAATTATACATTTATACTGTTACGAAATTTTTTTACATGCATTTATAATTATTTTAATATTTTATTTTTCAATCTATTGTAAAATATTAAATGAATATAGTTAAGTATTGTAAAGAGATTGCAATTTCATTTTTAAAGTTTAGAAATGGAATTATTCTATTTCTATTTAGTTACAGAATACAAATCCATAACTATATTTGGGCAATTAGCTACGGAAATTTCTATTTCCAAATAAGAAAGGAATTATTCCATTTTTAAAATTAGTTATGGAATACAAATCTGTAACTATATTTCAGACATTTAGCTATGAAAATTTCATTTCTAAATAGAAACAAATATGCATAAAAAAAAAACCAAGATACCATATTAAAAATAGTTGAAGAGAAAAAAGGGGAAGAACAACAACAACCACCCTAACCTCTGCCTCATAACCAAGAAAATATGGAAAAAAAAAAAAGGAATGTAGAGAGATGGGAAACGTAGAGTGTAATGAAGAGCTATAATCTATTTCAAAACCGTTCATTTTCTAATACTTTTCAATTTTGTAACTAAATGCAAAGCACCAAATAGCAAAATAGAAGCAAGAATGGAAAGGACCTAAAAAGCATACAAAGTGCAACAATGCATTAACAATAGGAGGTGGCAAAATTCATGTACTTAATTATTATATATTTTAGGGTTTTTATATATATCTACCATCAACTTAGACTTTTTTCACAAATCTATCCAATTTTTAAAATTATTGCGAATTGACATATGAACTTTACGATATATTTCAAATCTACCAATGGTCAAAATTGCTTGTGTCAGTGATGATGTGGAATGGGTGACTGTATAGCTAATTACACACATGGAAATTAAAAGAAAAAAGGGAAATTAAGAAAAAAAATAAAACTCACCATTTTGGTACACAAAAATGAAAAAAAAAAAAAATCATCCCCCTTCCACCGAAACTCTTCACCATTCTGTAAAAAATCCAGAAACCATTGCATTCCACAAAACAAAATTCTTTTTAGGCATTGTATTTTAAAGCCATAATTAGGTTAATTAGATAATAGGTAAAGCTCGTCCCTTCCTTCAACGGCTAGTGGATGCCCATGTCTTTGCTTTTTTTTTTTTTTTTTTTGACAATACAAGCATCAAAGCAACAGTCATAGAAGATTAACGTTACTAAAAAATCCAAACAATTTCCATTTCAAATTTAAAGCAATAAATACAAATCCCACTTGTAAATTATCTCTCTTTCTCAAGCTACAAAATTTCTTTTCTAGGTGAAAATAGATTCTCAAATTTCAATTACCACTCCCAAGAAACAACCCACCTCTCTCAAATCTAAATTCTTCAAGATTTTCAGTAAATTGAAGAGGATGCCATCAAAGAAACAAGCAATTACAATACCAAATGTACCAATTCTCCAATAACCACAAAGTAAATTTCCTTCAAATCCACTAAAACGGTCCACATATGAGATATGAGTTGTGTTATTATTCTAGCTTTGTACATTTTTGTTTAAACATTAGTTTATTAGATTTAGTCCAGTGAAGATTTTCATTTGATATTTTACAAAAACCAAATTTTAAGGACAATGTTCAATCTCTACATCATTTTGGAACAATTTGGTGATCATAGAGTACACAAAGTCAAGATTTTTCCCATGCAAAAAAGAGAGAAAAAAATGTCAGGACTTTTAGAAAGGGAAGAAAATGCAAACAGCAATAACTTTCAATAAAATCAAGAAAAGTAAAGGATATAGAAGAATTTGATTGAGCTATGTGCTATTAATGACCAAATTGACAGAAGATATGACCAATGCCTTCCGTTGTAGATGCATAGGAATTTGATTGTTGCCACTATGGGCGTGGTAGTGGTGGAGGCAAAGGATGGTGGCTTCAGGTGGTGGTTGTGGTAGTTAGTTGTGGCATCAAGAGAAGCTCCGACCATGCTTTTGGTGGTGGTGGTGGTGAAGAGAGGAGAGATCAGGAAGAAAGTGAAGAGTGCTTTAGAAGATGCTTTGCCTCTTCAAGCCTAAGCATGATAGGGAGGAGTTTAATTCGATCGAAGGGAGAACAAGGAGGGGAGTTTTGGTTGAAGGGAAGAGAAAACAGGAAAAAAAAGATTGATTGATGTATGGTACCATTTTTGTGTAACAAAACGATGACTTCTGTTTTTTTTTTTTTTTAATTCCATGTGTGTAATTAGCTGTACAATCACCCATTCCACATCATCACTACACAAGCTATTTTGACTATTAGTAGATTTGCAACAAATCATAAAGTTCATATGTTAATTCGCAATAATTTTAAAAATTGGATAGATTTACGAAAAGGGTCTATGTTGATGGTAGACATATATAAAAACCCTATATTTTATATAGATAATGGAAGTTGGATTTGCTTGTCTAATCTTGATGTCTTTTATTTCTTCTATGCCTTAATCATATGATTCATGCTAAGACTGGCGTAATCAAAGGACTCATAATGCATGCTTTAGACTTGGATAATAATGATTTTAGCCGTTTAGTAAAATTGAGAATAAAGAAAGAAGAAAGAACATAAAATGCCAATTACAGCATTCTTGTTAATTATATATGCTTTATCTAATAATAACCACCGAAACAAGACAACTTAGCTAACATCTCCATCGAAGAGTTTTTCGAATTTTACAATGAGAAGTCGTTATCCCATTATCAAAAATTAAGTTTTGACCTCATAATATCAGTACGACCAGCGGTAAACTTAGAATTTTCTTTTTTTTCATTTTTCTTACTCATTATGTCAATCTCTTTGCTTGTTTCTATATTTATTTTGTATAAATAATCTTTTAGTTCTTTTATTTTTGTACAAACACTCTTATGTCTCTTACTTTTTTGTTTTTATCTTCTTTATACTTAATTATTATGTGCTTGTCTTTTGTACAATTTTAGTGCTTCATTGCATGGCTCTAATTAGTGCTGTAATTTTGTACTCTTACTTTACTTAATGAAACATTTATTTTCTAGCTCAAAAAAAAACCTTACAAATTTTCAACTGCATGGCTATTGTTGGGATCCACGTGCTATCTATTGACTTAAGATGGAGAATATTTCCTCAACATAAAGAACTTACAGTTATCTACTTTCACACAGTTTGAACTAGGTATAGGTATGTCCCTCCCCCATGGACATGATATGCAAGGAACATCATCATATCGATCATTAGTAGAATGATGCTACTTTTCAGGCTGCTAAAAACTACAAAATCAACTTCAAACCCTGCGTAGATTGGGTACTTCTAATGTGTATATTTTAATGGCTTTCCAGCAGCGAAATCGCCATTATAATATTTGCCCTAACAGTGATAACCACTTACAATTACAACCACATTCATGCGGCTTGCTTTCTGCTCGATCTATTCAAATCTTTCTTTCCCTTGTCAGGCATAAAAGCCTTCACTCTCATCTCTCTGCTTCCAAAGAGAATAGATTCTCTAAACTCTTCTCCAACTTTTATAAAAGATCGTAATACCACACATGGCTCTGCTTGACAACAATCTTACACACAAGGAAATGTAACGGAATATTAATTTCGATTGACAAATTACCAGAATCAAATGTTGTGGAGAAGTCAACACCATGCAGAAAACATATTATATTTGTGAACGTGAATTCGAATATGATTCGTTCATGTATTCATAGATCCGCAGAATGATCTGTAAAAACATTGTTATCAATTCAAATGACTCGCAGGTTAAAGTCTGTGACATGTAACAATGACCTGTGAAAACATTGTTATCAATTTTTCATAGCCTAGAAAACAAGAAAGTTCAAAATAACATGGATGCGACACTTGAAGAAATGAATTTCAGGGCTATTTATATGCAATCCAATCACATCTTCATTTGTATTTTGACACACTCTGAGAGGTTTAACCTACCTAGAATAGATTTCCAGAAAATTTGTATACACATATATGCACAGCTCTCTACTATAATTCTGTATACAACCTAAAATTCAGGGTCAAAACAAGCTAACCTGATCTTCGAAACCATGGACCTCGCAAATGGAATGTAGCTCAAGCTATACCTGTAAATTAACCATGAGAGCAAAATTTACATATATAGATCACCACCACATGAAAAAAAAAAAAAGCCATATTATTGAGGGTTAATTATTCACAAAACCTATAGCATTTCACTTCCTCATGAATGAGATGAGGCATGTGAAGGTAAAATGCTCTACTCTGCTTTATTAATGAAAGAGAAAGTATGGTATCTAAGAATGCTGAAGTAGCCAGAGAACAAAGAATGCATGCCATACAAGCAATTGAAACTTAATTACTAAAGCTGCCAAGTAATAATTGTAAAAAAATATTAGGATATAGTATATAAATTTAAAACACCCAATAATACAATAATTTAGAGGAAGCAATCGCGTATTTATTTCATGTTTGATAGAGAGATATCATCTTCAATATGTAACTACAACAAAAATAATAAAATAAAATAATTAGTTTGAGAAAATAGAAGATTAGATCTTCCTCTCTTATCCTTCTCACACAAAGGTGGCTATCAATGGGACAAGTTAGAATTAGATTTATAGGATTGAGAGGAGACCTTAGCCTATTTATATAGAAAACCCTTTAGGTTTACCCTATTAATAACCTTAGTAGAATTAGGCCTACACTTACTGTCTTACCATACCAGTCCATTAAGGTGCAAATAACTCCATAACACAAATGATCACTTAAAATATAAATTGAGTTTCCCCGCACATTCACTTAAACTATATTTATTCAGTCAGTTTTTACAAATCAAAACTTCTCACAATTAATGGCAGCCCAAAATATAATAAAATTTCTAGCAAAACAAATATTAGGATCTAATACATAAATTTAAAACACTTAATAACACAATAATTTAATGGAAACAATCGTGTACCTATTTCATGTTCAATGCAGAGATCTCATCTTCAATTTATAACTACAACAAAAATAATAAAATAAAATAATTAGTATTGAGAAAATAGAATACTAGATTTTTTTCTCCTATCCATAACATAAATGATTACTTTAAATATAAATTGAGCTTCCCCGCACATTCACTTAAACTATATTTGTTCAGTTAGTTTTTACAAATCAAAACTTCTCACAATTAATGATAGCCTAAAATATATTAAAATCTCTACGATTTTCCCACTTGGGCAACATAAATTATGAGTTTTTAATAATTTTAAAAAAATTTATAAAATGACTCCAAACTTAACAACAAATACAAATGTGGCCAAAAATTTTGAAAAACATATAGTTTAAGGAAAATGTACCTTATAATAATCTGATCCACATTAAATCATCCATATTGGATTATGGAGGTAATCATGCCCTTTATTGACACAAAGCCAATCCATAGTCACAAATTTAAATAACTTAACTAACATGGATTATGGTATGGAAGTGTAGCAAGAAAATAGCAACCCGAATGTGATCAATATGCTATTTTCATTGTCAGTCCTTATAATAATTTCTCTTTAACACACATGCTTACAAGAGCAAGAGAAATTTACAAGCTTTGAAAAGCCAATTGTTTCCAAAGACACAAATGGAAACCCCCGCACAAATGTTTCCTAAACTCAAATGGAAACACTTATATAATGACCAAAGATCATACTTAAGACTAGAACACAAATGTCTTAAGTTTTTCTATCTAAACACACCACTCATTTTCGGAAACATAAATGAAATATTTGTAATGATCATTGGTCATGCTTAAAACAAAAACACAAATATCTTAAAACTTTAACTATAATTTATTGCATGAAAACTCAATATATTCATAAAATCAAAATAAAATGATGATCATCAAACCATGGCATATTCATATATAAATATGCATCTCACATGCATATATATGATAATAGTAAATGCATATGGAAATCTACAAATAATAAACTCCCACTAATCAAGTGAATGAAAAATTCACATAATATCCATATCTCTAAAAACAATTATGTCATGTATTTATATTGCTATTATGCATTTAATCTCACCACTATTTAAATTTTCCACAATGCATTCACAATGAGATATTTAAATGCCATAAGCTCAAAAGTACTTGTTGATCTTTTAAATAAGAATAACACCAAATGTGCCCATAAGCAAAATATGATATCCAAAATTTTATAATAGACTCTTTTCTATAACACCACAACTAATAACAAGTGACACATTTAGCAAATGACATAATTATTTTTTAAGTATATATATTCAACACTACCACAAAAGATAATTTCTCAAACCTCATATAAATGCTTTAAATATTTTAGATGAAGATAAATGTCACTTTATCTCAATATTAACAATTCTCATAAAAATTTTATCAACAAATTTTTTCTCAAAATGAGTTGACTAAGCTTACACGTTGTAAAAGATACTTAAACATTCAGTTTAATATTGACAAAACTCAAATACAAAGTAAACAAAAAATATGATGAGAAATTAAACAACTCCATTTAGTATTTTGTAAAGTGGATAAGAAAATATAAAATTATCTCCTACTAGTCAACAAATATAAATGCACCAATTTGTATTTTCTTTAAACCACTCAACTATGCACTATGCAAAATTTCAATGTTCATAAGTGCAACAATCCTCAACCTCATAAAATTAAATTTTTAAAAAAAAAAATCATAAACCATCTCAACACATTAACATTTAAGAATGATATATTTACATATATCAAACAATAATACCAGTTAAAATACACTAACAGTCATGAATAAATCACCATAAAATGTATGAGAATACTTTATTATTATAATCCATAAACATAAAGTTTAGTCAATTCTCATACTCCTCAATAATTTATTAAATATTATTTTAACATTTATCCCATGAATTCTTAAAGCAAATAGAAAAAAATTACCTGTTAGTAATTTTCTTTCTAATGATATGAAGTATATAACACATTTTTCTTACCATTAATTCACAACAAACAATTCATTAACAAGCACCTCATTATTCATAGGAATAGGAAGATCAAATAAACTCTTCAATAATACTAGCACAAAATTTATTTTCACAAATTATACATTGTGCAATGGAGAGAAACTAATACACATTAAACTTTGAAAGTTATGAAGCACAAAATATTAATAAATAGAAAAAATGTTCCATCGAATTAAAACTCTAAAGCATTAAAAAGCTCTTTAGAAAATAATCAAAATATTTTACTTCAAGACAACTCAATTACACATCATACTTATTCACTCTTAAAGGTATCATTAACTATTAACCAAAAAATGCTACTCAAAATTAATTAATTAAAATCCATTCACACTCTTGCAAATATTTAGCAAATAATCTAAGATGTTCTAATTTTCACACTATCTGTGAGAATATTTGCTTCACACATCAAAAAAAAATTTAACAAAAAATTAGTATTAATTCTCACCCATATTAAATAAAAAGAAAATTTAAAGAAGTTAAATAAATAAATAAATAATTTTTAATAAAATAAATTTCAAATTAATTCAATATTACTACTAAAAAGACTATTAAATATATATAACAATTTTACAACAAAATAATTATTCAAACTTTCCTTTAATAAATAATCTCAAAACTCCCACATAAATAATATACCCATAAAATATATAAAACTAAAACAATTTTAACATAAAAATCTCACCCAAACATAAAAATCTCACCCCTTTAATACATTCTTAAATCTATAATATTTAACACAAAATTAAGTATCTTTATAAATATTTAAAACAATATCAATTTTGAAATAAGAAGCTAAAAGTATCACAATCAGCATAAGAAATTACACCAAATACACTTTTAGACTAATATCTACACAATGCTTAAAAGTAAGCATATAAACTATAGATCTTTATTCTTAATACAAATGCAAAATTCTAAAGTTATAGAATTTTATGCAATTACGCATCTCAATATTACATCTCATTCTCATAAAAATTTGTTTAAAAATAACATAAAAGCATGTATTTACTAATGGGTTATAAACAAGCTTCAAGAGCTTAAAAAATTATCATTCTAGCTATTTTTATTATTTGGATAAACTCCAACATCACCACATATTCACTTTTGGGCAAAATATGTCCATGCAGTATAATTTTCCACCAAAAGAATTTTGGCATCACTACATGTTATCCTTTGGGAAGAACATGCACATGCAATAGAATTTGTCATGTGAAGCTCACAAATGACAGCACTCTAAGAAAACCATCCCCTTTGGATAGATGGAACCTCTAAACTAGAGCATTCCCAAAATAAAAATGCTTCATATTAGTCCCCACATAATATACAATAATTCCCTTTGGGCAGGTCATTATATATAACATAATCCCCACACGATTTCTAAATTAATACACATAATAACCCCCTTAGGGTAGGTTATTATATCTACTATTTAACAAATTATTCCTTTGCAAAAACCAAAAATAATTATACAAGTCTCAATGAACATTCCACTTTGGTGGTAACATTCATATTGACCTATACAATATTCTCAATTAGGAATTTCTCGAAAGCTCATTAGTAATATGCACACCAAACACAAATATATGCATAAAATCACACACATGAGATACTAATCACAAATGTATCTCTATTGTTAAATACATGCTCAAAACATAAAATTTGAACATAAAACACACATTTTATTGCAATTATGCCATATAAATAAACTCAAGAGCAAACAACATCACCTATGTCAAAAACCACCAACATGAGTATAAATAATTATTGACTCATGATTAAATAATCTCATATTTAATGAATAACATTTCACAACTCACATGAAAATGATTTTCTATTTTATGCACAAATATATGTATAATTTAAACCATGTATGTATAGTAAGATATCACAAGCATATCTTATATGGTTGCACCCCTTTACGTGCTCAACAAGTAAAATGTATATTAATCTCTCAAACATAAATTTTAAAATAAATTTATCTTACTTTTGGATGCAAACATTTGATTTGAAAATTTTAAACTTCGATAATAATAATTTCAAATAATATGTAATTAAATGTTAATAGCATAATTAATATTTATACTGAAAGACTTAAAATAAGTAATTAAATCGCATAACATCACAAACTCAACATAATATGATCATAAAATTATGTTTATTGATCTTATATACCAATCAAATTATTTAATTTTCAAAATTCAGAATATTAATTCAGACCTAATTGTACAAAATTTTCTCATTTTAAAACATAAATTATACTTGTTACTCAAAGGAAAGCATTTAAACAAGTCAACACACAAAATTTGACCACACTAATCAATAATCCTAGTCAAAATAGGATTTGTGCACCCTTTCTTATTTTGGATTTATCTAAATCTTTTAATTAAATAAAAATAACATTTAAAAAAAAAATAAATTTGAATTTAGATTTAAAACCCAAATCTAATTTTACATATCTTAAAATAAGAAAATCAAATTCCAATAGAATATTAAAATTCTAATCAATTCCAAATAGGATTTAAATTCTTATTTTGATTTTTTCAAGAAAACTATATATTTATTGCATAAAACATGCATTTCATGCTAATATATTTAAACACCCACATAATGCAATTGTAATTTAAAATAAATAAATAAATAAATATAAAATAACAGCTTATCTTTAGATAATACATTACTATTAAAACAGCCACAATCGTAAGCATTATGTCAATACTAATGGAGCCATCATGAACTCCTTTTACTGCAATTGCAATTTTTGACCCCAATGTTTATGGTGGGAACACATTTGAATACGCAAAACAAAATATACACTAAAGACAATTTCTGCAAAAGAATGAGCTAGAAAAAACCAATTCCATAAAGAACCATCGCATTGCCCTGTCAAACAACCCAAAAGTGTGTATTTTTTTAAAATGTGTGATTTTTTTTTTTTTTTTTTTTTTTTGCATTGAAAAAAAACTAACGAATGAAACATACATTTCTTTTATAACATATTCAGTGAAAATAACAGTTATTCTATATTGATGATAAATCAATTCATATAATGAAAATAAAAACTAGATTTCATATGATTGCACATGCATAGTCATTTAAAGCAAATGGTCATTGCTTAATAATAGTTTTTACAGCACCTGTCTTTTGCATAAAAACAAACAAGTGCATGTTCATATATGTTTACATTAAAAGGCACGCTTAGTCGATCAATCAAAACACATGTATAATCAAAATTGAGTGCGGTTATCCAAACAAATTGAACTTCAAAACTGATACGTTATATATGTATATATATATATATACCCAAGCGGAAGCACATAACATCGCAAATATACATAAGTATATATATATATATATATATATATATATATATATATATATACACACCTAAACGGAAGCACATAACACCACAAATATACATAAGTATATTAAATTAAGCAATCACTGATAAAATTATTAACCAAAAAATTTAATTAAATATGACACTATATTATTAAGTTACAATCAATTAATTTTGGATTTTAAATTTATACACAAACTAGGCTCTGATACCACATGTAAACAAATATTAGGATCTAGTATATAAATTTAAAACACCCAATAATACAATAACTTAGCAGAAGCAATCATATATCTATTTCATGTTTGATGCAGAGATCTCATCTTCAATATGTAACTACAATAAAAATAATAAAATAAAATTAGTATTGAGAAAATAGAATATTAGATCTTCCTCTCTTATTCTTCTCACACAAAGGCGGCTATCAATGGGACAAGTTAGAATTAGATTCATAGGATGGAGAGGGGACCTTAACCTATTTATATAGAACACTTACTGTCTTACCATACCAACCCGTTAAGGTGCAAATAAGCTCATAACATAAATGATCACTTTAAATATAAATTGGGCTTCCTCACACATTCACTTAAATTATATTTGTTCAGTCAGCTTTTACAAATCAACATAATTAATGGCAGCCCAAAATATAATAAAATTTCTAACATTTAGAAATTTTATGAGCTGTCATTAATTGTGAGATGTTTTTATTTTATTAAAACCAGACTGAATAAAATATAGATTAAGTGAATGTGTGGGGAAGTCCAATATATTTTTCACGTGTTAATTAATGTTATGGGCTTGTATGTACCTTAATGGGCTGGTATTGGTGGATGGTAAGTGTATGCCTAATTCTAATTGGACCAATAATGGGGTGGTCCTTAGGATTTTTTATTATATAGGCTAGGTCCCCTCTCCATCCTTATATATATTGATTTTTGGCTTGCTCCATTAATAGCTACCCTACGTGAAAAGGATTGGAGAGGAAAAGCCAGCTTTTCTTATTTTCACTTTCTGTTCAATTTTATTTTCTATGAATAAGGTGATCATCATTATGAGTCAAGATATGAATAACATCCCAATTCCGCAAACAAGTACGCATATGCTTCCGATTAATTTTATTTTCTGTGTTCTAAGTTCATATACTATATCCCGAATTTTTCTTACATATGGTATCAGAGATTAGATTGTACATGAATTTAAAATCATGAAATAATTAAGTGTTGTATTTAAATCAAATTAATTTTGGTCATTTGATTAATTAAACATGTCGTAGATGTGTTGTGTTAGTATGTCACTGTTTTCAATTTGCGAAGACATCCAGAATATTTTTTGTTAATAGTTTTATTGGAATGGCCATATTGATTTGCGGTCATAATATATGTTAGCATATGTCCATGGTTGAGATTATTGTGTTTCTATGCGGTAATACAGGGGCAATTTTTGTTTTGCTTTCTATGCATGTTATTCATATTAATTGCCCTTTTTTATTATGGAATTGCATGAAAACTTACTAGTTCATTTTTGTCCCGTACAAAACCAATAATGATTATTATTATTTTATATCATTATATTTAACAAGGATGATTTGTTCTAAATAACTATGCATGAGCCTTTACATGAATTTTAGGTTGTCTCTACTATGTGATTTGATTTTATTTATTCAACTTTACTTGTGTATTAGAGACAACTTAGTAAACAAATAAATAGATTTATAAACCAACACTGTTAGTTTACATATTAATGAATAACATACATAAATGTTTTAAATTGTTCAAGATTTATGTGTTGAACATGTATTAGATAAAAGAGATATATTTGTGTTTGAGTATCTTATTTGTTATATTTGTGTTTGATACACATTATTATTATGGGTCTTTTGAGAAATCTCTAATTAAAATGGTTTTATAAGTTAAATGAGTGTTACTACCAAAATGGGACATTTATTGAGACTTATAAAATTATTTTAATTTTTGTGAAGAGATAATTTCTAATTATTGTATATATTGACCTACCCAAAGGGGGTTATTAGGTACATTAATTTGAAATCATGTGTGAGATGGAATATTTTGTGTTAAGAGATGCATTAGTTTAGAGAACCTATCTACCCAAAGGAAATAGTTTTTCAAAAATTATTGTATTCTCATTTGTGAGTTCCATATTAAAAATTCTATTGCATGTGTGTATTTTGCCCAAAGGGGAATGCGTAGAGATGCTAGAATTTTTATATTTCAATATTGTAAGCCAAAATTAGCCCGCATGTTGATACATGTTCATATTTTTTTCTTGAATAGTTTCTATTAGCATGAACAACACTAGTGCTACTATTAAGATGTTTACTAGCATAAACTTTAAGAAATGGAAAGAAGAAATTTTATATGCTTTAGCTATAGGGGATATGGATTTTGCTTTACATGAAGATGAGCTAGTTAAGCCTAATGATCAAAGTACTAAGGAAGAAAAGAAGTTATATGCTAAATGGGAGAAATCTAACCATCTTAGTCTCATGGCTATGAGAAGGGCCATTCCTGAGCACCTTTAAAGTGGATTACTTGATGAAGTTAGTGCAAAAGATTTTCTTACTACTATGGAACGAAGGTACTTTGTATCTGAAAAGGCTAAGGCTAGGACCTTTATGAGTTAGTTAACCAATATGAAGTATAACTATGTTGGTAGTGTAAGAGATTATATCCTTAGCATGGTTCATATTCAAAACAAGTTGAAAGGTCTTGAGCTTGATTTTCATGATGATTCCATTGTCCTTCTTGCCTTTAATTCTTTACCTCCTAATTTTAGCCAAATTAAGACTGCTTATAATGTTCAAAATGCTACTTGGAGTGTTAGCTAAATGTGATATTGAGCATAAGAAGTTAAGAAAGGAAAAAGGGGAGAATGCCTTACTAGTTTCTCAACCTAAATCTAGCCTTAACCTTAACCATGATCCCAAGAAAGATAGGTCTAAGTTTAAACCTAATCATTATGCTCTTAAGAAAACTCAAGTTTTTATAAGGCATGAATATGGTCAGGCTAGAAAGGTGGGAGGTTATGATGTTGTCCAAAAGAGTAAGGTTAAATGCTTCTTTTGCCATAAGGATGGTCACAAAAAGAGTAAGTATCGTACATTCACAGCTTAGTTAGAGAAACAGCACAAATAAGAAGGTAAACCTTTCACTTTTGTTTATTTTTAATCCAATCTAATAAATGTACCACCAAATTCTTGGTGGCTTGATAGTGGAGCAATTACTCATGTTACTGTTACCTTGCAAGGGTTCATAAGCAAAAGGAAACCAAATGGGCATGAGGCCAAGCTAAGAGTTAGGAATGATGTTGAAGTAAATGTTGAGGCAGTAGGAGCAGTTAGTTTGAAGTTGGAGTCTAGTTTTCAACTTATTTTAGAGAATGTTTTCTATCTTCCTTCTTTTAAGAGAAATTTGATTTCTATTTCAGTTATGGACAAAATTGGATATTGGTTTAATATTCATAATGGAAAATTTAACATTTTCTTTAATTCTAATTTGATTGGTCATTGCATTTTATCTCATAATTTATATCAATTATCTTTGCATTCAAATATTGATAAGATGAATGTTATGTCTAAAAGACCTCTAGTTAAGGAAAAATCTTTTAAGTTATGGCATAAGTGTTTAAGTCATATATCTAAAGAAAGAGTTTAAAGGTTAATTAAGGATAATATCCTTCCTACACTTAATTTTAATGACCTAGATACTTGGGTGGATTGTATTAGAGGTAAGATAACCAAAACAAAGAAGAAAAGTGCTAATAGGAGTTTAAATATTTTAGAGATCATTCATACAAATATTAGTGGACCTTATTCACCTACCATTTTTAGCAATAAGTATTTTTTTATATTTATTGATGATTTTTCTAGGTATAATTATGCTTTCTTGATTAAAGAAAAATCTAAAGTATTTGAAAAGTTTATAATTTGTAAACTTCAGGTTGAAAAACAACTAGAAAAAGTTATCAAAATTGTAAGGCCTAATCCTAAGGCTTAGTATTTTGGCAGACATGATAAGACAGGATGACATATGGGACCTTTTGCTAAATATTTACAAGAGTGTGGAATAATTGCCCAATATACCATGCCTGGTAGTCCTGAACAAAATGGTGTGTTTAAGAGGCATAATTACACTCTCAAAGATATAATAAGGAGCATGATGAGTAGCTCTAACTTACCTTACTTTCTTTCAGGTAAAGCCATCAAAATTGCCATGTATATTTTGAACTGTCTTCCTAGTAAGTCTGTTTCCAAAACACATTTGGAGCTACAGGTAGGTAGAAAACCAAGTTTAAACCATTTTCATGTTTGGGGTTGTCCTATTGAGGTGAGAATTTATAATCCTAATGAGAAAAAGCTAGATCCTAAAACCATTCGTTGTTAGTTCATAGGGTACCTAGATCACTTTAAAGGATATAAGTTATATTATCCCACACGTGGCACAAGAATTGTGGAGTCTATAACTGCTAAATTTTTAGAGTTTGATGTTACTGATGTTACTTGTTCTCAACCAATTTTAGAAGATATGCATAATGATCATGTGTCTATTTCTTTACCTATCATGGTGCCTAATGAGAATATAGATGATCAACATGAGGATGCAAATGATCTTCCTTATCCTATTATTAATTCTACTCATGTAGTTGATACTATATAACCATAAGTAGTTGAGGAATTACCTGTAAGAATATCTATTAGGGAAAGAAGATCTACTATTCTTGATGACTATCTTAGTGAAAATGATTATGATATAGGTCATGTTATAGATCTAAAGACTTATAAAGAGGCTATTAGTAGTGGCTATTCTAAATTATGGATTAATGCAATGAAAGATGAGATGAGTTCTATGGCTTCTAATGGGGTATGGGAATGAATATAAGCCTATTGGATGTAAGCGGGTATTTAAGACTAAAAAGGACTCTAAAGGAAATTTTGAGAGGTTCAAGGCAAAATTAGTAGCAAAAGGGTTTAGTCAAATAGAGGGTATTAATTATAATGAGACCTTCTCACTAATGTCTAGTAATGATTCTTTTAGGATCATTATGGCATTGGTAGCTCATTTTGATTTAGAGCTTTATCAGATGGATGTTAAGACAGCATTTTTAAATGGTGATCTTAGTGAAAAGGACTTAAACAAGCTTTATTAGATGGACTTAAACAAGCTTCTTGTCAATGGTATCTCAAGTTTAATAAAGTTATGACTTCACTTGGTTTTATGGAGAATAAGGTGGATCAACGCATTTATCTTAAGGTCAGTGGGAGTAAATTCATATTCCTTATCCTTTATGTTGATGATATTTTGTTTGCTAGTAATGATTTAAATTTGTTGAATGAGACTAAGTTTTTATTCTCTAAAACTTTTGATACGAAAGATCTGGGAAAGGCTTCTTTGATTTTAGGAATTGAGATTCATCGTGATAGATCTTGTCATTTATTAGGCCTTTCTCAAAGGGCCTATATTAATCATGTGCTTACTCAGTTTAATATGCAAGATTGTAAAGGGGTTAATGTTCCTATGATGAAAGGAGATAAACTAAGTAAGGAACAGTGTCCTAAAACTAAACTTGAGAAAAATTCTATAAGTAAAATACCTTATGCTAGTGTTATTAGTAGCTTAATGTATGCATAAGTGTGTATAAAACTAGATCTTGATTTTATTATTAGTGTTCTTTGTCATTATCTCTCTAATCCCGGGCTAGACCATTGGGTGGCTACTAAAAAGGTGATGAGATACTTGTAGAAAACAAAAGATTATATGTTGACTTACAAATAAGTTGATAGTCTTGATATAATGGGATATTATATTCTAATTTTACAGGTTATAAGGATTATTTGAAATCCACTTCAAGGTATATTTTCATGTTGGTTGGTGGAATTTTTTCATGGAAAAGTGTTAAACAAACACTTATTGCTTCTTTTACTATGCAAGCTAAATTTGTTGCTTATTATAGAGCTGCAACACAAGTTGTGTGGTTAAAGAATTTTATATTAGGACTTCTTATGGTATATTCCATTGGAAGACCACTTTGAATCTATTATAATAATAGTGCTACCGTATTCTTTTCAAAGAATAATAAGAGTTCGAGTGGTTCTAAGCATTTAGAGCTCAAGTATCTCACTGTTAGGGATTTGGTGAGAAAAGGAGATATTAAGATTGAGTACATCAGTACTGAGTTGATGATTGATGACCCATTAACTAAACTTGTTAGGCCTATAATTTTTCAAAAACATGTAGGTTGTATGGGTATTTCTGAGTCTTTTGATATGCCTAGTTAGTGGGAGTTTGATATATGTAATCAAACATTAACTTTAAGTAATTTAATATTTTAAGATATTTCCATAAATAATTATCTTATAATTATATTTATGTATTTGTGTTATGGAAATATTCATTTACACATGATATTAATGTGTATATCATATTCGAATCTGATCATAATTTAGATCATTGTCAGAGTGTTTCCATTTGAGTTTAGGAAACAATTGTGTAAGCATTTCTATTTGTGTTTCCAAAAACAATTAGCTTATTAAAGCTTGTGGATTTCTCTTGCTCTTGTAAGCGTGTTTAACAAGAAATCATTATGAGGACTGACATTGAAAATAGCATATTCATCACATCTGCGGTACTAATTTTTTGGTACACTTCCATACTAGAGCCCACGTCAGTTAAACCATTTATATTCATAATCATGGATTGGGTTTGTGTCAATAAAGGGCATGATTACTACCATGATTCAATATATATGTTTTAATGTATACAGGATGATTAAAATTGAAGAATTGAGATAATTTTGTAATAATCCCACTAATATAAATAGCACCGGTTTGACTATCACTAATTAGCCAAATTCTCCATTATAAATATCTTCCTAAAGCAATACTCTCATTGTTATGAAGATAATAAAGAATAAAAAGATCATCAAGAGAGATTGCTTCATTAGAGAGAGCTCTACCATTGATAGAATAGGTGAGAAAATGATGAACATACTAAAGTGCTTTGGATTTGATGAAGGAAGCTTTAGTGTGTCCGGTGGAGAATTGAGGTGCATTTGGAGCCTTGATATGATTCCAAAAGGATGAGGCAATCTAATGAGGGTCAACTTGAATTGTCCCCCTTAAGAAAATTCAAAAAGAGTGTCAAACTCTTCATAAGTCATAAAGTGATCCCCCCCCCCCCAAAATTTAAATCTCATAGAAAAATAAGGGTTTTCATCATCAAATTTTGTAGAGCGAAGAGTAAAAAATGAGAGAAATTCAATGATGAGGGTAGGATAAGAAGGAAAGGAGAAAAAGCAAAATTAAAAATCCCACCTTTAAAGGAAATTTTTTAACTTCCTCAAGGCAACCAATGGCTCTGAAAGTGTCTTCATGCATATAATATGAGGGAATAAAAGCCCTTTTTTGGAATAAGGACAACCTCTTCTTGATTTTTTATGAGGAATAAGAAAAATGAGAGTAAGTCCTTTTGGATTTATCCTTCTTTAAAGGAGGAGGAGCTTAAGAAGATGAAGGAGTTTTGCTAGGTTTCTCTAGAGCCATTGGGAGAGTATTTAAAGTTGAATGTGTAGAGAGAAAGAATTTGATTTTGAGATGAAAAATCAATGAGGAATAGAATGGTATTTATAGGCATAAGATTAGGGTTGGAAATGGTATAGAATTCAAATTTGAATTGAATAGGAAACTTATAATTCGTTCCTATTTGTGATTAAAGAGTCAAAAAGGTAAAAAAAATTTTGAATTCCTTATCCTGTCAGGAGCTATGTCTCAATCGGGACATGCTCCCATCTTGATTGTGACATTCAGTCCCAAGCAATGTCTTGATCGGGACATCTGTTCGGGATTAGTTCTATATAAAAACATAGAATTGAGGAATCATGTCCCGATCGGGACATGATTTGGTCCCAGGTAAGACCAAGGTCCCTTCTTAAAAAGTTTTAAAAAATGTTACAAATAGGTCCAGAATGATTTACAATTAAGTCCATACAACATAAACTTGCATAAATTGGACAAAGTTGATGATTTTTCAAGGAAATAAATGAGTAAAAGGATTATACTCATTTAGGGAAAGATATATTTTACTAAAAATTAAATAATTAATTTGATGAAAGTTTTCATAAATTAATTATTAATTTTGCAAATAGAATGAATAAAAAGAAAAAGAAATAAACGTGTCTTATATACCAAAAATAAACAACAAATATACTTAAAGTCCTATCAAAATCAAGACACACTAGAACTATCAATCACACTGAGTTCATGTTTAATAAATTTTAATCTCTCTTCATTAAGAGGTTTTGTAAAGATATCAACAAGTTGATTATTTATATCAACAAAATCAAATGTGATATCACCAAGTTGAACATGATCACATAAGAAATAATGTCTAATGTCAATGTGCTTAGTTTTAGAATGTTGAATGGGATTCTTCTAAGGTTAATAGCACTTGTATCATCATATTTGATAGAAATGTGATCAAGTTTTATACTATAGTCCATTAATTTTTTTTTTTTTGCCATAAGACTTGTAAACAACAAAGACTTTTTGCAATATATTCAGCTTCTGTAGTGGACAAAGCAACTGAAACTTGTTTCTTGCTAAACTAAGAAACTAAACATTGTCCTAAAAATTAACAAGTTCCGGAAGTACTCTTTCTATTTAGTAAACTATCAGCAAAGTCTACATCTGAATAACTAATAAAGTCAAAGGAAGAACTTCTAGGATACCAAAGTCTTAAATGCATTGTACCACAAAGATATTTAAAAATTCTTTTGATAGCATTTAAATGAGACTCTCTAAGACTTGATTGAAATCTAGCACACAAGCAAGTAGCAAACATAATATCGAGTCTACTGGCAATTAAATAAAGAAGGAATCCAATCATACCTCTAAATCACTTTTCATTAACAAGTTTGCCATTCTCATCTTTGTTTAGTTTGGTTATGGTGCTCATTAGACTTTTGCTTGTTTTAGTTCCATCCATTCTAAACTTTTTAAGAATGTCTATTGTGTATTTTGTTTGATTAATGAAAATCCCATCTTTACTTTACTTAATTCATAATTTGAGAAAGAATTTGAGTTCTCCCATCAGACTCATTTCAAATTCTCCTTACATTAATTTGGAGAATTCCTTATACAAGTAATGGTTAGTAGCACCAAAATGATATCATCAATATATATTTACACAATTAACAAATCATTTTTGGATTTCTTTATAAAAAGAGTTGTGTCAACTTTTCCTTTAGAGAATCCTTTCTCTAGTAGAAAGTTACTCGATCTTTCATACCAAGCTCTTAAAGCTTATTTCAATCCATTTAATGCTTTAAAAAGTTTAAACACATGATTTGGAGAATCAAAATTTTCAAAACCATGAGATTGTTCAACATATACCTCCTCTTCAATAAAACCATTTTAAAAAGCTCTTTTAACATCCATTTGATAAATTTTAAAATCCATGAATGATGCATAAGCAAGTAGCATCCTAATAGCTTCTAACCTTGCAATGAGGGCAAAGGTTTCATCATAATCAATGCCTTCCTCTTGATTATTACCTTTAGCTACTAGTTTAGCTTTATTCCTAGTTATGAAACCTTGTTCATTCATCTTATTTCTAAACATCCATTTGGTGCCTATAATAGGATGATGTTTAGGTCTAGAAACCAAGGTCTAAACCTTATTTCTCTCAAATTGATTTAACCCTTCTTGCATAGTAAGGACCAAAAATTCATCACATAAAGCATCATCAACATTTTTGGGTTCAATTTAAGAAATGAAGGTTATATTAACAATAGACTTAAGTTTATATCTAGTAGTTACCCCTTTTATAGTGTTACCTATGATAAGATATTATGGATGAGCTTTCTTGAATTGCTAATCCTTTGAAAATTCATCCTTCAAGGTAGGTTGAGATGTCTCCTTATTGTCTTCATTGTTTGGTCCTTTAAGTTCCAAAGGCTTACTAGTATTTTCTTCTTCTGTTTCCATAATCTCATTTTCACCTACAAGATCATCAACACTACAAACATACTTTCTATGATCAAGTGATTTTGATTCATCAAATACAACATGCATTGACTCTTCAACTATTAGAGTTCTATTATTGAAGACTCTATATGCTTTACTAAAAATAGAATAGCCTAGGAAAATTCCTTTATTAGCTTTACAATCAAATTTCTCAAGATTATCCTTGATGTTTAATATAAAGCACTTGCATCCATATACTCTTAAATATAAGATTTTGAGTTTTCTATTATTCCATAGCTCATAAGATGTCTTATTTAAAATGGATCTTTTGAAAACTCAGTTTGAAATATAATAAGATGTGTTAACGGCTTCCACCTAAAAGTATAAAGGTAAATTATACTCATGAAGTATTGTTCTGGCCATTTCCATAAGAGTTCTATTTATCATTTCAACTACCACATTTTGTTGAGGAGTTCCAGAAGATGAAAATGTATGAGAAATACCATTTTCATCATAGTAGTTTTTAAAAAATTCATTATCAAATTCGGTTCCATGACCACTTCTAATGGATGAAATACAAAAACCTTTTTCTTTTTGAACTTTTTTAGCAAAATTTTCAAAAGCTTTAAAAGCATCATTCTTATAAGCAAGAAAACATACCCAAGTAAATTTAGAGTAATCATCAACCAATACATATGCATAATGCATTCCACCAAGACTAGCAACTCTAGTTGGTCCAAACAAATCCATATATATAAGTTCAAGTGGTATAGAAGTGGACACTATATTTTTTAGCTTAAATGAGGACTTAGATTGTTTTCCTTTTTAACAAACATCACAAGGTTTATCCTTAGTGAATTCAAGCCTAGGTAAACCAATCACAAGTTCATGTTTACAAAAATCATTCAAAAGCTCAAAGTTTGCATGCCCTAACCTTTTATGTCATGTCCATGTGTTATGGGAAATAGACATTAAGCATTTGATGTCTTTGTTATCAATTTTATTCAAATCAATGACATAGACATTGTCTACTCTTTCATCATTAAAAATAACTTTGTTTTCATCAAGACTACTAATAAAATAATTTTTAGGATAGAAAGTTACCTTATCTCCCATGTCACATGATTGACTTATACTAAGCAAATTATGTCTAAAACCATTAACAAGTAACACATAATGTATGGATAAGGATTGAGGATTACCTATTTCTCCAATGCCAATAATTTTTCCTTTTGCATTGTCTCTAAATGTAACATGTCCTCCATCCTTAGCATCAAGTTTATTGAATTGCTCCTTATCTCTTGTCATATGCCTTAAACGTCCACTATTAAAATTCCACTTGCTTTTTGTTCTTATGGATTTCAATCACGCCTATCCAAAACATTTTAAGTGTTCTTTCAGACCTAAATCTTTTTTGGTTTAAGTTGATTATTTTCAAGATAATCTGAAGGAAGTAAATTTAAATATAGTATTCTATAGAAATATACATTGTTAGTATGTCCTTTAATTATGCAATATAAACAAAAAATATTTTCAAATTTATTTCTCCTAGGATAAAATACTTTTTTAGTGTGTGCAACATGCCTTTGGTGTTATAGTGATGTGTATCTACTATTATTTTGAGTCATAGAGTAAGATATGCATTGGCAATGGTAATCTGTATTTTGATAAGTATGTCTAACATGTTTATATGCATTGTGTTATGTAGCATGCCTATTATAATTGTGTCTAGTGTACATATAATCATGCTTGGTTTGAGGTGCTCTATTTTGAGCCTTAACCCTTTATGTTAACGAAGGGTGAGTCCTATGAGACTTTGTCTTATTATTTAACACATGAGATCTTTTAGCTTTGAAAAGTTAAGTTTCATTTGATTTAGAGGTAGAAGGAGTGGAATTATATTTGGCTTTTATGAAATTAATATGTGATGAAGATGATGAAGACATTCCATTCTTATATCCAATTCCATGGGTATCTCCATGAAATTTTTTAGAGTCAAGAAGACTATTTAAAGTTTCTTTTCCTCTCTTAAATTTAGCATTGGAATTCTTTAATTCTAATACCTCCTTAGAAAGCTTATGATTTTCATCATTTACTTTCTTAAGTTGATCTTCCAAAGAATTTGAAGATTTATCATTACTAATAAGTTTTTCATTCAATGCAACAAGTTTAGCAAAATCATTTTTTAAGCTTTCATATTCCTTGGTTAAACCAATTAACTCATGCTTATATTATTTATTCTTAGATAATAAACTTTTTCATTTAACTAATAATTTGCTCACAATAGAGTTCTCATCATCATCACAATCATTAAAGGAAGAAGTGGATGGTACCTCATTGTTATTTTTAAGAGCCATGAAGCAAAGATTGGCCACTTCATGTTGTTTCTCTTCCTCTTCATATTCAAAGGAATCATTCCAAGTAGCTTTGAATGCCTTCTTCTTATCTTTTGCTCCCTTGTTCTTAAATTTGAGTTTAGGACACTCACTTCTAATGTGTCCTAGTTTTTTGCATTCATAACAAGTAGCCTCTTTTGTTTTCTTTTTCCTATCTCCTTCAAACTTCTTGTTGAAGTCCCTTGTTCTTGAGAAGTTTTTCTTTCTCAAAAACTTCTTGAAGTTCCTAGTGAGCAAAGGCAATGTCAACATCTTCATCACTAGAATCTTCGATACTTTCCTCTTCACGATCTTCTTAAAGAGCTTTTAGAGCTATGCTCTTTTTCTTTTCTTCTTTCTCTTCTTGTTCTTCACCTCTTTATATAATGGTGAGCTCATGCATGAAAAGCCTACTAATGAGCACATCAGTTGATAGAGTGGAAAGGTTTTTAGCTTCCTTAATTGAAGTAACTCGAGATTCCCAATCCTTTTTAGGTAGGATTCTTAGAATCTTATTGTCTACCTCTTCCTTGGTAAAATGTTTACCAAGTTTCTTAAGGGTTATAAGAAGAGCATTGAGTTGGTTAATCATCTTCGTGATTGACTCTTGAGGCTTCATCTTGAAAAGTTTATATTCATACATGTGAAGTTAAACTTTCTAGCTTCTCACTTGTATGTTTCCCTCATAGTGATTTTCCAAGGTGTTGAAGCTTGCCTCCTTCTTCTCTTGTCATAAAAGATACTAGAGTAATCATAGCCTTTTTATTTTTCTAATTTTCTTCCTTTTAATCAATGCTCTATTCATTTCTTGCAAGTGTTGTTACCACACCATCAATGATAGTTACAGGAGGTTCCCAACCTCTTAGGACAATGTCCCAAAGTTTAATGGAATCATAATTAAGATATAATTCCATTTTAAACTTCCAATAAGTATAGTCACTACCACAAAGAATGGTCTAAATGAAGAAATGTTTTATGATTCACTCCCCATAATCTTGTATTCTAGTAATGAAGTACCTAGAATTCAAGCTCTCATACCAATTGAAAGAGTCTTAGGGGGTGAATAGGACTATCGAATAAAAATGAGAAATGAAAGGAATTCATTGCAAGAATTGAATAAAAGTTAAGAAGGAAGAATAAAGAACATAAAGATTTAAGGAGTTTGAATTCAATAATAATCCTACCTCTTCACCTAACTTATCCCCAAGTTAAGATTTTCAATCACTCATAATCTTATTCATAAGATTGAGATAACACAAGAGTTTTATGGCTCACTCATACAACCTTACAACTTGAGTTTTCAAGGCTCACTCAAAAACCAAATCCCAAGTGTTTCAATGGACAACACTTAAACCAATTCCTTTAGAAATAAAGCTCACTTCCCTTCTAATCTATCCTAAGATTTAAGATGAAGAAAAATTATATTTCTAACACACAACCAAGTCTCATAAGAGTTACACAAATACAAGAAATGTTTAAAAAAGATTTTAAGAGCTTTAATTAAATGCTTTGAATGTATAAAATGAATGAGCAAGTTTCTCAACATCAAAACAATCTTCAAAGGTCTTATTTATACTTGAGCAATCTAATTATAGCTATTGGAAGTAATGATTTCATTCCTATTATTGTCCAAGTTCATTTGAATGAAAATTTAGACTTTTGAGCTACATTTTGTCAAGTCACGATCAAGATATCCTTAGTCCCGGTCGGGGCTACTCTTAAATAGTCGTTTCGAGCCATTACATTTAAAATCCTGCCTTCATCCTAATTGAGATGGTCATGTCCAGATCAGGATATGCACTTGGGATGGGTACTGGCATTTTGAGAAATTATGCTCCTATTGGTTCTGCTCGGGACTACTTTGGTCCTTATCAGGACTTTACCCAAAATTATAACTTTTTATGCAATTTAGTCCCGATGATGAGTCCAGTCGAGATAATACTTACAATTGCTTTTCAGAATCATTTTTCTTTGATTTTTCATTATTATTTTTTACTTCCAAATTGTCCTTAAAACTTATACACACTTGAAGTAAACACATTAGTTGCTCAAAATTAAGTTTGTTAAGATTAAAATCAAGATTGCTAACTTGCTAAAGTCAATAATAGCAAGTAAAACATAATAATGTATAGCCAATTAAGTGAGGGTTAAGCCTTTTTTCTATAGTTTGATGTATAACCTTTAAGAATGATAGTTCATAATTTTGGAAACCTCTTGTTTAGAGGAAAACATGATGACTCAATGCACACAATTGACATACATCACTAGATTTCAAATTTACAGTGTAGAGAAATTGACTGACTAATAGGGTCTGTCAATGCACTTTGAATCATCAAACTGCCAAACATTAAGATGAAATTATTATATTCAAAGCTTTTATGCATAAGAAAAGATGTTATGTTATGATCATGATTTGCAAGACATCAGTACTAGTTGACACACAAAGGTTTGCTTTAGCTATGACTTGCAAGAAACCTTAATGTATGCTTTAACTATAGTTCACTTTAATTTTCTTAAATTGATCGAATGTTGCTGTTGTACCAGTCTAGCACAAGTATTAGAATCTTTTTCAATTCTTATTAGGGTTTTGGATATGATCTTAATTAATATTTCACAAAAGCAGCACTTCATGTTGGAGAAAATAATCTTGATTGCTTATCCGTACTTCTTCCAATTCTCAAGAAAGGAAAAGACATGCAATCAAGAATTGAATTGGTCATAATTATATTTATATCCTAAAGAGGAAATAATCTGAAAAGGAAGTAATTATTGACTAGCAGTAGCCGAAGATAAAAAAAGATAAAAAGAAGAAGCGAAAAGCTACGGATACCAAATTTGACCATGAAGAGAAGAGCGAGACAAGCTCTGAGCTTGTCAAGCCAGCGAGTTCAAAGTCAAAGAAGAAAAATAAAATGGCAAAAGTTGTTGTTAAGGAGGATGGTGATGAAGAAAGGAAAAGGAGAGGTGGAGAATGCTAAGAATCTTAATGCGATTTCCAATTTTAAAATATAATTTAAAGGAGAAATTTAAGTCTAAAGGAATTAAATCATTGTTTCCAATTCAACTAAAAAGCACAGACACAAACACAAAATACGGATATGATATGATACAGACACGGCTAGCAGGTTAGGAAAGAAAAAACCTAAAACCTTACTACCACAGAGTAAGGCACAAAGTTATAAGCAACTAAGTCAGATTTCGTTATTGTTCTTGTTATAAAAAGCCTAATCCCGAAGACACTTTGAAAGCGCCCCAATTTACATCTAAAAAAATAGTTGTTCAAAGAGAGAAGGTGAGGGCTTTCCTCATAAATAAAATGGGAATGGCGTTTTTTCATTCAATACGGCATTTTTGCTAGACAGTCTTTTCCAATAGTGCCATCCTCACCACTTGCTATATGGGCGGGTTGTCCTTTGCTACTGCACTATGTTAGGCTATAGATTATAAGAACAAATGTAATTACAATACGATGATTTTTAAAATTTAAGGACAAGACATAGGCGGGACACTATATGTGCGTGTGCGGGGCACACACACACCTATATATATATATATATATATATATATATATATATATATATATATATATATATATATATATATATATATATATATATATATATATATATATATATATATATATATATATATATATATATATATATATATATATACACATCATTTGTGTGTATTATTTTCTATTATATAAAGATGATTTGATAAAAAAAAGTGAAGCTAGTGTGATAGAATAGAAACTCCATGAAATTTAAACACTTAATATAATCATTTAATTAATTATCTATCATTGTCATATATAAGGAAAATATAAAAAAAATGGCCAATTAAATATTAAATTAATTAAATTAAATTATAAAAAAATAGAGCTAAAAAGTGTCCCGTCGTGTCCTAAAAGTGTCCTACCGTGTCCTCCACATATCCCAGCCATGTTCTTCCCATGTCTAAAAAATAATAAAACAATAGGACATGTGTCCAATTGTGTTTGGCATGTGTCGATATCCAAAAAATGTCTGACACAAATACTCTACTCTATTTGAAGTGTCAGTGCTCCATAGCAATTCAAGCTATAACCTTTGATGATATTCTTAATGGTTCTGATTTAGTTGGCCATGCGCAGACTGGTCAGGTAATGCTTCATTATATGGTTTTTCTTTTTATTGTATTTGATTATAGTTTACTTTGTGAATTTTGTTGTGATGAAATAAAATGATGGGTGCTTACTATACTAAAAATGTGTAGGGTAAAACATTGGCTTTTGCATTGCCTATTTTGGAGTCTTTAACAAATGGGCATCTAAAATCATCAAGAAAAAGACAAGGTATGGAAGGGCTCTAAGCATTCTAGTTCTTCTTCCCATGAGAGAATTAGCTAGTTAGGTAAATCACAAAATCAATTCCTGAATTGAGGAAAATCCTAATAGCAGTACCAAACATGAGTGTCTCCAATTCAATAACTGAGAAGGCATTAAAACATATTGAAACACTATTGTCTTACAAAGAAGGTAGAGGGGAGATATGTAATGACTTGGTATGTATAGAAGTGATTGCCCAGAAGTGATTATAGTATCTAGTGTAGCAACAAAGTAGGTAATGATGATACTTTAGAGCTTGTATTATTTTTTTAGGGATACGAAAGTAAAGGAGACTATAATTGAAACTAATGGGTTGACAAAGACTTTATTGTCGATGTAAAGTAATTGCTCGCTTGGAGTTAGTAAATGGCTATTGATTTATTTGAGAATTTTTAGAGTGAACTCAAAGTCTTACCTTTATAGTTATGATACTAAGAGTTACCATATTTTACCCTTATAATATAATGAAAATGGGATCTATGATGTGCATGTATGATTAACTTTTCTTTATTGTTCTTTTTATAGAAAAATTTGCAAGAATATAGAGAAATAGATTGTAAATCCAAAAGGAACAAATTTTCTTCTTATTTTATCCACATCAGATTGCATTTATAACACACGTCTCAGTCCTACAGTCCATGGGTTAAATAGGTCCCAAATCTATATGTGTGTGTGTGTATGTATATATATATAAAAAGTTGAGCGCTACATATTATTATCTATAATTTTGACACATGGCATGCTAAAATTGTAACACATTTTGGGCTCATAGGCCAACCTTCAATTTTAGAGTCCTTTAAATTCAATCTAAGTATTAAATATGGATAACGATAAGTATCACAGGCTATGACACCATCAATGTGTCGCTGCCTGCTAAAAGACAAAAAAAAATTGATATATCTTTTTTGCCCTTAAATATAGGGGGCTATCAATTGAAAAGTGAGGTATTTTGGGAAATGGATGGGCCTGCAAGTAGCAACAAGAAACATTACATGTTAAATATTAAAGGGCATTGATTCATTGTTCCTCTCTTTTATACCTTTTCACCTTCAGTTTCTATAACTTCTTTTATACCTTTTCACCTTTAATTTCTTTTCTTTTATTATTTCTCTTCACCTTTAGTTTCTTTAGCTTCTTCTACTTTAATTTGTAGTTTTTAGAAGACTTGGGCATTTTTTTTCTATCAAATTAATGTATTTAGTGCTTTTTATTTAGACTTATCTTAATTTGTAATTTTAGAAGAGAGAAACCACATGAATGGTAGAGTTGCAATTTTTAGAGGAGGTTGTCCTTATTTGAATTTAATGAAATCTTCATTGAGATTTTTTTTTATAGATTCATTTACTTTTTGTATTCTATTCATTATTGCTCATGTTGTATCTTTTTATATTGTATTTATGCTTGTTTTTTTAACTCAGCCCTAGATTGCAACAAACTTGATTCCACTTCGATTGAGTGAGAATTTGATTAGAAATAAAAGAGATGTGGGTACTTCATAGTCTTGTATATATAAACACCCATCTGGGTGTGTTTCTTGTATATACAGAAATGAGCTACTCTTAACCAGCATTGGCTTTTAGCTATCAAGTCAGTTTGAATCAATAAGCTAATTAATAATCTAAAGCTTTCTTATATCTATTTTTTTAAATTACCTTTTATTGTAGAAAATCAACGTAGATATGAGTAACATGATATGTGATTATATGGGTAGTGCTTTTTTTCTGTTTGTTTGGCATCATAGAATTCAAATAAAGCAACAAAGTGGATTTTTTTTTTTTTTTGTCTGGAATTTCTAGATATTGAGATTGCATATTTTTTGTTTGTTTAACTACTATCTTAAGTGATGCTGTTGCATCAATTGAATATGTAAGAGATAGATGCAGGACAAATTTTTCAGTAATTATTAATTTAAAGCATTGCATATTGTATATATGTTGAAGTAAAAGCTTATTGGTTTACAGCTTATTGGTTTACATATGATTTGATCCTTTCTTGTAAACAGTCAAGAGGTCTCAAATGAAACAATTTATATTAGTTTTAAAGGCCTACATTCTTAAAAGGAATCGGTTGTGTAACTTATACATTAGAGACATTTGTGGTGAGCACAAGTCTAAGTAGGGTAAAATTTTAAAAAAATTACTTGTATAACCCTTTATAACATGAAGAATTCCATTCCCAAAGATCCATTTTACATTTTACACATAGCTAAATGGCAAAAGCAACATATATATACATCAACTCAGGAAATTCTAAATTTAAGAAAACTTACTAACTCCTAATTTGATGAAGACCACAATAGTTAATATATACAAGCTTTGAGTGCTCTTGGTTCAACTCTTGAATCAAATGCTCTAGCCTCCTAAATGTAAGGCCTCTAGCTTGAAACATCAAAACTCTACCAAATCACCTTCATGCTTTGATTTGATTAGTTGCAAGTGTCCTCTTAATTGACCCTCATAAATCTTGCACTAACTCATTTCTTTACAAAAACACTTAGGGTTTTTATTGTGTAGAAGTTGTTTCCATTGTGGTGTGTTTCTAACAATTCTCTACTTATAAACATCTCATAGGTTATATGTAGAGAAAGCAAGCACCTCATTATATCACCCATTATATCATAAGTTTGTAAGTTGTTAAAATAAGTATACAAGTTGTATACTTCACTAGTGTACAAAGAACTATATAGGGAATACATCTCATGTACTGATGTACATGTCTATCTTCATCCTCACACTAACCAATGTAACCTAATCTTTATTTTTGCCAAAGTTAAAAATTTACACATTAAAGATAATATATCTATTATGCTAATTTTGACTACATCATTTTATAGACTTGGGCTTGGTAATTGGGCCAACACTTAGTGCAAGCCCAATCCATAAAATAAACGGGCATAGATTAGGTTCATGGTCTTTCTCAATACCTTTAGTCCAAAAATCTTTTAAGCCTAGGTCTAAACTACTTAGGCCATTAATCCAAGTCCAAATAGAAATAACATTTATTATATTAAATACTTCAATTAATATCTCATATTAATTAAGTATAAATTAATAATTAAACCCTTACTTGAATTAGATTTCATGATATGCTAGAATCATTTCTTAAAGTATAAATTCAATTCCATTAACCTTACTTTAATTAATAATTAGATTAATATAGATGGTGATTTAGTAAAACTCTTTTAGATGTGACTTACTAGGTTCGTGTCTAATTGACAATGAGAAAATAATATCAATACTTAATATTATTTGAAACTCCTTTTAAGTCTAAATGTGAAAATCTCAATTATACACATTTAGTTCTCATAAGTTTGATGAGTTATTTTGATCAAAACATTAATAAGTGTAGTGGTGGCATTACTTCCATCTTTCATACATCCTTATGGATGTTTTGTAATTTTTTAGGATACTTAAATTATTTATAAATGTGGGACGTTAATTTAAAATATACCAATAGTTTCAACTATTATCTTGCTTTGCTCCATCTCTTCAAGATCATGCTAAAGTAAGCTTTTATGGTTCAATTTTGTCAATTGAGGTTAGTTGCGATCCAGGGTTGGACAAGGTGCTTTTTTATTAATCCTATTGACCAGGTATCTTTTATCGTTTATGTAAATTGCTTATTATTCTCAACCTTTCTCCCCCTTTTTTTCTTTTTTTCTTTGCTATGAAATCATTTAAAGGAGTTTGATGAGTAATCTACTTTTTTGTTTAACGTTTCAACTAATTTGTATGTGTAATATGTAAAGTTATCACAATGCTTAAATTATTTTTAAATACTAATCCATAATTTATTGCAGGATTCGGAGTTATGCAAATATGGTGCATGCATATAATCATTATAGACTTTACTATATGTTTTTCTGGTTTATACTTGCTTATTATATTTGTTTAGTTCACTTCCTGATTAAAGTGTTTTCGACTCTAGCTTATTCTGCTTTTCTTTTTTTTTTCAAATTGGCATATTGTAGACAATTATAGGCTTTTTCAGGTAGGTGCATATGCTACTCATATCTGAATGTCATTTAATTTAATGATATTTCAGTTACTTACATGCCATTTACTTATATTCTCGACCTTCTTTCTTTTTATTCTCATCCTTCCCCTTTTTTCTTTCATTTTTTCCTTTTTTCTAATGCACTTGCTGGAATTTAAATGAGTTTACTTAGTTATCTACCTGTAAACATCCGATTCGGTCGACCCATGTTAGTGGACGAATTAAGGGCGCTCAGTTTGATCAGCCCGTTATCAAGCCTGATAATGAGAATATGAAACTTGGATACAAGAACAAAACCTGAATCTCCAATTGGAAATGGACTTAAAAGCCTCAAAAGCCCAAAACTTAGCCCAATTGTCTAAAAAATAACCCAGGCCCATTTGGCCCAACACAGGCCTGGGCCAAAGAGGCATCGCCTCAATGCAATGAGGCGATCGCCTTTTTAGTAGCTGCTGTAGAGGCGATTGCATCATTGTATAGGCACCGCCTCTATGGCAGACCACTTGCAGCTGCATTTAATGCAGCTGCAGCCATGGTGGCCAAGTGGTGCGAACCCCATACCCCCAGACCTGATTTTACTTGAGGAAGAGATTTTTAGGAGGAAGAAAAAGGCTATAGGGATTCATGATGAGCTAGGAAGCCTAAGGGCATGGGCAAGGTAGGGGATGAAAAAAAAGAAAAGAGAAGAGGAGAAAGAAAAGGGAAAAAGGGGAGAGAGAACTAGGGGAAGAGGGGGAGAACCATTGCAAAAAAAAAAGGAGAGCTTTGAAAAACACAGAGAGAAACATTCTTGAGAAAAGAAAGTCCAAGCCAAAGCAAATTCACATTCCTTAGGAGAGGAAGGAAGAAAGCTTGTGTCAAAGTGGAAATCACACTCTAGTGAAGATCATAATCAAAGATACATCTCTGAGGACCTATCATTTTTGGTAAAAAGAAAAATTGCATTTAAGTTCAATACCTTCATTACTCCATCATTTATGTGTTTAGTCTGTATGTGACTAATTTTTTGGTATACTTTAGGTATATTTTAGGTTTATTTTGTTTGTTACACTATCTCATTAATTTGATCTCTTAAATTATTGCATGTAGTTGTAATTTGGCACCTGTTGGATGCATGCATGCATGTATTACTTGCTTAGGATGGAAGTCTGATTGTTTTGAGAGTTAAGTTAGCCTGTTGATATGAAGAGGCATCGCCTCTTGTCAATGAGATGATCACCTCTTCACAGAGACGATCGCCACTTTGACAAGTCGATTAATTGTTTAGCTCTCCTCCCTTTATGAAATTCTGCATAAGGTTCATTTTGCATGCTCTTCCCGCCTATATACATAATTATTTCATTGCATAATGGCGATTATCTTGATTATTTGAGGGTTTTTTTAGTCTGTGTTATGAAAACTCTCTTTTTTAGAAAATTATTTGTAAATATTGTTATAGATAATGTTGTGTTCTCCAAGAGGAAGCTAACTATGTATCTATTATAGGAAACACTTGATGATTCACATCATTGAGTAATTATTTTGAGTAGCTAGCTCCTTTAGTACTTTTCGTTCATATAAGTAGGTTATCGTTAGTTTACTTCCAATATATGTATGGTTTACTTTTTGTATATTATTCTTTTATTTTGCTCTAAAGCATTGTAATCCCTAATCCCTTTCCCCATTTGATTCGAATGTATGGTTGTAAATTATTCCTTATTTTATTTTGTTGAATATTGGGACTTAAAAGCATGAAATTGAATTAATGTGCAAACCTGGACTTAACCGTAAAACTTAAAAATTGGATGGAGGCAAGTGCAATTTTAAATATAAATAAGGAAATAATTAAAGGTAATAAAAAATAAACGGAGGCCAATCGTAAAGTTGGGTGAGCATTCAAACGCTCATACCCAATTTTCGAACCCGTTCTCTAATGACAGCTTCTGGGAACCTCCATAAAATCCAGTTGTTATATAGTGTGTCCTGATTTTTATCCGGGTGGCGACTCCATCTTTGAATAAGCCCAAGACCTATATCGTATTTCCAAGTGGGCCTCGAGCCCACACAGTGTCGTGGTCACCAAACACTTGGGCGCGCTCTAAACCCTACTACCTATACTACCGCTTCACTGGTTTTAGGTTCTCAGGCAATTCAACAATTTTGAATGAGGTATTGAGATTCCCACCTGCTGTATTTTAATTTTTAATTTAGGTGATGATAGGCATAAGGACTCTCTTCATTTGGTACAATCATAATATACAAGTATGAGTTTTCTTAAATTTTAAATACCAAATTACCTATGTAATTAGTTTTCATAAATCTACTAATTACAACATCATGTGAAATATATTTTTTTTATATCAGTAGGTTATGCAAGATCCAATGAAAGAAGCAGAGGATCAAGGTTTTTTGCATTCTCAATTCCTAAAGAGGCATCTAAAGTTGTAAGTGTTTTCTTGTTCTTTGTGCATTTATAAAGACAATATATTGAACTGATAACTAATCTGTTGCTTTCATAGCCTGTGGAGGTGAATGGCAAAATGTTGCACTTGCTCAACAAGTGGAAGATAGAAGAGCCAGGTTATAGGTATGATTATTTTCTTAATAACTCATCAAACATTTTAAGCCTCTAGATAATAGAGTAGGTGAGTTTCCCCTTCCTTGTCTTTTCATTTTCTTTAATATTTTGTATGTTGTTTTTCATATTTTGATTTATGGTTTAGGGTCTAAAGTATTGAGTCTAGGGTCTTAGATAGAGGCCCAGCGTCTAGGTTCTAAGGCGTTAGTGTAGTGTCTAGGGTCTAAAGTCTTTTATCTCAAGTCTATAGTCTAGTGTCTATATTCTAAGGTCTGGTGTCTCAAGTCTAGGGTGTAGGGTTTAACATCTAGGGTCTAGTTTCATTTTATTCTTAGAGTTTCCCCTTTTACATATAAATTGATTACTTTTATAAGACACTATTCTCTTGTCATTTACATTTGATAGATGAGGATAAACATGAAGAGGCATTTAACGCCATGTGCATTCTTAAAGGCCACACATTAAATGACACCTGATATATTATTTTTATAGCTGATGGAGATGCATGGTAATGGTTGTTAGTAAACACTTATATGTTGCACAACGGAAGAAAGACTGAAGCACTTGGGAGCCTCCAGACAATAGAGGTAGTTACCTTCATATCGGTCGCCTCTTCCACTAATATAGCAGTAGGTTATAGTATTTCCTATTAAATTGTTAACATTGTTGAAATCCTTTTTGGTATATCATTCTGAGGGGGAGTGTTTATTGCTAACCAGCTAGAACTAGCATGCATGATGTTCCTATGACTAGTATTAGTTCAGGAGTACTTTTTACTCCACCAACTCCTCAGCCAATTACAATTGGAGCTATGGCTGGTTGCTGGTAGAGAATAATAGTTGGAGACTTTATTGGATAGGTTCATATGCTACTCATATATGAATCTATCATTTAATTCCATGACATTTCAGTTACATGACATTTACTCATATTCTCAACCTTCCTTCCCCTCATTAATTTTTTTCCTTTGCTACTAATTCTCTTTTTATTTTGTTTAATATTATGCCTATTGTATTTATGTTTTAATTTAGGTTTATGATAAGCTTAAGGAGCTCTTATCTCCATTTGGTACAACCACATTAATTAATAAAAATAGCTTAACTTTTGTAACTTATATTTGTAAGGTTACTATTTACTTTCATCACAGTGACGTAATGTTGGGTAAAATTATGCCGTTTTGGTCATTTAAAAATAAAAATTAAAATTTTAATTTGTGTTTTAAATAATCACAATTTAACAATGCAATATGAAATTTAAAAAAAAAAAGTAAAAATTAAGAGTATTTTTTACCAAAATTAAAAATTAACTTGAATTTTATATTTATACTAAAAACGATATAAAAATATAAAACTTATTTGAACTAAATTTTCATAAATCGTTCTTTTGAATTAAATACAATTCATTAATAAAAATTCATTCGAAATAAATTGCATGTTTTTGGTAGAATTGGCTAGATTGTGAACTTTTGATATAAAAATGGAAAATGTTACAATTATATTTAAAATTAAAAACAAAATGTTTTTAAATACATACACAACACACAAGTGTCCTTTACGATTAGAGCAAGTAGCAAAAGGTGTGGTTATTTAGTTAGAGAGAGTAGGGTTCGAACCCTCTATTCCTTTTTCATACTTATAGTGTTGAGAATTTAACTATTTACATTAATTGTTAAAAAAAAAAAAATTAATACCCAACACAAGTCAAGAAGAGGACATACTCATTCACAAAAATTGTAATAAGTTTGTAAAAGGTGTGCTAAATGCTAATCTTAGACTATCTAAACACAAACTCTACAATCAATGTGAGATTCTAAAAGACAAAAAAAAAATTAATATATTAAAGCTTTTAATAATTTTATACATCTAATTTTAAAAAGTGATGACTAATTTCGGGGAATATGGCAGGGGGTGATCCTGTATCTGCTTCCGAGGCCCAAGCCTTCCCCGTTTCTTCCGAACTTACTTATCAAATATTATAGATTTAGCATTTGGAGGGGACGGGTGAAAGAAGATGGGCCTTGGGGCCGAGTGTGATAGAGGGGTTTTGTAAGGTTGGAGAACGGGGCCGTAGACAGGATATACGTGCGAGCCCAAACATTCGCACCCAACTTCCTAAAGCGAAGGACAGCAGCAAGCATTGCAATTCGGTTGGGGTGCGGTGCGGGTGAGACTTGAGAGGGATTGAGGAACTATTTGAAAACAGATCGGAATCGGAAGGTAAAGTCCGACTGTGCGAGCAATCTGTGAATATCAGTGATTTTCAGTAGGTTATAGCCAGGCATTCTGAGCCTTTTGGCCTTCTGGGTAGTCAACACAATTTTTTTTTTTTGGTTATACACTTAGTATCATCAGCGTCAGTAATGCAGTAGTAAGTAGTTTCGTAGAGAACAGAAACTGCCGGAAAGGCCTCAAAATTTTATGATCTTTTTTCAAACAACAATTGGTATATGGGGCGCATTTTGGAGGAAGAAAGATGGGTTTGTGTTAGTCGAATTTCCATGTGATTGAATTTGGAGACAGTGAAAGGGGGATGGATGGGGCCAGGAAGATAAGCGTGAGTCCAAGACCGTGCAGTGGGAGGAGGGTATCAGCAAAGAAAAGAGGGAGGGGTTTAGGAGGCGTTGATGGGTTCGTCAACAGTGTCAAGAAACTTCAAAGGAGGGAAATCTGCTCTAAGCGTGACCGTGCTTTCACCATGACCGACGCCCAGGAACGTTTCCGTAATATTCATTTACAGGTGCTTCCTTCTACCCCATTTGTTTTATTTTACCTCTTCTGTTAGAATTTCGACCTATGATCCTTGCTTCCGCTGGCCCTTCTCTTAGGGTTTTTCAGTTTGGTTTTTCCTTTCTATCCTCGTTATGTTAACATAAAATTGATTTCCTATGTAATTCTTCTATAGAGTAAAATATCTACTGTATCATAATTTCTTAGGATGGGTTTATATCATATGAATTGTTTCTCATTTTTATTCCTAAAATGGGGATTAAACAAAAATGTTTCTTTATATGATCATATTTCTCGTTTTCTTCTTTTTCCGCCGTTTCTCAATTTTCCTTTATATCACAAGTTTCTTTTTAAAATTATTCCTTGTCCACATGTTGTTTTCGCTGCTTGTGGGTGCTAACTGTTGACCTCTTTTGGGGATAACTGCCCAGCATGAAATTAATTTCCCTTTTCCCCCATGTATTCATACTGGACTGTTTATTAATCACCCAGGAATTAGCTTTCTTTTAGACTTTTGGTATATCTATGTATTATCATTTTTAGTGAGAATAAATAAGATCTGTTTCTCTTGTATTGCTTTGTAAATTTATCAATTAAAATAGGATACTTATCCCTGCCTTCCTTCCAAATTACTACTCCTGTCGATATATTTTTTTTGGTTGAATTTTACAAACACATATATTTATACTATTAAGTGTTCCTAATGATGCTGGAATTGGGAGGCTTTTTTAAAGCCTTTTCGGCATTGAAGTCAAACATTTGTAAAGCCCAACTATTGATGTTGTAGTCAAAGAGGAGGTTGAAATGGTTCTTTTACTCAAATTTTGGACTCTCATTAATTCATATAAATTGATAAATTCATCTGTTGTTCAAGTGCTGTGTATTCAGAATTATAGGATAAATGCTATTTTCCTGAATGTTATTTGGAAAGTTTTTTCTTTGATATTGCAATGGATTCTGTTGTTGATGGTGTGATACCTGATTTTATGATTAGGAGGAATATGATACTCATGATCCAAAAGGTCATTGTTCCATGGTATTGCCTTTCTTGAGGAAAAGGTCTAAGATTATTGAGATTGTAGCAGCACATGACATTGTCTTTGCTCTTGCACAATCTGGTGTTTGTGCAGCATTTAGCAGGGGTATAATCCTACACTTCTGTTGTTAGCTCTGTTTTGGATCCTCTGGACTATTCTTTTTGTATCTAAGAGTAGGTTTACATGTTGGTTGCAGAGACTAATCAAAGGATATGCTTTCTAAATGTTACTCCTGATGAAGTTATACGAAGCTTGTTTTACAATAAAAACAATGACTCACTCATTACAGTTTCAGTTTATGCTTCAGATAATTTCAGTTCCTTGAAATGCAGAAGCACAAGGATTGAGTATGTGAATCTTTTTACCTTTGTCTTTATTTCTCATCCTCACCTCTCGTCTCCCTACCTTTGAAAGATGCATGAGAAAGATTAAGAGTATATAGAAGTTCCAAAATTAGGCTTTTAACTATTCAGTTGTCCTTTTATTTTCTTACTAATTATGCTTTCTTTTGTGTTCTAGATACATACGGAGGGGTAAACCGGATGCTGGCTTTGCTCTTTTTGAATCTGAGTCACTGAAATGGCCAGGATTTGTAGAGTTCGATGATGTAAATGGGAAAGTACTCACTTATTCTGCACAGGATAGGTAAGTATTCTATTTCATCATTGGTACTAGTAAAGTCAACAACGTATGACTAGCTCATGAATTGATAATTTTGCTCTTTCATTCCTTTTTCGTTCACCAGTTCATAAACTGATAAATTTTTTCTTTTTTTTCCGTTCCCCCTCTCTTTCACCAGTATATACAAGGTGTTTGACCTCAAAAATTACACAATGTTATATTCTATATCAGATAAAAATGTTCAAGAGATAAAGATCAGGTAATGTTCCATTTCAAGCTTTCATCATTTTTATGTGCTTATTATGCTCATTCAACAAGGTATATAGAAAGGCACGTGCAAAAATTATTATGAATGAACATTGTACCAGCACACAACGTGATTGTTGTGGTTAGGGGTATATAGGAGCCAAGTAAAAATTACAAGCTAGCTCATGAGCTTTTATATGAACTAGTTCATGAGATGAGCTTTCTATGGTTTGAGCTCGGCTTTTGTACAAATTTCAGCATTCGAGCTTGAACAAGCTTTTATATTGGAGCTTGGCTTGTTTACCGCCCTAGTTATGGTTCAGGTGCTGATGCACAATGGTGGAGAAAATTACTTTTTATTGCCTTTAATTTGTTTTTTTTTTTTTTAAAGTTTTTGCTGCCCATATTTCTAAAAGAAAAGAAAAAAAGTTGTATCTTCATTTTTTTTTTCTTTTTTGGTGTCAGCTCTCTCGAACTTTCACAAGTTTCTACTCCCCCCCACCTCCATCCCAAAAAAAAAACCACACACATGCGCAAATAAAAATCAAAATTTCTGGCTTCATCACTGCTGATGCACTATAATTCTAATTATTTTTGGTGTTACTGAGTTTATTAGTGCATGCAAGTAATTTGTTCATTCCATTGGATTGATTTGCATGTGCTCATATTTGCTGTTTTATTTTGATCAGTCCAGGGATTATGTTATTAATTTTTACCAAAGCTAGCAGCCATGTTCCTCTTAAGATTCTTTCCATTGAGGATGGTACTGTTCTCAAGTCTTTCAATCATCTCCTCCATCGGAATAAGAAGGTGGATTTCATCGAACAGTTCAATGAAAAGCTTCTAGTCAAGCAAGAAAATGAAAATCTCCAGATTCTTGATGTAAGGAGACTTGTGGTTGTCTTGCAATAGCATTTCTTCATGATATTACACTTCTGACTGCTATGTCTTGTAGGTCCGTACCTTTGAGCTAACGGAAGTTAGCAGAACTGAGTTTATGACACCATCAGCATTTATATTTTTGTATGAGAATCAGTTATTTCTGACATTTAGAAATCGAACTGTGGCCGTATGGAACTTCCGGGGAGAGCTTGTAACTTCCTTTGAGGATCACCTTTTGTGGCATCCTGATTGCAACACTAATAACATTTATATCACAAGCGATCAAGATCTTATTATTTCTTACTGCAAGGCTGATTCTGATGATCACTTGTCTGAAGGGAATGGTAATCGTCTCTTCTTTCTTTAATTTTTTATGAGCTACCTTTTATTAAGGTATGCTTTTAGACCAACTGCTTTGTGAAAGTGCATGGTAACTAATGATGTCTGTACCTACTTTGCAGCGGGTTCCATTAATATCAGCAATATTTTGACTGGAAAATGCCTTGCTAAAATAAAGGCAAGTAATAGCTTCCCCAGTGACTGCAGCAATTGCTGTCGAAGTTTTGGTGGATGTTGTAACAAATCTAAGAAGCAAGCGCCTGCCTCAAGAATTAGGAGCACAGTGGCAGAAGCTTTGGAAGATATTACTGCTCTCTTCTATGATGAGGAGCGAAATGAGATCTATACTGGCAATAGACATGGCCTTGTACATGTATGGTCCAATTGATGGTTGTGAATTTCTGTTGTTTATAGATAGTACAATCTGATGCTCCTAAATGCAAGAATGAGCTGAAATTTTATTATAAAAATCTCTTGTACCATTTATTTTTTCTAAAATTTGATTTCATCGTGTCTTCATTTCTTTTCTGTTTCTGTTGATGAACTTTTTATATTGGTTTACTGTATGAATGCACATTTTGCATTGGAACGTTAAAGATAAGCTGCTGAAGTTGATTAGAAATATGAAGTAAGTTTTGAGGGTTGAGCCACAAATGTTAAAAAATAAGAGACGTTGCTTGTTGTTACTAGCAGCAGGAGTGTGAAAGGTTGTAGTTGAGGTGTCGTCAACTGCCCGGACTTGAACATCACATGTTGCTTAATTGATATTCTAGGGTCCTAGGATGGGAAGGGAAGGGGCTATTACGTGCATTAACATTATAATGGAGGCTCGATGGTGGCGTGTGGGAACAGCATTTTTGCAGCTCACAACTTCACATGGATATGGATTGGGAGGGAAGCATTATCTACCCATCGAATAGTGCTAATGCTTCAAGATTTGCTAACCTTTCTTTTCGAAGCTATCATTGCTCCTGCTGCGTTGGATGCGGTAAAACCAGGTAGCAAGCAAGAATGTGTCGATTCAACAGCGTGGGGTTGGAACAGTTCGGAAAATATAAATTTTTCAGATCCAATTCAAAAATTCAAAGTGGAAATTTAAATTTTTCAACTCAAATATTTAAAGTAAATGAATATTTTAAAATAGTTCGATATATATATATAGGAAATTTTATAATGTCATGATGACATCATGTCATTTAGTGGTTTTACTTATAATAATAGGTAAAAAAAAGTACCAAGGTAAGAATTTTATTTAATTTTGATTTTTTAAGATAAAATCTACATTTGTGTAAGAAAAATTAGTAAAATATGTTATTTTTACTCAAACTAATAATAATAAATAATTGAACAATATGATTTTTTATTATTTAATTATTGTTATACTAGAATTATAAATGTATTTTCAATCTATAAAAAATTAATCTATAGTAAAAATGAGATATTATAATTTTTTAATCAATGTGAATAATTTATAATTAATTAAAAATATAAGTTTAGTATTATATATATATATATATATATATATATATATATATATATATATATATATATATATATATATATATATATATATCACTTTAAATTCTTTATATTATATTTACACTACCAAAAAAAAAAATTTAAAATATTATATAAATAATTTGAATTGAATAATAACTAAATAAATTAAAAATAAAATAAATCACATTAATTTTATTTTCTTTAATTTTTGTTTCCATAATTTTTTAGTTATAATAAGATTTGTTTTTAGAGTTATTAGATTAGTATTGAAGTATGTAGAATATTGTTTTAGTTAAAAAATAATATTAAGTAATTACTATAATTTTTTTAATGGTTTAGGAAAAAAATATTTTGAGTGATTTTGAGGTAGAAAAATGCATAATATATAAATAATTTTAAAATTTGAGTAGTATTGAAATATATATAATAGTGTTTTAGTTAAAAATAATAATAAATAACTATTAAAAATATTTTATTTTTAATACAAAATTAGGATTTTTAATAGTTTGACACATTAATTTTTTAAATGAATATTCAAATATGAAGGTGGACACTTGTCAATTTTTTAATTTAATAACTTTAGGGTTCAACATTTAATATATATATATATATATATATATAGATTTTTACTGTTATGTATTGAAAATCTAATTATTCAGACAATAATAATAATATCTTATTATATGAATTAGTGATTTATTTATATGTTGTTATTTACTTTAAAAAATTTTTACTCAGATGCAAATAATTAAAGTTATATATATATATATATATATATATATATATATATATATATATATATATATATATATATATATTTTCCAACGTGGTTAATGTGGCATGGTGGGTTTTCATAGCATGACTATTGTTTGTTATGTAATTCATATAAATATATATAATACAGTTAACTTAATATAATGTCTTGGTACAATAGTATAATACGGTTAATGTAGATTTTCTATTTAACAACATTAATGTAATTTGAATTTTTTATTCTACATGTAGATTGTTTGATGTTATTTGAATTTTAAACTATAAAATTGTCAAATTGTTTTTTTGTTGAAATGCTATCAAGTTAAACTGATTACTTCTTCAATTTTAATACAAACACAATTATAATTTGCGCTTTTAAAAAGTTGTAGTTGCTAGGAATCAATTATACTATTTAGACATCAAATGTTAAGTGTGGCAAATTTTAAAATTTTGCTCAACATAATCCTTGATCTCATCAAGAATTTCATTCCCTAGGATCAAATTTGCAATTTAACACACTACTAATATATATCAACATGTATAAATACAAAATTTAGAAAATTTAAGTTGTGGAATACTTACAATCTCCCAAGTTTTTTATGTAGACCACAATTAATCTACTAAATGGTTGGCTCCTTAATTCAATTTTTGAATCAAGTCTTTAAGTCTCCCAATTGTGAGACCTCTAGCTTGAGACACCAATCTTTAACAAATCTCTTTCTTCTTGTCTTGAACAAGTAGTAACAAGAACCCTCTCTCAATAACCCCTGTGATACTTGCACTAGATGATCTTTGCAAGAACTTTTGAGTTTTGTATATAAGTGTTTCTTTTTTCTTTTTGTCTCTTATATCTCTACATTTTCTCTACTTTGATACTCATCTATTATTTTCTTACCAATTAATATCTACTAACTCTTAGAGATATACATGATAAGTTATGAGTGTAAAGAAAAGGAGGCTTCTAGTCACATGACCCATTAGACCATATTTATCCACTTGGCATACATATATGCACTAATGTAGGATGATGATAAATGACATTAAGAATTATATAGAAAATATATCTCATATAATTCTCTACATCCATTCTCACAATACCCATGTAATGTCATCTTTAATGTAGTTGAAAAGAGTCCTAGAAGGGGATGAATAGGACTATCAAATAAAAATGAGAAATTAAAAGAATTCTTTGTAAGAATCAAATAGACGTTGAGAAGAAAAAATGAAGAACACAAAGATCTAAGAAGTTCAAATTCAATAATAATCCTACGTCTCCACCTAACTTATCCCCAAGTTAGGATTTTCAATCATCCACAATCTTATTCACAGGATTGAGATTATACAAGAGTTTTATGGTTCACTTTTATAACCTTACAACATGAGTTTTCAAGGCTCACTCAAAAAACCAAAACCCAAATGTTTCAATGGACAATACTTAAACCAATTCCTTTAGAAATAAATCTCACTTCCCGTCTAATCTAACCCAAGATTTAAGATGAAGAGAAATTATATTTCTAACACACACCCAACTCTCACAAGAGTTATACAAACAAAGAATTGTTTAAGAGAATTTAAGAGCTCAATGAATCCTTAAGAAATAATGAATGATAAAAAAGTTACTTAACTTTCATTCAGCTCTAGAGGTATTTATACTAAAAAATATAGCTATTGGAGGTGAAAATGATGTGTCCAACGCCTATATTTTGAATCATTGAGACTAATGCTGTCAAACAGCTATTCATGGATTGAAACCGTGATTATCTCCTTAAGATGTTTGAATGTACCAACACTTTTTTCATACAAGTTGTAGATATTTGAATTAGCTTTCCATATCAATTTGAATCACCTAAATTGGACTTCTATAGCTCAATATATGTCTGAAATACTAAGGGTTGTGCAATATGCAATGCAGACTACAGTCAAACAGCTATACCCAAATTGAAACCTTGATTTTCTCCTAAATAAATTTGAATTTGCCCATACTTTCTTCGTGAAAGCTGTAGATATTTGAATTATCTTTCTATATCACTTTGAATCACCTAAATTGGACTTCTGTAGCTAAGAATATGTCCAAAATACTAAGAGCTATGTAATCTGAAATGCAGAATACTGTCAGACAGCTATACACAAATTAAAGCCATGATTTGCTCCTGAAGAAATTTGAATTTACCCATACTTTCTTATAAAAGTTGTAGATATTTGACTTATCTTTTCATATAATTTTGAATTACCTTAATTTAACTTATGTAACTTAATATATGTCCAAAATACTAAGAGATGTGCAGTCTACGATGGCAGACATATACGTGGACTTTAACTAAAAATTTACATAACCAAATGAACTTGGATTTTGACAAATAAGCCCAATTCAGAAAGCTCGAGATGTCTACTTCAAATGTGAAGGAGCTCATTTTCTCATTTAAGAGCTATAAAGATGTCAAAAGCCTTCTTAAATCTTAGAGGTTCAATTTGCCCGAAAAGTCACTATTTATCCACAAGTGTATATGTTTGGTATATGTTTGGTATATAATTCCCTACACACTTAATTGAAATTATTAGTATAAAAATTATTTGTCAAAGTCCAAAATTTGGAGTTTGATCATGCAAATGGTCAATAATCTCCCCCTTTTTGGCTTTGACAACCAATTTTAAAAGATAATAAATAATGTGTGTGAGTGTAACAAAAATAAATAACATATATAAGCATGCTAATTAAAATAGCTCCCCCTTTCAAATTAAATAGATGCAAAATGAGAAAGTATTTTGCTCCCCCTTAACATATGCATAAATTCAATATTTCTCATATATCAAAGTATATAAATGAATTATCATAGCATGTATAAAGGTTTAACAAATCTATTCCTTTAACAAAATATATTTCTTTATTTCTCCTCCTTTTTGGACATGATAAGAAATATAAATAAAGTTTATCATCCTTGTTGATAAAACAATATAAAATATAGCAGAAGGGATAAGAACAGGGCCTAACATAACAAATGATGATAACATGATCATTAAAAAATCTTAGACAACATAAAGGAAATAATTTCAAACGCATATGCATATAGTGCTATTATAATGCATCACAAAATAGCATATATGCTATATTGAAACATCACATGATTATAGAAAGTTTAACTAGTCAATAAATCATACATAATCATGTGGTACTTAGCATATCTTAAATACAAACACAATTATTTATCCCCTAAGCACATAACTTCTTCTCCCCCTTTGTCAAAGACAAAAAGAAAAGAGAGAAATATAAGGGGAAATAGACCTAAGGGAGCCAATAATACCAAAGTGAATAAAAGATCAAGAACCAAAACAATGAAAATAAAGATACTCAAAATCGTTATGAAAGTCATTTCATTTTTAAAGATAAAAACCATTCCCAAGAAGAATTTATACATCAATATGAATTTTGCAGGTATAAGCATAATTGATAGCCATGCATAAATAAAAAAATTCATGTCATATATAAACAAAGTAAGCAAAACAAGGCTTTTTATCACAAAGACAAAACCAGCCACACTTACATTGTTCCTATACATGTATAAAAAAATTCTGTGAAATAAATTCAAACAATTTTCTCCCCCTATTTCAATGAATAAAAAAAATTGATAGTAAGGACACACTATCACATAGTTATGTCACTAACACAAACACATCTTTGTAAAAAAAAAAATTCTCTTCCTTAAAAGAAATAAACTAAGTACACATGCAAACTCAATTATTTTTGCCTCCTTTGACAAAAGCAAAGATAGACCAAATCTTAACAAAATATTCATACCTTATCAAAGATCAAAACAATTCCTAAATGAAATTGATACATGAATAAATTATGCATGTATAAACATAATAAACAATATTCATGCGTAAACACAATAAAAAATAAATAAACTCAAATATTTCTTCCCCTTGTCAAAATGCAAATAAAATTGCATTAAAAAGAGAGAGCTACAATGATTTTAAAATACCAATTGTAGACAAGACATAAAACTAACAGTTCATGTCTTATATCCAGAAAATAAACTGAGCGGAAACTGACATAAATTGAATTAAAAAATAGACTAACAGTTCAAAACTTAGATACGAAAAGTATATTGAAAATAAACCAAACAGAAATTGGCATAAAATGAATTTAAAAAAATATTAAAAAAAAAATCTTGTTGGGGAGAAGAAATATTTTTGCTAAATTAAAATAATTAATTAATTGAATTTAGCTCAATAATTAATTATTAATTTGAAAAAAATAAGGGCTTTTTAAAAATTGAATGAATCCACATAAATCCAAATCAAATAAAATTAATACAAAAATAATGCAAATGGGAAATACAATATACCATGTATATGAAGTAAATTTGCTAAAGCAAATACTTTTAAAACAAAATATATACATGATGTTGAAAATTTTTATTTTTTTTTAAAGCACATTATCACATAAGAATCTAAACATCAATTCATCAATTTAACAAGTGATCAAGGCAAGCTTGAGCCATCAATCATACCAAGTTCATACTTAATAAAGTTCAATCTTTCCTCACAAAGAGGCTTGGTAAAGATGTCTGCTAATTGATGATAAGTATCAACAAAATCAAGAAAAATATCATCATTTTACACATGATCACGTAAGAAATAATGTCTAATGTCAATATGCTTAGTTCTAGAATGCTGAATGAGATTTTTACTAAGGTTTATAGCACTTGTATTGTCACATTTAACTGGAATATGATTAATATCAATGTCATAGTCCAAAATTTGTTGTTTGTCATAGAACTTGGGTGCAACTGTTAGTGATAAGCTCTAGGTCAATTATTTGTGATTACATATTGACTTGCTTATTTTATTAATAAAGAGGTATTTCATTATCATTTGATTTTATGATAATTATATGAATGGTTAATTCTTACTAAAGCCATCAAGTATGTAACTTGATAGTAAAACCCTTAGATTAAAATAAGAGTTCTATTCTAATTATCCCTAGCCATTTATTCATTATATAAATATTAAAGTATTAAGGCTAGTATGAAGTTGACTGATGGTTATGTTTTACTAATCATGAATATGAGATATTAGGTCAACTCATAGGTACATGATGAGAGATCATGTACTGGATTAACCCACTATGAAAATACTACATAGATTATTGTCAAAAGTATTTCTCATCACAGTAATTTTATTTCAATCCTTTGACCTTGAAATCATCATGGATTTCTACATAGCTATTTTATGTTTTGACACATTCTAACATTGTCTTTAACCGGATGATTAATTAGGATGTTGTTGGATATGAAATTAGTTATGTGAGGAATGTGAGTGATTCAGAAGGAATTTATCCCTCATTAATATAAGAAAGATATCTATGGGCCCCTTAATGAGATAGATAGAAGGAAAATGCATGGCCATGCTGAAATGAATTGATAAAGAGTTATCATCTTCAGTTTACTTGGAATCAAGTCATAATATTGAACTATATAAGGATGACATTCTATGTCTTATGTTCAATTAGGATATCATGTGATAAAGGGACAATAAAATTCACTGTAATTAGGTTATGTCAGATTATTGACTTCACATGACTTGGGTAGTCATAATGTCTTGCTAGAGACCACTTATGACTTGTAGGCCTAAATAGAGATTTAGGCCCACTGCCAATGTTATGTAAACCTACAAGGTCACACACTTAGAACAAGCCCAAAACGAATTTAGGTTTAATAAGCCCAAAATAAACTCTGTGGAAATAAATAATTAAAGTGTTTTATTTATTTATTTAAGATAAATGTTATTTTAAATAAATAAATAAGATATTATTTCTGATTTGTTTTTAAACAAAATCAGAATATAATAAATGGAAATTACCAAAAGGTCATTGGTAGATGAAACCTTAATTTAGAGTCTATAAATATGTTATATTCCTTAGGGTTTAATACACTTATTTTTCCTACCTCCAAATTCATTTTCTTTTGTTCTTGATTTGTGAGACAATCAAGAAGGTTGCTAGCACACACTCCAATTCATTTTGTGAAGGGTTGTTCGTGTGGATACCTATAGAGGACGCATCCTTTTGGAGATTTCTAGATCCGAATAACCAAAGCAATAGGCTCGAGGTAAAGTGTCACCGGTGTGAACCTCCTCTCATCCTTCCAAAAAATCTTGCCTCTTCTGCATCTTGGTGAGATTCTTGAAACCTTAGATTTAACCAAGTAGTCAAATTATATGGATCTAGGTTTAGGAACATGATAAATTTTTAATTTTTCACTACGTTTGTATCATAAAACCCAATAGCAACAACAACTAGCTGCCACATATTCTGCTTCAACGGTGGACAAGGCAACTGAAACTTATTTCTTACTAAACCAGGAAACTAAGCAATTTCCTAAAATTTGACAAGGTCCGAAAATGCTTTTTCTATCTAGTAAGCTACTAGCAAAGTTAGCATTAGAATAACTAATCAAGTCAAAGGAAGAACTCCTAGGATACCAAAGTCCTAAATGCATTGTACCACAAAGATATTTAAAAATTCTTTTAATAGCATTCAAATGAGACACTCTAGGACTTGATTGAAATCTAGTACACAAGCAAGTAGCAAATATAATATCAGGTCTACTAACGGTTAAATAAAGAAGGGATCCGATCGTACCTCTAAATTGCTTTTCATCAACCTGTTTGCCATTCTCATCCTTATTGAGTTTGGTTGTGGTGCTCATTGAAGTTTTGCTTGATTTAGCTCCATCCATTCCAAACTTCTTGATAATGTCCGTTGCATATTTGGTTTGATTAATGAAAATCCCATCTTCACATTGCTTGATTTGAAGTCTAAGAAAGAACTTGAGTTCTCCCATCATAATCATCTTAAATTCTCCTTGCATTAGTTTAGAAAATTCCTCACATAATCAATGGTTATAGCACCAAAAATAATATCATCAATATAAATTTAAACAATTAATAAATCATGCTTGGATTTCTATATAAAAAAAGTTATGTCAACCTTTCCTTTAGAGAAACCTTTCTCTAATAAAAAGTTACTCAATCTTTCATACCAAGCTCTTAGAGCTTGTTTCAATCCATACAATGCTTTTGACAATTTAAAAACATGATTTTGAGAGTTAAATTTTTCAAAACCCGGAGGTTGTTTAACATATACCTCCTCTTCAATAAAACCATTTAAAAATGCACTTTTAACATCCATTTAATAAAGTTTAAAATCCATGTATGATGCAAATGCAAGTAGCATCCTAATAGCTTCTAACCTTGCAACGGGGGCAAAGGTTTCATCATAATCAATGCCTTCCTCTTGATATAACCTTTAGCTACTAGTCTAGCTTTGTTCCTAGTTATGACACTTTATTCATTCATCTTATTTCTAAACACCCATTTGGTGCCTATAATAGGATGATGTTTAGGTCAAGGAACCAAGGTCCAAATTGTAATATTCCTAGTTTTTAAATATTTTTATACTGCATCGAGATATGCAGTGTTAATAATTTTATATATAATTATGATATTTGTATAAGTTTTTTATTTAATTAAAACTAATTTTAATTGTTTTATATTATTTTAAGTATTTTACGTAAAATTTTCTCGAGAATTATATTTTCGAGGAAATTGACACGTAAATAAATAAATATTAATTATTTTATATGGTTTTGTGAATTTGCATAAGTCCATGCATGATTTTTTTAAGGGTCGTATTAAAATATATACATATACATGCATGTATACGTATTTAAATTAAATTAGGGTTTAGTAATTATTTTAATTATGTATATCTATATATATTATATAGATTACTTTTGATTAATTAATTAACATGTGTATAGGTATATATATATTGTTTATTTTATACATGTGGTGAGCAATTATTTGGAGTATAATATTATTATATTCTAAAATAATTTATATATATATATATATATATATATATAAAAAGTTAGAAAGATTTACACCCGTGCCCCTCCCCCTTATTCTTCTTCTTCTTTGGACGTTCCCCCTCACCCTCACCCTCACCCTCACCCTCACCGCCTTTAACTTCCGATCGCCGGCTGTCAGAGTGCCCCCCGGCGTGCTACCATCTTCTCCAGCAACCCCGCCGTCCCTATCACCTTCCTCGGCGCCGGCCAAGTCAACCACCACCATTTTTTGCCGAAACTCAAGCTCCTCATCGTTCTTCCACCTCCGATCGTCATTCTTCGCAATTCCAGTGTCCTTGAGCTCCTCAAGCTTCGTTTTGAGCTCTAACTTCTTCATTTTTGCTGTTTTTCAATTTTTCCAATTCGGCCATTATGACTTTTTCTTTTTTTTTTTTAGCCCTTCCCTTATGATTGAAGAAAAGTGCCTTAAAAAATGTTGCTCCCCTTAGCTCAATCTACCTATGTGAATTTTTGTAGTATTTTTGGAATTTATTTTGATTTTTGGGTATTTTTATTATTTTATTAATATTTTCTAATTTTCGAAAATTAATTAATTAAATTATGAAATTGTGTTTTATGGTAATTATAGGTGTTGAAATGAATTATAGAAATTTATTTTCAATTTTTGTGAATTTTTATGTATTTATTTTGAATTTATTTAGTTTATGTAATTTTGAAAAATAGGGTTAATTATGTGTTTAATTGAAATAAATTGGTTAATTGAGTATATTTATTGATATTATTGAAAAATATGTTGAGAGAATTAATTTTGAGTAATTATATTATTTTTGGTGAATTTTTAGATTTATTTTAGTATATTTATATATAAATGGGTATTTTGGTAATTTTACACTAAATTGGCTAAAAATGTAATTAAATTGGTTTTAATAGTTGTTTAGGGTATAAAAATGATTTCCACAAATTGTTTAGTATTTTTAACTAATTAAAACTATTTTTTGTAAATTATTTTCAAATTATATATAATATACAATTTTTCTAATAAAATGAGTTTTCATCGATTTTTACTGTGTCTTAGGGTTAATTACGTAATTTCTACTTATAAAATGTATTTTTATTATATAAGGGTATTTTCAGTATTTTATAAATATTCCGTGAATTGTGAACCTCGGTTGGTAAATTGTAGTTTGGAGTCCGACCGAGGAGTTTTGGTTGTGAATTCTATGTATTCTTGAAGTGTATTTCTTTGCAGGACCAGCTCTACTCTTTGAGTAGAGAGATGTTTGTTTTACAAAGCAGGTTCTTCCGGATTTTCGGTAGAATTCTCATAAAACGTGATGTCCGGTCGAACTCTAATCCTGATTCTATGTCTAGTATTCTAGATCAAGTCTTTAGAATTTCTGTTAGATTTGTTCTGATTCATGTCATTATTTGTTTGTTTAGTTGCACCGAGATCGAGGCCTAGTGGACCAGGCCCATCGGACCCATCTCGAGGAGCGCAATAAATAGTGAGTTGTTATTTTATATATATATATGCTCTAGGGTGCATGATTTTAGAAATATATGTGTTATTTTGATTAAATATGCATAATGATTTAGTTAGTACTTAAGTTTATTTTTAGTTTATTTTCAACTATATGCAAGTTTTATTAATGAATTATGTTTAAAATGTTTTTGAATATATTTCTAGTTTATTTTGTAATTTAATTGGATTTGTTTGACGTATATATACTCGAAATATACCTGGTTTACTTTTGGTATATTTCTAGTATATATATGGTTTATGTTATTATTTTATTTAAATTCATGCATCATTTATTTTTATGAATGTATGTTTTATATTTAAAATGAAAGATATCAATAGAACATGCTACCTAGTGGGCAGCACTATAACCGAGTACGTACCGGTACGCTTATAGCATTTAGGCTATATTACTAATCTATTTGTGGATATTGATTGGATTGATTGATTTATCTGATGTGTGATATGATTTGGGAGTGTGATTGCTGGAGCTCGGTTGACCAAGTGTCTCGGGGCCAATCACACTGACAGTCAGACTACTGGAGCTCGGTTGACTTAGTGTCTCGGTGTCAGTCTACTGTCCAAATGGAACAAGTGAATATATTTGGAATAAGTGAGCCTGTATGGCTAAAGTGTTGTTTAACACTGTTTTGAGGTTACGATTTTCTAGGGTTCTATTTGATCCTTCATAAACAATGATTTTCAGTAAAATATATATAAAATGATTTTGTTGCATCTGTATGTATTTGCTTGTGTATATATATATATATATATATATATATATATATATATATATATATATATATATATATATATATATTGTATATATTTGACTGTGTGCATTGCCACTTAGTTATGCATGTATATATATTATAGCAATTCACTCAGTGAGGTTTGACTCCCCTCCGTTGACTATTTTTTAGGAGAGTCATCGTCATCATACCTCAGTAGCAGACCCGTACGCCGAATTTCTTCTGCCCCGGCTTTATTATGTAAACTGCTAACTTGAGTTTTATTTTATTAATCTAGACACTGCAGTAGTTGTAAAATTGAAAAAAGGATATTGTATTATATTGGTATGAGTTATGTACTTTAAATATTTAAACTAGATTTCTATTAAAAGTTTATTTATATATACGAGATGAGTTGTTGATTTAAATCTCGTGGTGGATTATTATTTAATTATTTATTATTTATTTCCGCTGTAGATTATTTTAACTATGTTATTATTATTATTGCATGTTTTTATTTATTTTAAGGCTTGCTACGAGTTCCGAATTTGAAAGAATTCCCGTTCCCTAGCACCGGTCATGGCCCTGTTTTAGGTCGTGACAAAGTTGGTATCATAGCATGATTTTCTGTGTCAGGGCTTAGTTGTGTGAGTCATGGCCCTAGTTTTCAAAGTTGTGTTTTCTTTTGAAACTACTGTAGTAAATTAGGTTTGAGTATGTCTTGATGAGTATTCCTTGCTTTAGTTTTCTGCATTATCCCTCTATTATCTGTTTTATCTGAATCACTCTGTTTGTCTTTTCAGAATGAGGAGGCGAGCGCCTGTTGCTCCACCGGTCGTTGAGGTCGAGGATGATGAGTCTTTTTAGGATGAGGTTTTACCTCCTGAGCAGCCAGTTGGACGCAGAGGTCGTGGCAGAGGTAGACCTCAAGGAGTGACAGGTCGGCTTAGGCAGAGAGAGATACAGGATGAGGAGCCTGTTGAGCCTGAGTTTTAGGATCCTGTACCTCCAGTTGTTCAGCCTATTCAGCCTGCCTATCAGCAGGGTATGTCTAACCCTGAGGCAGCTATGTTCTTTGCTAGAGTTAGCAGGATTGCGTTTGATGGGACTTCTGATCCGTTAGACTTTCTGCACGTGATCGAGACTAGGACTCGGATTGCTCATATCGAGTATCAACGGATTATGATCGTCGAGCTGTCTGTTGAGGGACCAGCTCTAGAATGGTTTATTCAGATGATCCAGCCCTATATGATGACGATGACCTGGGCTCATTTTCGAGAGCGATTTATGAAGAGATTCTGTCTAGAGCCTCTCCGTATGAGCTATCACCTCCAATTGATCAGTATTTCTCGTGGTGATCAATCAGTAGAGGAATACACCCGAGAGTTCCTCTGACTGGGTAAATATGCAGAGGATCTGATGCGAGATCAATATTTCATAGTCACTACTTACGTTACCGGATTGGGTTCAGCATTTACTGGTATGCCTACAGTAGGCCTTACTCTTGAGTCTGTGATTGAGTTGGCCAAGGAGATTGAGCTGAGGCTAGTCAGGCAGGGAGCAATGCTTGATTATTACCAGCTGGGTGCTCAATCGAGTGGATTGTAGACTACTCCGTACTCTAGTTTTCATGTTGGTTTAAGTAGTCAATAGAGAGGTCCGATTCAGCAAAGTCAGATGCAGCAGCAGCAAGTGCATCGGAGTAGTAGACATGGTCGTGGAGGTCAGCGTAGACCGTTCAGATTCGGGTCAGGTGCTTTGAGTAGTAGCAGTGGTCATAGTTCTGGGTCAGCTGCCAGTGTATGCCAAACCTGTGGTAGATTCCATCAGGGACCGTGTTACCTGACACCATTGACATGCTTCAGATGCGGGCAGATAGGACATTATGCCAGATCGTGTCCTTACTCCAAGTATCAGCAATCACAAATTCTATGATTCCCATAGCAGTCGATTGCTAGTGCTGCACCCATACTATTTCAATTACCTCCAACCCAGCATTAGAGTTCCACTCAGCTTGTTCCGCAGCAGGGTCGTGGTAAAGGTACTAGAGGAGGTGCCAAAGTTGTTGGCCAGGCTTCTACCAGCCAGCAGGGAGGTCGAGGACAAGCCAGAGTCTTCCACCTTACTCAGCAGGATGCTCAGGCATCTAATGCAGTCATGGCAGGTATTGTTTCTATTTATTACCTGGATGCATGGGTTATGTTTGATCTGGGTGCCACGCATTAGTTCATTTCTCCTATTTTTACTTCCAAGTCTTGTTGGCAAGCTTCGAGGATGGCTTTTCCTTTGTCTGTTGCCACTCCTCTGAGCGATTCTTTGGACACCAATATTGTTCTTTCTGGTCGTCCAGTTCTCGTGGGAGATAGAGAATTACCCGCTGATTTAATTTTGTTGGATGTGATGGAATTTGATGTTATTCTGGGTATGGACTGGTTATCTCAGCACTATACCATGGTGGATTGTCCGAATAAAGAGGTGACTTTTAGAATTCCTAGTGAAAAAGAATTTAAGTTTATGGGTGATAGGAGTTCAGCACCTCATAATCTTATTTCTGCTATTACGGCTAGGAAGTTACTGAGGAAAGGATGTCAGGGATATTTGGCATTAGTTAGGGATACTTCAGTGGAGAAGTTATCACTCACAGATGTTCCTATTGCCTGTGAGTTTCCTGATATTTTTTCTAAGGAGTTGTCAGGTTTACCACCTTATAGAGAGATTGAGTTCTGTATAGATGTGGTTCCAGGTACTACTCCTATATCTATGCCACCCTATAAAATGGCTCCTGCAGAGTTGAAAGAGTTGAAGGAGCAGTTACAAGAGTTGTTAGATAAGGGTTTTATCAGACCCAGTGTTTCTCCTTGGGGTGCACCAGTCCTGTTTGTGAAGAAGAAGGATAGTACCCTGAGACTGTGCATTGACTATAGAGAGCTTAACAAGGTGATAGTGAAGAATAAGTATCCTCTCCCGAGGATAGATGACTTGTTTGACTAGCTACAGGGTGCACGGTTCTTTTCCAAGATTGATTTGAGGTCGGGTTATCATCAACTGCGGATTAGTGAAGCCGATATTCCTAAAATGGCATTCCGCACTCGATATGGCCATTATGAGTTTCTGGTGATGTCTTTTGGTTTGACTAATGCACCAGCAGCTTTTATGGACATGATGAACAGGGTATTCAGACCATATGTGGATCAGTTTGTGGTAGTCTTCATCGATGATATACCGGTTTATTCGAGGAGTATGGGAGAGCATGTATATCATTTGAGGACTGTACTACAAACACTGAGAGATCATCAGCTTTATGCTAAATTCTCAAAGTATGATTTCTAGATGGAGAGTGTTTCTTTTTTTGGACACATGGTGTCTAAAGAAGGTATCCGGGTTGATCCACAGAAGATTGAGGCAGTGTCTGAGTAGCCTAGACCGACTTCTATTACTGAGATTTAGAGTTTTCTGGGTTTAACCGGCTATTATAGTCGGTTTGTGCAGGATTTTTCCAGAATTGTAGCCCCTATGACTTGCTTGACTCAGAAGAATGTTAGATTCGAGTGGTCAGAAGCTTGTGAGAACAACTTTCAATTGTTGAAGGAGAAGTTGACCATAGCCCCAGTGCTAGCTTTGCCTAATAGTGTGGACAAGTTCACAGTTTATTGTGATGCCTCTAGAGTTCGCCTTGGTTGTGTGTTGATGTACAATGGTAAAGTGATAGCTTATGCTTCGAGGCAGTTGAAGAAGCATGAGCAGAACTATCCCACACATGAGCTAGAAATGGCTGCAATGATCTTTGCTCTGAAGATCTGGAGACACTATCTGTACGGGGTGACTTGTGAGATTTTTACTGATCACAAGAGCCTTAAGTACATTTTCCAACAAAGAGATATAAATCTGACGCAAAGGAGATGGTTAGAATTGTTGAAGGATTATGACTGTGAGATTTTATATCATTCAGGCAAGGCTAATGTGGTAGCAAATGCCTTGAGTAAAAAGTCCTCAGGCAGTCTTGCTCACTTCAATGTTGAGAGGAGACCATTGATCCAGGAGTTGCATTTATTAGTGGATCAAGGTCTGATGATGAAGATCAGTAGGTCAGGTGGACTACTAGCTCAATTTAAGGTGAGGGATAGGATTAAAGCAGCTCAGAGCCGAGATCCTATTCTAAAAGAGCTTGCAGAGAATGTTCGAGCAGGGAAGTTCACTGATTTCACACGCGATGATGATGGTATGTTGTGGATCAGTGGTAGATTGTGTGTTCCTGATGTGGATGATTTGAGAGAAGAGATCCTAGAGGAAGCACATTTTATAGCCTATAGCGTACATCCGGGTGTCACTAAGATGTATCACAGTATCAGAGATTTATACTGGTGGTGATACTGGTGGGACGGACTGAAGAAGGATGTCGCCGATTATGTTGTTACGTGCCTGACGTGTCAGCAAGTGAAAGCTGAACATCAGAAGCCTTCCGGGAAGCTTCAGCCTCTTCCTATTCCTAAGTGGAAGTGGGAAAGGATAGCTATGGATTTTGTGGTTGGTTTACCTCGTTTTAAGGATGGATACGATTCCATCTGGGTGATTGTAGACAGGTTGATGAAGTCTACACATTTCTTACATGTGAAAGCCACCTATTCTATAGCTAGATTGGCGAAGCTATATGTGAAGCATATTATGTGCCTTCATGGAGTACCTGTGTCCATTATGTCAGATAGAGGTTCAGTGTTTACCTCTCATTTTTGGCAGAAGTTGCAGGAAGCGATGGGCACTAGGTTAGATTTCAGTACTGCTTTTCATCCTCAGACAGATGGTCAGTCTGAGAGGACGATCCAAACATTGGAAGATATGTTGAGGATGTGTGTCCTGGATTTGGGAGGTAGCTGGGATGATCATTTGCCACTTGTAGAGTTTGCTTATAATAATAGCTACCATAGCAGTATTAGTATGGCACCATATGAGGCGTTGTATGGAAGGAAGTGTAGATCCCCTCTGAGTTGGGATGAGATTGGGGAGAGAGCTTTGACTGGACCTAAGATGGTTCAGGATGCTGCAAAGAAAGTCATCGTGATTAAGCACAGATTAGAGACCGAAGTTAGTAGGCAGAAGAGCTATGCGGATCCTAGGCGCAGAGATGTGGAATTTCAGGTCAGGGATTTTATTTTCCTGAAGGTGTCTCTGATGAAGGGTGTTATGAGATTTGGCAAGAAGGGTAAGTTGGCACCAAGATATATCAGACCGTTTGAGATTCTGGAGAGAGTTGGCACTATTGCATATTGGTTGGCTTTGTCCCCGAGTATGTCACAGGTGCATCCGGTGTTTCATATCTCGATGCTGAGGAAGTATATCTCAGACCCTTCACATGTGTTGCAGCCCGACAGTGTAGAAGTGAATGAAGATTTGACGTTTGTGAAGAACCTATGGTGATCGTTGACTATCAAGTTCGACAGTTGCGATCAAAGCAGATTCTGATGGTCAAGGTTCTGTGGCGTAGCAACAAAGTTGAGGAGCATACGTGGGAGACTAAAGCTGAGATGCGAGCTTCTTACCCATATCTCTTCCCTTCTTGATCTTGTAATCATTCTTTTCTGGAATTCGGGGACGAATTCTTGTAAGGGGGGGAGACTGTAATATCCCGAGTTTTTAAATATTTTTATACTGCATCGGGATATACAGTGTTAATAATTTTGAACATAATTATGATATTTGTATAAGTTTGTTATTTAATTAAAACTAATTTTAATTGTTTTATATTATTTTAAGTATTTTACGTAAAATTTTCCCGGGAATTGTATTTTTGGGAAAATTGACACGTAAATAAATAAATATTAATTATTTTAGATGGTTTTGTGAATTTGCATGAGTCCATACATGATTTTTTTAAGGGTCTTATTAAAATATATACATATACATGCATGTATACGTATTTAAATTAAATTAGGGTTTAGTAATTATTTTAATTATGTATATCTATATATATTATATAGATTAATTTTGATTAATTAATTAACATGTGTATAGGTATATATATATTGTTTATTTTATACATGTGGTGAGCAATTATTTGGAGTATAATATTATTATATTCTAAAATAAGTTTTATATATATATATATATATATATATAAAGTTAGAAAGATTTACACCCGTGCCCCTCCCCCTTTTTCTTCTTCTTTGGATGTTCCCCCTCACCCTCACTGCCTGTAACTTCCGACCGCCGGCTATCAGAGTGCCTCCTGGCATGCCACCATCTTCTCCAGCAGCCCCGCCGTCCCTATCACCTTCCCCGGCACCGGCCAAGTCAACCACCACCATTTTTTGCCGAAACTCAAGCTTTTGATCATTCTTCCACCTCCGACCGTCATTCTTCACAATTCTGGTGTCCTTGATCTCCTCAAGCTCTGGTGAACTAGATCCAAGCTTCGGTTTGAGCTTTAACTTCTTCATTTTTGCTGTTTTTCAATTTTTCCAATTCAGCCATTATGACTTTTTCTATTTTTTTTTAGCCCTTCCCTTATGATTGATGAAAAGTTCCTTAACAAATGTTGCTCCCCTTAGCTCAATCTACCTATGTGAATTTTTGTAGAATTTTTAGAAATTATTTTTATTTTTGGGTATTTTTTATTATTTTATTAATATTTTCTAATTTTCGAAAATTAATTAATTAAATTATGAAATTGTGTTTTATGGTAATTATAGGTGTTGAAATGAATTATAGAAATTTATTTGTAATTTTTATGAATTTTTATGTATTTATTTTGAATTTATTTAGTTTATGTAATTTTGAAAAATAGGGTTAATTATGTGTTTAATTGAAATAAATTGGTTAATTGAGTTTTTTTATTGATATTATTGAAATATATGTTGAGAGAATTAATTTTGAGTAATTATATTATTTTTGGTGAATTTTTAGATTCATTTTAGTATATTTATATATATAGGGGTATTTTGGTAATTTTACACTAAATTGGCTAAAAATGTAATTAAATTGGTTTTAATAGTTATTTAGGGTATAAAAATGATTTTCACAAATTATTTAGTATTTTTAACTAATTAAAACTATTTTTCGTAAATTATTTTCAAATTATATATATTATACGATTTTTCTAATAAAATGAGTTTTTATCGGTTTTTACTGTGTCTTAGGGTTAATTACATAATTTCTACTTATAAAATGTATTTTTATTATATAAGGGTATTTTTGGTATTTTGTAAATATTCCGTGAATTGTGAACCTCGGTCGGTAAATTGTAGTTTGGAGTCCGACCGAGGAGTTTTGGTTGTGAATTCTGTGTATTCTTGAAGTGTATTTCTTTACAGGACCAGCTCTACTCTTTGAGTAGAGAGATGTCCGTTTTACAAGTGTGGTTCTGCTGGATTTTTGGTAGAATTCTCGTAAAACGTGATGTCCGATCGAACTCTAATCCTAATTCTATGTCTAGTATTCTAGATCAAGTCTTTAGAACTTCTGTTAGATTTGTTCTGATTCCTGTCATTATTTGTTTGTTTAGTTGTGCCGAGATCGAGGCCTAGTGGACCAGGCCCATCGGACCCATCTCGAGGAGCGCAATAAACAGTGAGTTGTTATTTTATATATATATGCTCTAGGGTGCATGATTTTAGAAATATATGTGTTATTTTGGATTAAATATGCATAATGATTTAATTAGTATTTAAGTTTATTTTTATTTTATTTTCGGTATATTTTAAACTATATGCAAGTTTTATTAATGAATTATGTTTAAAATGTTTTTGAATATATTTCTAGTTTATTTTGTAATTTAATTGGATTTATTTGACGTATATATACTCGAAATATACCTGGTTTACTTTTGGTATATTTCTAGTATATATATGGTTTATGTTGTTATTTTATTTAAATTCATGCATCATTTATTTTTATGAATGTATTTTTTATATTTAAAATGAAGGATATCAATAGAACGTGCTACCTAGTGGGCAGCACTATGACCGAGTACGTACCGGTACGCTTATAACATTTAGGCTATATTACTAATCTATTTGTGGATATTGATTGGATTGATTGATTTATTTGATGTGTGATATGATTTGGGAGTGTGATTGCTGGAGCTCGGTTGACCAAGTGTCTCGGGGCCAATCACATTGACAGTCAGACTGCTGAAGCTCGGTTGACTTAGTGTCTCGGTGCCAGTCTACTGTCCGAGTGGAACAAGTGAATATATTTGGAATAAGTGAGCCTGTATGGCTAGAGTGTTGTTTAACACTGTTTTGAGGTTGCGATTTTCTAGGGTTCTATTTGATCCTTCATAAACAATGATTTTCAGTAAAATATATATAAAATGATTTTGTTGCATCTTTGTGTATTTGCTTGTATATATATATATATATTGTATATATTTAACTGTGTGCATTGCCACTTAGTTATGCATGTATATATATTATAGCAATTCACTCAGTGAGATCTGACTCCCCTCCGTTGACTATTTTTCAGGAGAGTCATCGTCATCAGACCTCAGTAGTAGACCCGTACGCCGAATTTCTTCTGCCCCAGCTTTATTATGTAAACTGCTCACTTGAGTTTTATTTTATTAATCTAGACACTGCAGTAGTTGTAAAATTGAAAAAGGATATTGTATTATATTGGTATGAGTTATGTACTTTAAATATTTGAACTAGATTTGTATTAAACGTTTATTTATATATACGAGATGAGTTGTTGATTTAAATCTCGTGGTGGATTATTATTTAATTATTTATGATTTATTTCTGCTGCAGATTATTGTAACTATGTTATTATTATTATTGCTTGTTTTTATTTATTTTAAGGCTTGCTACGGGTTTCGGATTTGAAAGAATTCATGTTCCCTAGCGCTGGTCATGGCCCTGTTTTGGGTCATGACACAAATCTTATTTCTCTCAAATTGATTTAACTCTTCTTGCATAGCAAGGACCCAAAATTCATCACCCAAAGCATCATTAATATTTTTTGGTTCAATTTGAGAAATAAAGGCTAAATTAACAATAGACTTTAATTGAGATCTAATAGGTACCCCTTTTGTAGTGTCACCTGTAATAATGTCTTGAGGGTGAGCTTTCTTGAATTGCCAATCCTTTGGAAGTTCATCCTTTAAGGTAGGTTGAGATGTCTCCTAATTTTCCTTCTTGCTCAGATCTTCAAGTTCCAAAGGCTTACTAGCATTTTCTTCTTGTGTTTCCATAATCTCATTGTCACCTATAAGATCATCAACACTACAAACATCCTTTCTAGGATCAAGTGAGTTTGATTTATTAAATACCACATGCATTGACTCTTCAACTACTAGAGTTCTCTTATTAAAGACCTTATATGATTTGCTAAAGATGGAATAGCCTAGGAAAATTCCTTCATCGGCTTTGGAATCAAATTTTCCAAGATTATCCTTAGTGTTCAATATAAAGCACTTGCATCCAAATACTCTTAGATATGAGATTTTGGGTTTTCTATTGTTCCATAGCTCATAAGATGTTTTATTTAAAATTGGTCTTTTGAAAACTCGATTTGAAATATAAAAAGATGTGTTAACGGCTTCCGCCCAAAAGTATAAAGGCAAATTATACTCATGAAGCATTGTTCTAGCCATTTCCATAAGAGTTCTATTTTTCCTTTCAACTACCCCATTTTGTTTAGGGGTTCTAGGAGATGAAAATGTATGAGAAATACCGTTTTCAATACAATTGTTTTTGAAAAATTCATTTTCAAATTCGATTCCATGATCACTTCTAATAAATGAAATACAAAATCCTTTTTCTTTTTTAACTCTTTTTGAAAAAATTTCAAAAGCTTTAAATGCATCATTCTTATGAGCAAGAAAACACATCCAAGTGTATCTAGAGTAATCATCAACCAATACATAAGCATAGTGCATTCCACCGAGACTAGCAACTCTAATTGGTCCAAATAAATCCATATGTATAAGTTCAAATGGCCTAGAGGTGGACACCACATTTTTTAGCTTAAATGAGGACTTGGATTGTTTCCCCTTTTGATAAGCATCATAAGGTTTATCTTTAGTAAATTTAAGCTTAGGTAAACTAATTACAAGTTCATGTTTACAAAGATCATTCAAAAGCTCAAAATTTGCATGTCCTAATCTTTTATGTCATGTCCATGTGTCATGATAGATAGACACTAAGCATTTTATGACTTTGTTATCAATTTTATTCAAATCAATGACATAAACATTGTCTACTCTTTCACCACTAAAAATAATTTTATTTTCATCAAGACTACTAACAAAGCAATTTTTAGGATAAAAAGTTACTTTATTTCCCATGTCACATAATTAACTTATACTAAGCAGATTGTGTTTAAGACCATCAACAAACAACACATGATGTATAGATAAGGATTGAGGATTACCTATTTCTCCAATGCCAATAATTTTTCCTTTTGCATTATCTCTGAAAGTAACGTATCCTCCATCCTTAGCATCAAGTTTGTTGAATTGCTCTTTGTCTCCTGTCATGTGCCTTAAACATCCACTATCGAGATACCACATGCTTTTTGTTCTTGTGGATTTCAAGCACATCTACACAATACAATTTAAGTGTTCTTTTGGACCCAAATCTTTCTTAGTCTAGGTTGGTTAGTTTCAAGACAATCCATAGGAAGTAAATTCATATACAGTCTTCTATAAAAGCACACATTATTAGTATGTCCTTTGATCATGCAATAAGAGCATACAATATTTTAAATTTATTCCTCCTAGGATGAAATGCTTTCCTAGTGTGTGCCACATGCCTTTGGTGTTGTATGTATCTCCTATTATTTTTTGTCATTAAATGAGACATGCATTGGCAATGGTGATGTGTATTTTGATAATTTTGTGCAACATATTTATGTGCATTGTATTGTGTATCATGTTTATTATAATTGTGTCTAATGTACATATAAGCATGCTTGGGTTTAGGTGCTCTAGTTTGAGCCTTACCTCTTTATGTTAATGAAGGATAAATCTCATGAGACTTTTCCTTGCTATTTAACACATGAGATCTTTTAGCTTCGAAAGCTTGAGTCTTATTTGATTTGGTGGTTGAAGGAGAGGAATCATGTGAAGCTTTTACAAAATTAATATGTGATGAAGATGATGAAGACATTCCATTCTTATATCCAGTTCCACGGTATCTCCATGAAATTTTTAAGAGTCAAGAAGACTATCTAAAGTTTCTTTTCCTCTCTTAAATTTAGCAATGGAATTCTTTAATTCTAAGACCTCTTTAGAAAGCTTATGATTTTCATCATTTGCTTTCTTAAGTTGATCTTCCAAAGAATTAGAAGATTTTGCATCACTAACAAGTTTTTTATTTGATTCAACAAGTTTAGCAAAATTAATTTTTAAAATTTCTAATTCTCTATTTAAGCTACCTAACTCATGCTTATAATATTTTTTCTTAGATAATAAGCTTTTGCATTTAACAAGTATTTTGCTCACAATAGAGCCATGAGCCATCATCATCATCATTATCACAATAATTATCACAATCATCAAAGGAAGAATAAGAAGTGGATGGTATCTTATTTTTATTTTCAAAGGCCATGAAGCAAAGATTAGCCACCTCTTATTGTTCCTCTTCCTCTTCGGATTCGGAAGAATCATCCCAAGTAGCTTTGAATGTCTTCTTCTTATCCTTTGCTCCTTTGTTCTTGAATTTGAGTTTGGGACACTCACTTCTAATATGTCCCGATTTCTTGCATTCATAGCAAGTAACCTCCTTAGTTTTCTTTTTCTCATCTCCTTCGAACTTCTTATTGAAGTCCCTTATTCTTGAGAAGTTTTTCTATCTCAAAAACTTCTTGAAGTTCCTAGTGAACATGGCAATGTCACCATCTTCATCACTAGAATCTTTGATGCTTTCCTCCTCATTATCTTCTTGAAGAGCTTTTAGAGCAATGTTCTTTTTCTTTTCTTCTTTCTTTTCTTATTCTTCACCTCTTTGCTTGATAGTGAGCTCATGTGTTAAGAGCTTACTAATGAGCACATCAATTGATAAGGTGGAGAGGTCTTGAGCTTCCTCAATTAAAGTAACACAAGATTCTCAATCCTTTTTAGGTAGGATTCTTAGAATCTTATTATTTACTTTTTCCTTTGAGAAATGTTTTCCAAGTTTCTTGAGGGTTGTGAGGAGAGCATTGAGACGATTTGTCATCTCTATGATTGATTCATGAGGCTTCATTTTGAAGAGTTCATATTCATACATATGAAGTTGAACCTTTTTGCTTCTTACTTGAATGTTGCCTTCGAAGTGGTTTTTTAAGGTCTCCCACATTTCTTTGACTAACATACAATGTTGAAGTTTGCCTCCTTCTTCTCTTGTCATTGAAGAGACTAGAGTAATTATAGCTTTTTTATTTTTGTGATTTTTTCCCTTTTGATCAATACTCCATTGGCTTCTTGTAATAGTAGTTACCACACCATCAATGATAGTTGTAGGTGGTTCCCAACATCTTAGGACAATGTCCCAAAGTTTGATGGAATCACAATTAAGATATAATTCCATTTTAAATTTTCAATGTGGATAGTCACTACCATCAAAGAATGGTCTAAGAGAAGAGATGTTTTACGATTCACTCCCTATGATCTTGTATTCTAGTAATAAAGTACCTAGAATTCAAGCTCTGATACCAATTGAAAAGAGTCTTAAAGGGGGGTGAATAGGACTATCAAATAAAAATGAGAAATTAAAATAATTCTTTGCAAGAATCAAATAGAAGTTGAGAAGGAAGAATGAAGAACACAAAGATTTAAGGAGTTCGGATTCAACAATAGTCCTACGTCTCCACCTAACTTATCCCCAAGTTAGGATTTTCAATCACCCACGATCTTATTCATAGGATTAAGATTATATAAGAGTTTTATGGCTCACTCTTATAACCTTACAACAAAAGTTTTCAAGGCTCACTTAAAAAACCAAAACCCAAGTGTTTCAATGGACAACACTTAAACCAATTCCTTTAAAAATAAATCTCACTTCCCGTCTAATCTAACCCAAGATTTAAGATAAAGAGAAATTCTATTTCTAACACACACCTAACTCTCACAAGATTTATACAAACAAAGAATTATTTAAGAGAATTTGAGAGCTCAATGAATCCTTAAGAAATAATGAATGATAAATAAGTTGTTTAACTTCCATTCAGCTCTAGAGGTATTTATACTAAAAAATATAGCTGTTAGAGGTGAAAATGATGTGTCTAACATATATATTTTGAATCATTGAGACTGATGCTATCAAATAACTATTCATGGATTAAAACTGTGATTAGCTCCTCAAGATGTTTAAATTTGCCAACATTTTTTTCATACAAGCTTTAGATATTTTAATTATCTTTTCATATCAATTTTAATCACCTAAATTGGACTTCTATAGCTTAATATATGTCCAAATACTAAGGGTTGTGCAATCTATAATGCAGACTACAGTCAGACAACTATACCCAAATTGAAGCCATGATTTTCTCCTGAAAAAATTTGAATTTGTCCATACTTTCTTCATGAAAACTGTAGATATTTGAAATATCTTTCTATATCATTTTGAATCACCTAAATTGGACTTTTGTAGCTTAGGATATGTCCAAAATACTAAGAGTTATGTAATATGAAATGTAGAATACTGTCATACAGCTATACATAAATTGAATCCGTGATTTTCTCCTGAAGAAATTTGAATTTTCCCATACTTTCTTCATGAAAGATGTAGATATTTTACTTATCTTTTTCATATCATTTTGAATTGCCTTAATTGAATTTCTTTAACTCAAGATATATCCAAAATACTAAGAGAAGTGCAGTTTGAGATGAGAGACGTATACGTGGATTTTAACTCAAAATTTGCATAACCAAATGAACTTGGATTTTGACAAATAAGCCTAATTCAGAAAGCTCAAGATGTCTACTTCAAATGTGAAGAAGCTCATTTTCTCATTTAAAAGCTTTAAAGATGTCAAAAGTCTTCTTGAATCTTAGAGGTTCAATTTGCCAGAAAAGTCACTATTTATCCAAAAGTGTATATGCTTGGTATATGTTTGGTATATAATTCCCTACACACTTAATTGAAATTAATATTATAAAAATTGTTTGTTAAAGTCCAAAATTTGGAGTTTGATCATGCGAATGGTCAACAGTAGTCAAAGTCAATAATGTCAAATAAGACAAGTTTGACTATATTCATTTAATGGACATAGGCTTGGTTATTATATCAACTCTTGGTCCTATCCCAATCCATTAATCAAATGGGTCTAAACAAGATTATTAGGCTTTGAATTAATCTTTAATTCAAAACTCTTTTGGGCCTAGGTCCATACATTTAGGTCATTAATCCCAATCCAATAGAAACAACATATATATATTATTAACTTAATATATTAATTAATATCTGATATTAATTAAGCACAAATTAATAATTAAAACCCTTCTTTGAAATTAGATTTAATGATATGCTAGAATTATTGCTTTAATAAAAAATCTTATTTCATTAATCTTAATTAATTGATTAAACTCTTTAACCAATAATTAAATTAATATGAATAAAGATTTAGTAAAACCTTTTAGGTGTGACTCATTAGGTTCATGTTTAATTGGTAATGAGAAAATAATATCAACACTTTATATTATTTGAAACTCCTTTCAAGTCTAAATATGAAAATCCCAGTTATTCATATTTAATTCTCATAAGTTATGAGTGACCTCTAACATTGATATCACAACTATCCAATTAGATATGAATGCATTTATTAATTCACACAAACCCTTTGGTCATAATTACCATACACTAAAATTCCTTCATTAAAAGATCCTAATATAGCCTAAAGTCAAGGATAAGTCAAAATCTAATAGCTGTATCATATTATTTCATCTCAAGTTCTATCACTTGATAAAACACAACAAATACTAGAAACTCTTTCTAGCACTAAAACTCTTTCAGACTATTATGTTTGTCCTAGTCAGGAACTCTTTCATCAAGAAAAGACTTAGATAGTATAAGATCTTATTCCGATTCACCCCAAGTAATGAATCTCACCTTGGTTGAACACTCATCCTTGCATTTAACTAACTAAAGTCACCACACGCCATATACCCATGTGTGAGTAACACAAGTATGTAAGCAGTAACAAACTCTATCTACTTAAATGTGGATGATTGTGTCATCTCAGGTCAAAAGACTATATGCACCATTATAACCTAGATTGTGATCATTAATTGTAAGTGAATATCCATGTGATCACATATCTAACATCATTGTTCGATCCACCCATCACATGAGTATCCATATGTCTATTATGATATCTCATATCAAGTAACATAAGACTCACTACCTCCCACTATTAGTATCAAATACTAATAAAAGAAAATAGACAGAAATGATAGTCTAATTAATATTACCCAAATATCAATTATATGACTGAATATTTTATAGTATATGTATTAAATAAATTTGTAGCTCATATTATCAACTCTTGATAATGAATATATTTGACATGATGCTAATGGATAAATATTTAATTAAATAAACTCTTTAAATAATAGAATATTATTTTATTGTCATTAGGATAATTTACAATGTCACTATACATTACAAAAACAGTACTATAACACATTTATACTAACAGTAGTAATGGTTGTTTCTTGGAGCAATAACATCGTTAATGTCTCTTGATTTATACTGAATGCTAGCCATACTAAGAGTAGTGATAACTTTTTATTGAAATTGACATTTCTCTTTTACAAAAAGTGAGCAATTAATGGAAATTTAAAAGTAAGAACATTTAATTGATTTTTAAAAATATAAGGATAAGGTATTAAATTAAGAAAATTCTCAATAGATTTAGTACGGTTTAATATCAATTTAATACGATTTAGTACAGTATAATATTTTCAATTCAAAGTTTTGGTTTGGTTCATAACGGAATAATTTAAATATAATATTGTAACATGACTATTTTTAATTATAAGATAGTATTCTATTAATTTTTAGTTTAATTTCACAAATATTTTATTTTTTTATGATTGATTAATTTTTTAATGTTTGCATTATTTTTCAATAACGGTAAAATATTTGTGATATTTTATACTGTTTATATTATTTCAAAGAATTAATTTTTATATTAGTTAAAATTATCTATACTCATCAATGTGCTCCTCAATGCTTTAATAAAATTATTTATTCTTATTTTTTTATTTATATGTTATTATTTTATATTTTATTTATAGTAATCAATGTTAATAAAAAATTTAATAAAATTGTAGATAAAATTTAGAAAATAAAAATATTTTACTAAAATTCTTAAAGATTTTTAAATTTTCTTATCTAATATATTAAATGATATATAAGTAATTATTTTAGCATTAATTAATTTATGCTAAATATTTTTAGCACAATTTGTGCCAAGAAGATATTCACTTTTTTTTGAAAAAAAAAATCATGTTTATCTAATCATTATCTTAAAAATATAAAAGATATACATGCATATTTAACTATTATTCTAAAATATTATTTGAACATTTTTAACGGGTAGTAAGTTAAAAAATTGAATGGTTGAAATTTAAAACACTAAATCCAACAGTTATTCTTTGTATGACACTGTATCATGATGACGACACTATATATATATATATATATATATAGTTTTATTTTAATATTTATATTTTAATAATTTTATAATTTAAATATATAAGATAAGATTATAAATTTCACTATAAAAATTTATTTTATGCTTTACATATATATATATATTGAAAATTAACTATAAAAAGATTTAATTGATAAGTGTATTTATTTTATTTTAAATAATTAATTAATTAGTATTTAAAATGTCAAATATTATATGTTAAATTTTAATAATAGATTATCTAAAATAAATTATTAAAATGGTATTAAATTTTACTTGTAACACATATTATAAATTTCTAATATTATTAAATATTAATGATCATATATATATATAATTAATATTGGATATGTTCCAATAAATATTTTTGAAACTATTAGATTTGAAAAAAAAAATTAAAACAGTCAATAAATATTTTTAATTTTAAAAATTTTTAGTTTGGTTTTTCGGAACAGTGAAGGACGAGGAGGGGTAAAAAATATTGAACAAGTGACAAGAAAGGACAGAAGAGAAGACGAATGCACAGCACAAGACGAAGACTGGAGAAGCAAACAAAGAGAGCGTAAAGTCACGCGATCTAATGGGTTGCGGTATTTATTGGCCATGATTACAGCTTTTGCATTATTGCTGTTAGATTGGGAACGCAATTGAAGTGACTCTACTTGTTGTTTTCACTTTAGTAAAATTTAAGCTATATCGCACTTTCTTCTCTCTGCTCTGCTGAAGTAGGAGCAGCTCTTTTCCATTACAACTACTTTAGCCTCTCATGGTATATACAGAATGAGATGAGATGTTGCTGCCTGGCCTCTCATCGCATTGCATTCAAGATCTCTTGTGTACTGTGTTCTGGGCATCCGTATCCCTGAGCTAACATTGTCTCTTCTTCTTCTTTAGCTGCTTCTGGTGGGTGACCCAAATTTCTCTTTTCTTTATAGCTTCACATTCCTATTTATCTTGAATGCAGATTCAGTTGGTAAATTTTTTGCTTAGATTTCTTTCAATTTGCTACTGGCCTTCATCACTCACCAACTGTCGGTGTATGACAGACGCTATTCTTTGCCTCCTCTTCGATTTTTTCCTTTTTCTAATTATAACAGTTTGCCTTTGCCGTGTCATTCGGTGAAAGATTAGGACTTTCAGTGACTAGATCTGTGTTGAATACTTTATTTTCTCTTGTCAAGATTATTTATTTATTCAATGTATTTGCAGTTATTCTCGTTCGAAGCAACTAAATCTTGTTGTTCTATCTATTGCATTCCTGTTATTTCACACTTCTTTCTTTTTAGCTCAGAGGTTAATTCTTAGTTCAGTTCCAACTCCTCCTCCTTTGATATTTCTAGATCTTGAAATTGATATCTGCATGTGCCTCAATTAAGATGGCTGTTTTGATGAAGCAAATGTGCCAATGTGCCTCACTTAAGATGGCTGTTTTGATGAAGCAAATCTGCCATACTTCCTATTCTTCTTACCCATGTGCTACTGTACAAGCACTTGATCTCCAGTCTTTTACTTTCAGTTTTCAGCTGTATAAATGCAACTTCATTTGTCCTATCTCTAGTGTTTTATTTACAGTTTTCAGCTGTATAATTGCAAGTTCATTTGTCCTATCTCTGTTTCTGTGGAAATATCTTCTTCCATTTGACCTATCCACTTTCTACTCCGTGTTTATAATTTTTCTATCCATATCTGATATCCCATAGCTTAATTGTCTTTAACATTCCATAGCTTAATTAGTCTTTAACATTCCAGGTCTATGCCTCATTTCTTGATTCATGTTTGTACTTGAATTCCATTTATCTGCATCATAATTTCTATTGCATCCTTCCGCGCCCGTGTCAATTTTGTGGTTTTCATATCTTGTATTGTAGTATGTCTATCCATATTTCATGTTGGCTTGTGTGATTTAACTTGCATTTGCATATCCTATTCCTACTTCCTTTTTTTCTTACCATCAATTGCAGGATTTCCAGGACATCAAGTTCAATTATTTTTTTCTTTCACCCTTTTGCTACCTATAACCCCCCACCCCCTCTTTTTTTTTTCTTTTTCTTTTTATTGTATGAGATTGCGTATGTTCTGTTATGAGTTACTTGACTTAACAACGATCTATTGTTTGTCATTTTACTTTGATGTGAATATTTAATTTTCTTACAGTCATTGGAATGGCGAGCTGCATAGATGCGGATACCCCTTTAGACTATGCAACTATTCAGATTTTTCCAGCCCAAAACAGGTTCTATGTTTTCTCCACAAATGTTTCTTGAGGTGCTTCATTCCCATAATGCATCTCTATCCTATTATCCAAAACATTTTTTTTTTTTTGAGTTGTATTGAAACTGTAACTATTTAGCTTTGTGCACAAAAGAAAAAAATGCTTTCATTTTTATTTGGACTTGCATTCACAGGTGGGAAGTTGTCTTCAAATTTGAAGAACTCATAATCTGGCATTTTCTTTGTATCCCAGTGCATAAATACTATAGAATACTGTGCACTGTGCTCAGGCATAGGGGTGTACTGAGAGTCACTGTTTTATAGAAAATTCTAACAAATGTGTTTGTCTTCATCATCCTACCTTAAACTCTCAAAATGCAGGGCCAAATTAGAGTTTTAGGATGCCTTGCAGAGCTCTCTTTTAAAAGATTAGGTTGTTTCTATTGTTCAGGGACTCATGAGTCTGCTGATATTGTCATCAAATCATCATCATTATCTTTTCCTTAACGATTTTGCATTTAAAACAAGTACACACATGAATGTGGAATCTAAGAAGATCTAAATTTTAGTAGCTCTTGACATTAATAGGCTTCCTATAAATATTCTTTCTGGTATATGCATTCCTATTCAAGCTTTTCTGCATTTTATTGCAATTGTATCTTTTCTATTATGATCTCTGCTAACAGGTTTGGTAATACTACAGATATGAGGTATTTGTTTGTGGTGATGATGAAGTAGAGAAACTAGCCACTGGGTTGTTGGAACAACTCTTGCCACATCTGCCAGAAGTAAACAGCTTGCACAGTAAAGGATCCAATGCTAACCTCAAACTTCATGTAACAGGACTCAATGATACAACATGGTTCACAAAATCAACTTTAAACAGGTTCTTCTCATATTAGTACTACTATGTTTTTTTTTTTGCTTTCTGCTCCATTAATGAGTAAGTGTGGCCGCCTATTCTTTTTGTTTCAATCTTGTTGTTAGATTTCTGCAAATTGTTTCTTCCCCGGACTTTGTGAATTCCAATAAGCTTATTGAAGGTGAAATATCTCAATTGGAGGAGGCCAGAAAATTTCATCTTTCTATTTATGCTCAGGTCATATCTTGAGTCCTTTCATGATTACTTTTTGATTGCTAGGTATCTGTAGTTAACATGAATTTTCTTCTTTTAGGGGCATAAGGATCATCTTGAAAGTGGGGAGACAGGTAACCTTTGGCTAAGACATTAATGGTGCCTCCTGTTCTGCATAATTTTTTCAAATTGTTGAATTCTTTAGTTTACCAAATACCGAATAGAAGAAGTCACCATATATATTATGTTGGAAAGAACCACCAAGCTTTTACCAAAGGGGTACCGAGGAATTTAAGGAATTGTTCTCAAATGGTTCCTGATTTTCTTCGTCTCATCCATGCATAACATGTAGTCATGCCTATTTTTGTATCTTCAAAAGTAATTAAAGAAGGATGCAAGGAATGTGCTTAGCACGGTCATCATGTTAAAGGTGTTCAAGTAATGATGTCTATAAAACGCATAGGCCTTCCTCCAGACAAAGGGAAATAAATAATTTAAAAAAATGAGCTTTTGATCAGCTAACATCCTTGCGTGTCATGAAATAACTAGGTTGCTTATATGTACAGGGCTAAAAGTCTATCATTGAGTGGGGACTGGTGAGAATTAGAGCTTCAATGCAATGCTCTTTAGTTGTATGCCTGTCTTGTGGAAGTGCCTGGTTGTGAAACTTCAACCTCAAATGGTACACTTTATGTGATTCTCAATCACATTAAGATTTCGAAAATTTATACATCGTTATCGTAGGTCGGGAGACAGTAATTTTCTATAGGTCTTCAAATCATTCCATTGAAGATATTTAGCATAGAGGAACAAGATTATATCGAGGGTGAATGCTTCATCTTAGACGATAATAGATGATTAAAATGCTTCATCTTACTTGATAATATATTAATAAAATAGTATGTTCATCAATCTATAGTGTTGTAATAAATGCTGGAGTTTCTTAGGAAATCTAATGTGAATTGAGAAAATAGCAGTTATCACAATGAGATCCTCTGGTGAAATTGTCTATCTTGATGCAATTTCTAAGAAAGTAGTATTTTTTACTAATAAGTGCAAGATTAAGATATAGGATGTCTTTCTAAGATTGTAATTTTTCACCTAACTACATTGTGTTGTCAAAGAATTGGCCATGTTCCTTGTTCACCTTGGATACAGGCAACTTTGCCTCTTGGGATCAAATTATTTCACTAAATGCTTTAATAAATAAAGAATTTCCTCTTACTTCCTATTGAACAAGTTATTCAGAATTTACCTCATAATTGTCATTTGGATTTAACATTTGCTTCTTCAATTCAACTCAAATTGATACACAAGCCTTTTTTTAAAAAGTTGATACATAAGAAGCTAAAGTCCTTTTTAAATTGTTATTCCTTTGTTAATTAATATTGCTTCAATAACTTTTTTTGCGATCCTTTCTCCATCTTGTATTTGTTATTTCTCTTTATGTTTTTTTTTTAATTAATTTTTTCATTTGCATTTTCTTTGTTTATGTGATATCACTTTACCAATCTTATTAAATTTCAGCCTTTATGTCACAAAATAGAACAAGTTAACTGTACTTTGCAAATAATATCCTACAAGCAAGTTGACATGGCATGGCACAGTTGTAATATAGGATTTTGCTGCATTTTTTTTTAAATGATTGCTAAGATATTTTGGGTCCTAAATTCTCAATGATTATTTATGTTTTTTTTTTTTTAATCCTCCCTTTGCTTGTACAGATGGCTGCAACTCAGTTGAGGCAGTTAAAGCACTCGAAGTAATTGCTTTTCTATGATGTTCCATCATAAATAATTTCAAAGGTCATTCATGTTTGTTTATATTCTGTTATTTTGAATAAAAAATACAACTGATATGTTTTCTTGCAATAGCCTGAAGTAAAAACTGCAGCATCAGATACTTCAAAGTAAGTCCCTTGTATTACTTTTATTTGTGGCTTTCATTTTGGCTGCATATCCACTAAATGACAGAAACTTGTATTCCCAGGGATGAATTATTACGAGCTATGGACTTAAGGCTTACAGCATTGAGAAGGGAGTTAGCTGCCACTTTGAGCAAGGTTGCTAGTCTCACTTGGTCCTCTAAAGATGTTATCAATTTAATAAGATTTTGCGATCATTTTGGAGCTGCATATTTAAAGTAAGTAGTCCACCAGAATATATACTATGCACAAGTGATATATATTTTCAGCTGCTTCAAGGATTTACTATTGCAACTGCACTTTTCCGTCTCCTTGTTTCATAATAATTGCAGTTATTTGCCAAATGATCAGTGGAAACAATTACAACTGTAGATTTTTGGTATTTTTGTTGCAGGAATTCTTTATGTGAATTTTTGGAACTGAGCTGTAAGGGCAGGGCATCTTTGCTTATAAATGATGATAAGAATTCATTTACTTGCATTTCAAAAAGTGACAATGCAAACAAGACAAATGGAAATACCCAAATATCAAGATCCACACATTTGCAAACACCAGTAAAATATGGTGTTTCACCTGCGATGGTTGCCCAGGTTGAACGGCGGAGTTCAACTGAAAGTGAGGAGTCTTCAAACTCAAGTGACGAAAATCAGATCATTTCAGAAAGGAGTCGAGCTCTTACAAGATCTGCACAAGCAAGAAGGTCAGCATCACCAATGCGGAGGGTTCAAATAGGGAGAACTGGATCACACAGGGCTCCTGCTCTAACCATTAAGAGCCTTGGTTATTATCCAGGTAGAGAGAGGGCTCCAAATAGAGATGCTGCAACAAACAGTAGTGAAGAGGAAGGATCTGAACAAATCAATAAGAAACCTGAAAACAATGTCCGCAGGATGACAGTCCAAGATGCAATAAATCTTTTTGAAAGAAAACAGAAGGATGAAAATGTGGATACTCAAAAAAGGAGCTCCTCATCAAATCTCTCTCTCTGTACAAATAAATCTGTGTTGAGAAGATGGAGTGCTGGTACTGTGGAGTGTTCTGTTCCCTGTCAATCTGAAATTATTTCTGAAGACTCTGTTCAAATGTCCTGCAATGGTGATGTGGAACGAGAGAATCCAAATCATTCTGTTGAAATTGTGGAGTCTGATTTGACATCTGGATGTCAAAATCCTTCTGAGACAACTAATATTGACCTGCAGTTGAAAAGATTGGAAATAGAAACCGTTGCAACTCTAGAACAGGACACTATTGAAACATCAACAGCCTCAGCTAACTGGAATCAACAAAAGGAAGCAGAGTTAAACCAGATGCTGACAGAAATGGTGGAAAGTAAGCCTGTGAGAACCAGGAAGCCTATAAGCAGCAGAAACCAACATATCCCTTCTGAGCATAGAGGTGGATTTTATGACCACTACCGAGAAAAGCGGGATGAAAAACTTCGAGGAGAGCATGCTAGAAAGAAAACAGAAAAAGAAGCAAGATTTAGAGCAATGCAGAAAACTCTGGATGAACGGAAGGCTGAAATGGCCTCCAGGAGTGTGAAGGATGTAAGTAAAAAACATCCGTCGCCCAAACCCCAAAAATCACTCAAGAATCCATCTGAGACTGCAAATCCCAGAAATGAGAACCCAAAAGCTTCTGTTACAAGGAAGGTTTCATCCAAAGCATCAGCGTTTCCTGCTACTCGTAAATCATGGCCATCAACACCTTCAACTAGAGCACCAGGATCTTTGCCATCAAAAAATTCTCCAGGGCTCTCATCTCCTGGTACTACACCTACACTTCGAAAACCTCAGTCAACCTCACCACTTATTCGATCAAGAGCTAAAGTTGAAAGATCTCAGGCACGTCATAGAAGTTTGGAGGAAAGCCATATTGATACCGGCAGGAGCTTGAATGCTGTGAAGGAAAAGAAGCAATATACAGTAACAAAAAATGAAAAAACAACAAAAATGAAAGCTGCAGCAGCTGTTGGTGATCCTTCTGGTAAAATTCCGTCAAAGCCTAGTTTGTATAACAAAATGACCAGGAAAGGCAGTGTGGTCCCACTGGAATCAAAACCTCTTCTACGCAAAGGGTCTGGAGTTGTTCCAGGTATTGGTCCTGTTGCGAGCAAGAAGAAATGTTCTCCTCAGTTGGAAGAAACTTCCATTAATTGTGGGAACATTATAGAAACTGTAGAGAATGAGGTGGTTGCTAATGCTTCCCTTGTGATTGAGCATCAAGACCGGGATGTTCTGTCAAATGATAATGCTAAGACTGTTATGGAGCCAGAAATACTAGTCAACAATCATCAAAATTGTGATGAGTCTGTAACCATCAATGAGCTTGCCATCAATGGTGATGACAGTTTCAAAAATACAGCAGGGTCTTTTGCAAAGATGGATTCCCAAGAAGAATCAGTCATCTCCCCCGTAGCATGGGAGGAAATAGATGAATGTCAGGATATGCACAGTTCATACGTCAATGGAACGTCTCTGCTTGCTTCTCCAGTCCATGTTGCACCTCTTAGAATGTCAAGTCCACGTGTTCGCCATTCTTTGTCACAGATGCTGCAAGAAGAAAGCAGTGAATCTGATACATTTGAGTGGGGAAATGCTGAAAATCCTCCTGCCATTTCCTTCCAAAAAGATTCTCCTAAAGGTTTCAAGCGGCTCTTGAAATTTGCCCGAAAGAGCAAAGGGGATGCAAATGTAACAGGTTGGTCGAGCCCATCTGTCTATTCTGAAGGAGAGGATGATGCTGAAGAATCTAAAGCTGTAAGCAAGAGAAATACTGACAACCTACTGAAGAAGGCAGCACTTCATTCAAAGACATTCGGGCAGCAAAATACTTCAACCTTTGGAGGCCATGAAAAAAGTATGGATGCCAATGAACTTCTCTCTGGTACTTCTGCTTCTTCTCATTTCCTTCATATTGATTTTGCTTCTACATCTAATTTGGATGTTCTTATGTAGCAAATGAAAATGAGTGCGAGGGTTTCTTTCATTCTGGTACTATATCATTCTGAATAAATTATGCATATTTTGGATGCAGCTGAATCTAACCTGAGCAAATATGCGGTTCAGAATTTCCGTAACTTGCAAAAAGGCAATGTTTCAACTGCAGCTTCTACGGCTAAAGGTTTGTTTGTTTGTTGTTTTTTTTTTTTTTTTCCTTCAATTTGTTTTGACTGATGTTTTTCTTTATCCTTCATCTATGTAGTAGTGAATTTAGATAGACTAAGACTAACATCCTGTGTGTCTTTCAGCAACAAGGTCATTCTTCTCTCTTTCAGCATTCAGGGGTAGCAAACCAAATGAGACAAAGTTCCATTGATTGGGATGAATACAACCATTTGTTCCTCTGAACAACATGCACGCCGAGAATGCTCAAGTTTATGGATATTCAGTTGATGGGGTCTTCGCGTCTTGCGTGCATGCAAATGTGTATTATCGGGACCTAAATCCTTCTGAATTCTTGGATCGTTGCATGTTAATCATCACATCGTTGACGATGTTAAACATTGATGAATCAAGAAATGCTTTTATGTTTTGTAAGCACGTGAACCGAGTTCATATCATCTCATGACACCTTGCTCAGTTTTTAGTTGTGTAGTTAGTGCATCATTTATTGTCCAGTAATCAATAACTCAACAGCAGACTTCGGCTGTCACTTTGTAATTGGGCTTGTACTTTAATTTGCTTCAGTTTATCTCTTTTTAAAAAAAAAAAATAAATACCAGTTGGATTTTAGTGATTTTGCTCTTTATTATTTGCTTAAAAAAGTGTACAGTAGTTCAAATATCAATTAATTACAAAGCCATTACTTAAAGTTGTACCAATAGATAGAGAGTGATATTTTTTAAGTATTTTAATAACGAAGTAATTCAATAGTAGTTATATTTTCTTATAATTGAGACTATATCCTTCAACATTGGGCAATATTTATATAACCATAAATCAAGGTTAGAAAGAAAGAAAATTTCAGTTAATTGTTCAGAAAGATGTGGATAAAAGTTCTTTCCTGTTAAAGATCCTGTTTAACAGAATCTCCCACGACAGCCATAAAAAGAATATGCAAAAAAAAAAAAAAAAAAAGGCGAGAGAAATTTTGTTCTAATCACTGTTCAATCATCCTGGTCATTTGGTTTTGTTGAGATCGAATCTCTTTCTGGACAGTGCCTCCTCCACTTCTCCTTGGGCAAAGCCATGATCCAGGATGGAACCTCACAGCCAGAAACTACCATTACATTAGCTATGTTTCGCAAAACTGGAACATCATTTTCTGTGTAAAAAGTAACAGCTTCCCCAGTCCTCCCTGCTCTGCCAGACCGACCTATTAGCAGATCAACATAATCTCATCAACACAAAAAAATTGATATCTCTCTGCTAAAATCACACATATAAATAACAAAAGGCAAAGGAAAGATTTAAGGTTGAAAAATATACCAATCCTGTGAATATATGCAGCAGCAGAATCTGGGAAGTCGTAATTTATCACACAATTGACACCTTTGAAATCCATACCTCGGGCAACAACATCAGTGGCAATCAAGACCCATGTATTACCAGCTCTGAAGTCATCAACAGCATTCGCACGCTGCATTCAACACAAAAGAATTAGCATAAACAAGGCTGTAATATCTGGGGCAGAGCAGCTGCAATAAAAGTGCAACTACAATTCATGATATAACCTCATGAAAAACAAGGCTGTAATAAGGCCTGGTATAATTTGACAACAGAATTCCCCCTTGATCTTTATTTTAATTCCTGATTCCAAATCTATGCACGTTTAAAGAAAATAGATGTAGCATGAAGGAGAAGCCAGAAATGAGAACCTGTGTTTGAGGCAAATCAGAATGAATAACACCAACTCTAATACTGTCAAATTTCACTTCCTCATATAATTCATTTGCACGCTCCTTATTTTGAACAAAAATCAGTACTGGTGGGTTCAGACTCTACTGTCAAGTACCAGAAACAAGACAAAAAAAAATTGGTCAGAAACAATACAAAATAACTGAAGCAATCACACAGAGATACAAATCAAAACACAAGAAGGTTATATGAATAAGATGAGTCTGCTTGGTTCTAGAATGAACGTACAAGAGGTGCCACACTTTTTGCATGTAAGTTGCACCAAAGTCTAAACATGCCAAGGAACTTGAATATACACTATCTCAAATGCATAGAACTACTATCATGTGTTTAAATATGTTTCAAACACTTTAAAGACAAGGACTTCATCTATTGTTTCCAACAAAGTAACATAGAAGGTTTTCTGGAAGATCTAAGTTAAAATTTTGAATATAAATAAAAACTCTTAGATACCAGCTGAAATGTAACAAGAACGGCACTAGCTAGTAAATAAAGGAATACCAAAGCTCCAGCCTTCAAAAAAAGAAGAGAAAAATAAGAAGCATTTTGACAAGATGTACATAGCATTATACCTCTGCAAAGCTTTGACGAAGTGCAATTAGTTTCCCTTCCTCACTTCCAGTAAAAACTAACTTTTGCTTGATTGTTTCAGAAGCAGCATTCCTGTTCAAGGTATCACATAAATTATGCATATCAAAGAAATTGGATTGTATTGTCTTGGTAAAGAGGAAATGTAGTACTCACTTCCTGCCAACAATTACCCTAACAGCATCATGCATTATTGTGCGTGCAAGCTCCTCAACGAAATCAGGTAAAGTAGCACTGAACAATGAACGTATTACTGAAGGGTTTGAGCATGCCTGGACTACATAATCAATCTGCTTTAACAAGCCAAGCTCAAATAACTTATCAGATTCATCCAGAACAAGATACTCAACCCTGCAAACCAACCAAAATTTATAAGCAATCAAATCTCAATAAAGAGTCATTTTCTTTTCAGTAGAATACACAGTGATTTGCAAACAAGCCATCATTTTCTTTAACTTAGAACAATGTTGATCCAAAGGTTTACTTCAATTAATATTTTGCATCACTTCAAAACAAAACAAATGAAATCAAAATAACATGCATGTGTTCAGATTGCCAAAATGAATGTATAGGTAGGACAATTAAAAAATAAAAAGCCCATACAAGAAGTAAGAAACTTGTCTCTTATTTTTTAATCATTGCACACCTCATATACCAACAAGTATGTCCTCTGGACTTCCAATTCCCCTAACTCTTATTTTTTCCATATACACATTGCTTAAAAGCTATCAATATTCCTCAAGCATTATCATCAATCCACACCAAGACTATCACTAATATTGTGCTTTTGGGGTGCCTACCAACATGGCAGATTTGCATTAACAAGAGATATATAAGTAATGAGCACACACCTGCTCAAATCCACCTTTTTCTTGCGGATAGCTAACTGCAATCGAAGTGGTGTTGATATAAGAATATCGCATGGCAGCTTATAAAAATCAGCAGTTCTCACAAGTTCTTTGGTCATCAACTTAATACGAAATTTATTTCCTTTAGCCAATTTCTTGCACTCTCTGGTTGTCTGAGAAGCTAATTCTCGTGTAGGACACAAGATAACAGCTCTGATACCATCTTCTGACGGATGCTGTATATGGAAAAATTCATCAGAGGAATCTGTGAATTGACATTTCAAAACCTTAAAGGCTCAAACAGTACCTTAAGTTTCATAAGCACTGGACATAGAAATGCCAAGGTTTTCCCAGATCCGGTAGGAGCACAAGCAAAGCATTCTTGACCCTAAAACAGAAAAATAACAGAATTGCCAAAGTAAGAGCTTTTACCACAAAACTACCAACTCATTTTAAAGCTCTCATTCCATAAAATGCCTATTTGGCTGATCCCTTGTCATTTTCTAAAACTTGAAATTTTATCAGATGGAAAGCGACATTAAGGAAACAGAAAAGATAATGAACCACAGCAAAAGAGAGCTTAAATGAAAGACCGTACAGATAGGAGAACTGGAATAGCCTGCCTTTGGATTGGAGTTGGCTCCCTAAATCCAAGTTCTACCAAGTTGTCTAATAAATATGACTCGCATCCATACCTGCAAATGAACCATGTAAAATTTGTTTCCCCAGCTAGAAAATTAGCAACCTGACACATCCACAGGCATAAAAAATACAATTATGAAGTTACATACACCTTATCACAAGGGGAGAGAAAAAAAAAAAGAAAAAGGTTGATGCAATCACAGTAATTTCTAGAACTGATATGGAAGCAAACTGCCTAATAAATGAAGATGGCATCTAAACACACAATAAGAGTAAGGTTATGACAAGAACCACCACAATGAACAAAAAAAGAGGGAAGTGGAAAGGTGGAGAGCCAAGGAATGACCACATGGAATGGACAAAAAACTGAAGAAGTGCTGCCAAAATTCAAACTCCTGCTTAAGTCATCTAAAATAAACTATAACATACAAACACCAAAATTATCATTTATGAAGAGAAAGATAGTGTCACCTTGAACTTAACTCCGCAAAATTTTGAAGTGCGGATGGAACATTATTCCCAGACACGTGAATGCGATACTTTTTCCTTAAAAGAGCATCCCTCTGACCTCATCAAAGGGAAGGAAATCATCAGATAAAGTATAATGCTATCTGATTAAATGGATAAGCAGCAACATTATAAATTAAGGAAAAGGGAAAACCTCAATTTGCTTGTTTAATTCCCTATTCTTCATGGAAGAGCAGTCTTTTTCAGCTTGATCATTCTGTTCCTCACTTGGTAAAGATACAGACTTTGAACTCCTAAAGACATTAAATCCCTCCACAGTTTCTGTTGTAAAAGAAGAAAAATTCAATAACCAAATAATGTGAGTGTGGTAAGTTAAAAAAATGATTAATTAATTACCACAAAAAGCAGCATTTTTTCGTTTCCTCTTCTTCTTAACAGAGACAACTTGCTCTGGTTCTGATTCTCCAATTTGGAGGAGTCCCAAATCATGGGTTGGAGCATTATCATCACTATGTTTTTTCTCCTAAATTAAAAAATTATAAGTAAAAGAAGTGAACAAAAACAGAGACATAAACGAAGAATTAGAAAGCAAAGAATTTAGCAAGTGAAAAATGCGACCTTAAAGCGAGAAAAATCGCTGGAGAACTTCTTCTTATTGAAACTGATGCCCGCAAACAAAAACGAATTGCCTTTCTCCATCCCTGGAGTCGGGACCCAAAAAAAAAAAAAGCAAAGCTTTAACTTTCCAAGTTAACTGCACTAGCTGGTAAGATCTTCGACAGCGGATGAAGTAGGGTTTGGGCAGGGGTTTAGTTTGGTGAGAGAAACCTCGTTAACCGGTGGTTTTTGAATGGAAAGTTTTAATATTAAAAAAAATGTGAATTTTTTTCATATTTTATTTTTAATAAAGTTTTTTTTTTCAACCAGTACTATTTAACCTATTAAAGGACACCGATATATCCTGTGTACTGTAATATATAAATAATTTTTAAGTTCTTATTATTATAAATGTTAACGAATAATATATTATTTGTGAATGAATGATTTTTAAATAATGAAAAGAAAATTTCTGTATAGAGAGATTAAAATTCATTAATAAGAAAATTGAGAAAAAGATAGATTATTCTTTAAATTCTTTCAATATTATAGTTCTTCAAATTCTCTATAAACTCTTTCTAAATTCTTTTAAAATCATTCTACTATAAAATATTTTTTTTTCTAATTAAATACTACTAAAATAAAATAAAGACATTTAAATTTTAATTTGGTATTTCAAATTTAGTTTTATAACAAATTAAGCAATTCAATGTTAATTTTACAACACATTATCATCACGAAAAACTCTTGATCAAAATAATAAGATACATATTTCTTAATATTTAATATTTATGAATATATTATTTAATTATATATTATCATTAATGGTTATGTCTCCTACTAATTTATATTTATTTATATTTATATTTATTTATTCAATCTAACTTTATCTTAATTGTTATTTTTATTTTGTTTTACTAACTACACCATTGATGCAAAAATTGCTAGAAATGGTTCTAATCTTATGAATGGTTATGCCTCCTATTAATTTATATTTATGCATATTTATATTTTTTTTATTATTTATGTTAATGGAACGCTATACCTCATTTTATATTAATGGGCGGTTTTGCCCTATATTTTATACATATCATTATGTTAACTCATTTACTATAAATAATCATATCAACATTATTTATTAATTTTACTTTATATAATTTATTTTTCAATATATTATATTAAAAAAAAATTCTAACAGCTATATTTTACCAACGGTAACATAATAGTAACAAACAACTATATTTTTATTATAAATAGACAAGCTATAAATTTTATTTATTCACACAAATTCATACATTTTCTCTTTCTCTTTGCTCCAAATTGTAAACATGATTTAGTATATTTATATTTGTATTTTGATCATGACTATTACAATAGTTTTTGGAATAATTCATATAGAAGATGATTTTCTATTTGATATATTTTTAAGTATTATTGTATCATTTTTTGTAACGCTATTATTTTTTACAATATTCATTCATGATATAATTAATTAGTAAATTCTGATTATGTTTGATTTTTTTAATAGTCATCAAATTTATGAATTCTAATTGAGTTATATTTTTTTTATTAGTTATCATAATGACAAATCTAGCAAAGCTTGAGTTTGTTGCTCTTGACATCATGGGAAAAAAATTATATGTCTTAGATTCTAGATGTAGAAATGTATCTTCAATCAATGGGGTTAATTGATACCATAAAAGAAAATAATAACACCTCATTGCAAGATAAGGCCAAGTCTATAATTTTTCTCTGTCGTCATCTTGAAGAAGGATTAAAATGTGAATATTTGACTATCAAATATCCAAGTGTTATTTGGAAGGATCTAAAGAAAGATATAATCATAAAAGATATGTAATACTACCAGTAGTCACTAATGAATAGAGAGTTTTACGCTTTCAAGATTTCAAAAAACTGAGTGACTATAATTCTGCAATGTTCATAATATTATCACAATTGAAATTTTGTGGACAGACAGTCACAGATAAGGATATGCTGGAGAAAACTTACTCCACATTTCATGCATCAAATGTTATACTGCAACAACAATATATGATGCACAGATTTAAAAAATATTTTGAATTAATTTCATGTCTACTGGTAGCTTAGAAAAATAATGAACTCTTGATGAAAAATCATTAGTTTCGTCCCACTAGCTTAGTAGCATTTCCAAAAGAAAATGCTACAAATTATTCCAGACATAAAAATTACAATAGTCATGGATGTGGGAGAGGTAGAGGTTGTGGACATGGGAGAGGTAGAGGTTGTGGACGTGGAAGAGGTCAATTCTTTGGTCATGGTTGTGGAAATAAATATAATAATACTCCACAACAAACTCAGACTCAACCTCAAAAGAAGTTAAAATCAGTCATCAATGGTGTTCAAGAAAGGCTCCAACATAAGTCTGAAACTATGTGTTTCAAATGTGGTAGTAAAGGACACTGGGCACTGGGCACGAGTTTGTCGTACACCACCACATCTTTGATAACTTTATAAGGCATCATTGAAAGACAAAGAAAAGGAAATAAACTTCAATGAGCATCATACTCCTGTTAATGATACAACTTATCTAAATGTTTCTGATTTTACTGATAATTTTACTGACAATGGAAATTAAGGCAACTATAATTTTAATTATGTTGTTATTCCCTATTTTATTTTCAATTCTGAAGAATATGTTATTGTTATGTATGTTATTTTCAAATTAATAAATGTCTTACTTTACAATTATTTTATGTTTTTACCTTAATTGATTAATTATGTGTTTATCTATTTTGAAGTTTAATATGGATTGTACTTAACATAAAGACAACATTAGAGATCTTTGCATACCATATAGTGGTACTACACATACTATCTTGAAAAATAGAGATTATTTCTCTAAAATAAAGTCCATAAAGGCAATTGTAAAAATAATATTAGGTCCTGTAAATCTGATTGAAGGAATTGGCAAAGCTAAATTTATGTTACCAAATGGAACAAAATTTATAATTGATGAAGCTTTGTTTTCACCAAAATCAACGAGAAATTTATTGAGTTTTGATGACATATATCGAAATAGGTGTGATACTCAATCCATTACTATAAATAGTAACAAATATTTAAATATAGTTTCTTATGAATCAGGAAAAATACAAATATTGGAAAGACTGCCTGTAAGTTTTTAAATATTTTTATATTTTATCGGGATATACAGTATTACTAAATTTTTAATATATATTTGATTATTTAATTATTTTGTTAATAATTAATGTTATTTTACGTTTATTTAAAGTTTTTCTATGTAAAAATTTTTCCGAAACTCATTATTTTGGGAAATAATATTTTATTGTTTAATGTTATTTTATTTTATTAAATTATATGGTTTCATGCATGATTATTATTTTGTGTATTAATATGTATACATATATATATATATATATATATATATATATATATATATATATATATATATATATATATATATATATATATATATATATATATATATATATATATATATATATATATATATATATATATATATATATATATATATATATATATATATATATATATATATATATTATTATTATTATTATTATTATTATTATTATTATTATTATTAGGGTTATTTTTTTTTATGTATGTGTTAAATTATTATTGTGTGATATATTTGTATATATATGTGTGTACATATGTATATAATATAAGTGTGTGGTGTGTGTTTATTTTGTATATTATAAAGTTTTAATATTAAAATATAAAGTTATATATATATATATATATATATATATATATATATATATAACTCATCTTCATCACCTTCCCTCACCCTCGACGCCCTACCCCCACACCCTCACCGCTGCAAGTCTGGCTACCTACTGTTGGTGTGCCTCCCGAAGTGCCGCCGTCTTTCCCAGCTACTCCGCCACCCTCCTCCACCCTTCTCTAGCGCTGTTTAGCTCGTTTTTGGCTCAGAAACCCGAAACTTCACCCACCTCCGTTCAAGTCGTTTCCAGTCACCAAATCCGGTGGTTCCTATGCCGTTGATCTCCTAGAATTCCATAGAAGCCGATTCCAAGCTCCTTGTAGCTTGAAAACTCGATTTGGTAAGGATTTGAACTTGATTTCATTTTCGGCCTCTTTTATTTCTTGATTTTTTTGAACTTCGATCTTTAGGATTCAAGCTTAATTCCTTCATAAAAGTTTATTCTAATAGCTCAATCTACACTCTGGGAATTTTGTGGAATTTTTGAAATTTATTTTGATTTTTGTGAATTTTTTATTATTTTATTATTATTTTCTAATTTTCGTAAATTAATTAAATAAATTGTAAAATAGTGATTTTTAGGGTTTACGGTGGTTGAAAATAATTATACAATTTAATTTATAATTTTAGTGATTTCTATGTAATTAATACAATTTTATTAGTTTATGTGAATTTTGGAAATTTAGGTTAAATATGTATTTTGTTAAAATTAATTGGTTAATTGAGTATAATTGTTGATTTTATTAAATTATATGTTGAGAAAATAATTTTAGAGTAATTATATAATTTTTAGTGAATTTTTGAGTAATTATAGTATATTATGTGAATTTTTATATACTAGGGGTATTTTGGAAATTTGGTAGTAATTTTAGTTAAATATTAAGTTTAATTGGTTTTAATAATTATTTGAAGAATAAAAATGATTTTTACAAATTATTTACTATTTTTAACTAATTAAAACTATTTTTTGAAAATTATTTTCAAATTATATAATATACTATTTTGTAAATAAATGGATTTTTAGTAATTTTTAGTATGTTTTTGGGCTAATTGAGTAATTTGGATTTATAAAATGAATTTCTATTAATATTGGTGTATTTATCACGAAATATCAGTTTTTAATAATATTATATTAATATTAGGGTTTTTAAGTAATTATCGATGATATAATTATTTTTAATGTTTAAATATATAAATTGCTATATTTTGGTATAAAAAGGGCATTTTTGGTATTTATGGTATTTTCTTGTGAATTATGAACCTCGGTCGGTGGAAATTGCAGTTTAAGGTTCGACCGAGGGGTTTTGAGGATTCTATATTCAAAGTGTATTTTTCTTGCAAGATTGGCTCTACTTTTTAAGTAGAGAGATGTCTGTTTTACAGAGGAGGTTCTGTTGAATTTTTTATAGAATTCTCGTAAAACGTAACATCAGGTCTGATTTTGTATATGTCCGCGTTTTGTAATCCTAGATTGAGTCTCTAGATGTTAAGTTAGATTCATTCTGATTTTTGTATTGTGATTTGATTGTTTAGTTGCGCCGAGACCGAGACCGAGATCGAGACCGAGACTTAGTGGACCAGGCCCGTCAGACCCGTCTCGTGTGAGTTATTATTTTATTTATGCATGCATTTAGGTTGCATGTTTTAGAAATATATGTTTTAATTGCATGATTTATGCATAAATTGCTTTAATAAATGATTAGTATATTTTAGCTATATTTTTAGTCTATTTTTGGTCTATTTTTTGGTATACTTTGAAATAAATGCATGTTTTACTCTTGATTTATACCTAAATTGCTTTTAAGTATAAATATGGTTTATTTTATAATTGAATTGAATTTATCTCACATATATATATACTCGAAATATACTTAGTTTATTTTAGATATATTTCTAGTATGTATATGGTTTATATTGCCATTTAGATTAATATCATGCATCCTTTATTTTCTTGAATGTATGTTTTATATATAAATAAAGGATATTGATAGAATGTGCTTTCTAGTGGGAAGCACCAGGACTGAGTGCGTATTAGTATGACAGTAGATTCTAGGTTAAATTACTAACCTACTAATAGATTATGACTTGTTGATTGATCTGAATAATATGAGATGTGATTGAGAGTGTGATTGCTGGAACTCGGTTGACCAAGTGTCTCGAGGCCAATCACACTAACAGTCAGACTACTGGAGCTCGGCTGACTTAGTGTCTTGGGGCCAGTCTACTGTCCAATTGGACTAAGTGAATTATTTGAAACTAAGTGGGCCTGTATGGCTTAAGTGAGTTCTATTGATATTTGAGGTTGCGATAATATAGGGTTCTATTTGATCCTTCATAAACCGATGATTTTTATTATATAATATTTGTTGCATCTGTGTGTATTTGCCTGTATATATATTTATTATATAGATACTATTGAGTGTCTGCATTTGACATTTAGTTATGCATGTATATATATTATAACAATTCACTTAGTGAGGTATGACTCCCCTCTGTTGATATTTTTCAGGAGTCTTCGTCTTCAGACCTCCCTCAACAGTAGACCTATTTGCCGGATTTCTTCCGTTCTGACTTTATTATGTAAATTGCTTATCTGAGTTTTATTTTATATTCTAGACATTGCAGTAGTAGTTGTACTTTGATTTATCGTGAGTTGTATTTATATTTATGCATGTATAAGATTTTACGTCAGAGTGTTTCTCTGAAGGTTGTATTAAAGGATTTTATTTATGATATATATAAGATGTGATTTTATGTTATTTAAGTGAGCTGAGAAGTTATTATTTTGTATTCAAGATTTAATTTCCGCTGCATAATTATTTTATTTATTTTATTATATTGCATGCTTTTATTTTTTTTTAGGCTTGCTACGGGTTTCGGATTTGAAAGAATTCTCGTTCCCTAGGGCCGGTCATGACCCTTTGTTTTGGGTCGTAACACTGCCAAAACTCCCTACTGGATTGCATTACACGTATATACATGTAATTGAATCATATTTGGCAATAAAAGAAAAATCTTATGATCCTTCAACAATAAATTTATGGCATGACAGATTAGGTCATCCTGGATTAGTAATGATGCGAAGAATAATTGAGAATTCATATGGGCATCCATTGAAGGGGCAAAGAATTCCTCAATCAAATGAAATGTCATGTATAACTTGTTCTTTTAGAAAATTAATCTTGAGGCCTTCACCATCTAAAATTCAAAATGAATCACCTATGTTTCTTGAAAGAATTTAAGGTGATATATGTGGGCCAATTCACCCATCATGTGGACCATTCAGAGATTTTATGGTATTAATTAATGCATCTAGTAGATGGTCACATGTTTGTCTATTGTCAACTCGTAATGTTGCATTTGCAAGGTTGCTAGCTGAAATTATTAAATTACGAGCACAATTCCTTGATTATATAATCAAGAGGGTAAGACTTGATAATGCTGGTGAATTTACATTTTAAGCATTCAATGATTATTGTATATCTACTGGGATCATTGTTGAGTATCATGTTGCCCATGTACATACTCAAAATGGTTTAGCTGAATCATTGATTAAACACCTTCAGCTTGTTGCTAAACCATTAATAATGAGAACAAAGCTTCCCATTTCAGTTTAGGGTCATGCAATCCTACATGCTGCTTCATTAATTTGCATCAAACCTAGTGCATATCATAAATACTCCTCACTATAATTGGCATTTGGTTAAAAGCCAAATATTTCTCATCTCAAAATTTTTGGTTGTACAATATATGTACTTATTGCGCCACCTCAATGCACAAAAATGGATCCTCAATAAAAGATTGGAAATTTATGTTGGGTTTGAAATACCCTCGATTATTAGATATCTTGAACCTTTTAACTGGTAATGTTTTTACAGCACGTTTTACTGATTGCAAATTTAATGAGGTTATTTTCCCAACATTAGGAAAAAAGGAGAAAGAAGGGAAAAGGGATATTTCATGGAATGAACCATCATTATTGCATCTAGATCCTCATATAAAATAATGTGAATTAAAAGTGCAAAAGATTGTGCACTTACAAGCAATTGTAAATCAATTGTCATATGCATTTACTGATATAAAAAGAGTGACTAAATCATATATACCAGTAGCCAATGCTTCTACTCGTATTGAAATTTCAGAAATAAAACCTGAGAGTAAAGACGCTCATGAGTATAAAATATGCCAAAAGCGTGGAAGACCAATTGGTTCTAAGAATAAAAATTCTCAAAAGAGAAAGGGAGTATATAATCATATTGATAGCGAGGAAAATATCCCTGAAGAAATAGAATATAGAGAAAGTCCCCAAATGGAAGGTATAAATGATATTAATTAAGAAATCTCGATAAATTATACCAATACAAGAAAAATGTTGAATAGAAATGAGATGAAAAGTATTAATGAAATATTTTCATATACTGTTGCATGTGAAATCATAAATGACAAAGATGATCCTGAACCAAAATTAGTCATGGAATGTCAAAATAGGCATGATTGGATAAAATGGAAAGATGTTATGCAAGCTGAATTAGACTCACTAAACAAACGAAATGTTTTTGGGCCAATTATTCCTATGCCTAAAACTGTGAAACCTATAGGAGACAAGTGGGTCTTTGTATGAAAAAAATGAGAAAAATGAAATAATAAGGTACAAAGTTAGACTTGTAGCTTAAGGTTTTTCACAAAGGCCGGGAATTGATTATGATGAAACGTATTCTCCTGTTATGGATGCAATTACGTTCAGGTATTTGATTAGCCTAGTAGTTTCTAAGAAATTAGAAATGCGTCTTATGGATGTTGTAACTGCTTATTTGTACGGATCACTTGATAATGAAATTTATATGAAAATCCCTAAAGGATTTAAAATGCCTGAATCATTAAGTACAAAACCCAAAAAATATATTTGATCAAGCTCCAGAGATCTTTATATGGGTTAAAACAGTATGGACACATGTGGTATAATCATTTAAGCGATTATTTGATTAATAAAGGATATCTGAGTAATATTCTCTGCCCATGTGTTTTTATTAAGAAAACAATATCCGAATTTGTGATTCTAGTTATATATCTTGATGATTTAAATATCATTAGAACAGAAAATGAGATCCATGAAGCAATAGTATACTTAAAGGAAAAATTTGAAATGAAAGATCTTGGAAAAACCAAGTATTGCCTTGATTTACAAATTGAGCAAATGCACAATGAGATATTCGTGCATCAATCAAATTACACAGAAAAGATCTTGAAATGCTTTAATATGGATAAAGCAAATCCTTTAAGTACTCCAATGGTCGTTAGATCACTCAATATTGAGACTGATCCATTTCGACCCTGTGAAGAAAATGAAGAAATTCTTGATTCTAAATTTCCATATCTTAGTACCATTGGAGCTCTAATGTATCTTGCTAATTGTACTAGACATGATATTTCTTTTGTAGTCAATTTATTAGCAAGGTTAAGTTCAACTCCAACAAAAAGGTATTGGAAAGGGATCAAACATATACTTCGATACCTTCGAGGAAATGTTGATTTGGGTTTATTTTATTCTAATAATTCAAAACAAGAATTGATTGGTTATGCAAATGCAGGGCATTTATTTGATTCTGACAAAGCGAAATCTCAAACAAGCTATGTGTTCACAAATAATGGAATTGCAATTTCTTGGCGTTCCCAGAAATAAACGCTTGTCGCTACTTCTTCAAATCATTATGAGATTATTGCACTACATGAAGCAAGTAGAGAGTGTGTATGAATTAGATCAATGACACATCATATTGAAGAATCTTGTGGTTTTCCAGTCAATAAAAGTCCAATAATTTTGTATGAAGATAATGCAACATGCATTGCACAGTTAAGGGAAAGATATAATAAAGTGATAAACCAAACATATACCTCCAAGATTCTTTTCATACACTTACGAGCTAATAAAAGACAATCATATAGATATCAAGTATATTCAGTCTAGTAAGAATTCAGCTGATCTTTTCATAAATGTGTTTCCAACTACAATCTTTAGAAAATACGTTCACGATATTAGAATGTGACATCTGCATATTATGTGAAGGAAGATTATACATATTAACTTGAGGGGGAGAAAATCATGCACTGTACTCTTTTTTCTAAAACTAAAGTTTTTCCCACTGGGTTTTATTTAGCAAGGTTTTAACGAGACAGTTGTAAAATATTATTATTTAAAGGGGAGTATTATGAATGTGAATGATCTAGATCATTTGTATCAGTATTATGAATTTTCCACCCTGCAATGCCTCCTAACAGGTAAAATCTAGTAGACATATTTTGGAAATGTCTTTCTAGATCTTTTCTTTGTAGTGAACAACATTTCATCTAGTAATACTCCTTTCGTGCAACTTCAAGATCATCATCCCATTTTCCTAAGAACTCATAATGTAAGAGTCCTAGAAAATCTCCTGGTGAAGTGGCATCCATCAACTGGGTTCTAGCATAAGCATTCAGAGAAGCATACCAGTTTGCTAGCTTTTCCACCATTTTTGCAAGAAATGTTTCAATAACAACCCTGATTTCTGCTCCAGGAATAAGCATTTGTCCAGCTATCCATGCTCTAAATTCCAGAAATCTATTCCCATATTGTGAAGGAGGAACATCATCCAGGGTAAAGTAATTTCCAGTATTTTTTTGGAAATTTGTATGTGGATTTGGTTGTGGTGTTTCGGGCTGTTCAAATTCTTCTTCTGGATCATCAACTTCTTCAACTTGAGGTCCTCTAGAAGATGTAGCATCATCAGCCATCAATTGGTAAGGTATTTTATGATCTGAATCAAAGTCACTTTCTGAAGATTCAGAAGATGAACTTTCCTTTGAAACAGATTCAATTAAAAAGCTGGGCATGACATTTTTAGCACATTTTTCCAAAAAGGAAGAGATGGGATTCACCATCATTAGAGGGTGTTTTGACTCTTTTGGTGATGAGGTTGGTGAGGTATTTTTAGGTAATGATTCAGAAAGTGTTGTTTTAAGTTTCTCAGTTTGAGAGAAATGAACTATTTTTCCCTTTTTTGCTTTTGTTTCATCACAGGACTGTGTTTGAGAGAGGGTTTTTAATGAGGATTTAAATCCTTAAAAATTTGGAGGAATATTCAAGGAAGTTGTTGGTGCATGAAATAAAGGTTGGGTGGAAGAGGCTGTGTATGGGGAACTGGGAATTGAATAAGGGCTGTACAAAAGACCTAAAGGATCTGGAGAGAAAGATTTTGAAGAGGTTTGTGAGGACAACTCTTCTTTCTTTCTTTTAAGATCTTTTTCAAGTTGGTCAACCTAGGCTTTCAAGTTTAAAATTTCCATTTCTTTCATTTGAATGCTATTCAATGTGCTTTTATTGCTGATGATTCGAATAAGTTCTTGTTGCTTCATCTCTATTTGCCTTTGTAATTCTACATGAACTGCTGTCATTCGTTTTTCAAAGGCCTGGAACTTTTTTTCTGCCAAATTCATATGTTTAGCAACTCCATCAATCTTTTCTTCAATAAGCTTTAGTTTTTGATTTTGAGCACAAGCATTCTGTGTCTGCCAGTTGACTACTGCTTCAGCCGGAGTTATTTGTCTAGGTCTGCCATCTGCATCAACAATGTTTGATTCCAGGATAAAAGGCTGCATGGTAATTTATTTTTTTATTTCTTTGGTTAAAGGAGGAAAGTCTGTGGGTTGGAATATACAGATTTGGGGTAAAGACTTTGGCTTTTTAATCTCGGCTGAGTTTTCTTTTCTTACCCATTTCAAAGCTTTTTTGTAACATGGGAGAGGAGCTGACTTAGGTTTCTGCTGGGAAGGAGGTATTTGAGGCTTACAAGGTTCAGGAGGAATATTTTGAGTAGCTGGTGGTTTGTACCAAGTAGGAGGAGAATATGATACAAGATAATCATATTTTCCTGAAGGTTGTCCCAGAGTGCAGATGCTTGAATCTCCATCTTCATATCTTCTTCTGAATTCCTTTTCACTATATTTTCTTGGAGATTTCTTCTTTTTCTTTTTCTTCTCATCATCATCAAAGTAGGATGCAACATAACAATCATCATAATCACAATAATCAAAATAACAATCACCATCACGCTTAAAAGCATAGACTGGTCTTCTAGAATTACCAAAAGAGGCTACAGGAATGTTATCTTCTGGATCCTAAGGATTGATCATGAACTGTGTATTAAAAACTGTAGGAGTCTCTTGTTTTCTCCTAAAGATCGTATCAACTGATCCATCAGGTCTTTTGATATGCACAGGGTCTGTACCTTGAATTGGCTCTACTGTCTCATGCAACTTCTCATAATTGGTGATCCATTTTTCTGGGAATAATTTTAACAAATCATTCTTAGAAAGTTGTTTAGGTGTGTGAATACACGTGGGAGTATTATGAGAGTCTGCTTTTATGAACAAAGCATCATTTTGGACACAGGGTAGTGACAGGTTGATAGCATGGTTTTGGAGATGGTAGATAATTTGGTAGTGAAGGGTGGCTACTTTGGCTGTGGAGATTTGTTCAGCACCAAGGATCTAGAGTTGGACTTTTAAAGCTGTCAAGGCATGGGGATCAGAAAGGGCAAGATTATAATTTGGGAAAAATGTAAAGAATACTGAGCCAGCATTTAAGGATGTCTTTACGGTCCCAATTATAGCATGTTGATACTGTTTATATCTAGAATCCAAAAGAGCGATCCTAGAGAAAATAGGTTGCCCTGCTCTGCCATGGTAGGAGAGTCCTAACTTTATAGCTCCAAAGTGGATGTGAGTGTATCCCTGGTTAAGCCAAGTTCTTAGAAATTCTGGAGGAATTTCTAAGGTCATGAATTGTTCTGTCTGAGAGGTTGGTATATGGTGTTAATCAAAGCTGGAGGCTTAAACATATTCTTTTATAGAAGAAGTGGGTCGGTTTACAAGAGCTTTAAAAGATTATTTCTAATTTAATTTGGATTTTGAAAAGGCATCATAAGGGTTCAACAGGGGAAACTTTGATTCTTCAATCTTTTGGTCTTTAGGAAGGTAAGTAAATTCATACAAGTAATCGGTCTTTTTCTGGGTGGTTTGGTTGATGGGGGGTGATAGGGTAATAACAACAGACTTAGTTGGCACATACTTATAATCACATATTACAGAGGGAGTAAAAGAGGGAACAGAAGAGCTTTCTGGTTCTGTCATGTTTAAGAATTTCTTCTCTTTTAGTCTTCATATGAATTATAACAATTCCACCTTATGCAAAAATAAGGCTCTGATAGTGAACAATATATTGTTTATGAATGAATAATTTTTAAATAGTGAAAAGAAAATCTCTATATAAAGAAATTAAAATTCATTAATGAGAAGATAGAGAAAAAATATATTATTTTCCAAATTCTTTCAATATTATAGTTCTCCAAATTTTCTTTAAATTCTTTTAAAATCATTTGCTATAAAATATTTTTCTTCTAATTAAATACTACTAAAACAAAATAAAAATATTTTAATTTTAATTTGATATTTCAAATTTAGTTTTATAATAAACTAAACAATTTAATTTTAATTTTATAACATTTGTAAAATTATTGATCATATCATTATAATTTATTATTATTTTTTTTACTTTTCCAACATTTCCCTTAAATTACAGTAAGATATAATCCAGGCAGCCATTAAATTAATAAAAACTATTAGTACGGTAGAATATTATCTATCCAATTCCAGGCAACAAGCATTGCAGGCCGGAAAAGATGGAAATGGGCATCGGCATGAGCATGGGCGTGGGCGTGCAGATGAAAGGTGGATATGGGATGATGGAAATAAGATGGGCGATTAGCAGAAGAAGGGATTATTATGGGAATAAGCTGAAACCCAGAAAAAGATTACCCATTTACATCTCTACCGCTCCATCTGACATCAATCCTTTGGAGCTTAGAGAGCTCTATGCCACCTGCAATCACTCCTGCCACCGATTCCCCGACCTCGACCATAATGGAAAAGTAATAGCAGAATCTATTGATTTAAACAAGCTTCGGATAGCCCTCTCCCATAGCTCTGTTCTGGTCTCTGTGTTCTGCAATTTACAAGATGAGGATGATGGTGATGATGGCGGGAAAGAAGAATCTCTTCCTCTGATGAGCTTGGGGGAGTTGTTACGAAGACTAGTAACCCCGGTCTCTCCTTCCAACTCCCAAATAGTGGGCTTTGGCCGTGCTGTTTCTGATTTCGGATTGACTGCTTCCATCTACGATGTAATGGTATCCATTTATTATTTTGTTTTCTAGAAGCAAACAAACATGCATGCACCCGAATTGTTAGTATTCTTTAAATCATATAATTTTTTTTCAGGTTATACCTTCATTACGGGGAATGGGAATTGGAAAGATGATAGTTCAAAAAATCGTAAGGTTTTTTTCTTCTTAGTCTTCTTCTCTTAAAATTTATGTATCCTTCTTGTTGTTTTTTTTATTCAATTTGGTACTGCACTCAGCTCATGCCATGTTGAATTGATGATAATTTATCCAGCCAGCTACACTGTTTCTGGGTTGTTTTTTCTTTTTCTCTGGAGTCTGGAGTCTTAATCTTTACTCTTTCTCCTTCCAGGGTTCTTACAAATAGAGACATTTATGATATTGCCGCACTCTGCTCTCCCAATGAGAGGTGATTGTCTGGAAGCCTCATTACCAACACGCCCAGTGCAAGTTAATGAATATGATACATATTCATATGAATTGTCAATTGAGTCTTGTATGTGTATCCCATGTATATGAGCTGCTGCTGCTTCTTCTTCTTCTTCTTCTCTTAGTAAATGCATTTTCTTGGTATTCATGCTCTGTTCCCTTTATAGTAAACACTTAGCTGGTTCTCATGATTTATCTCATCTTTTGTTAGGTTATTCTTCAAAGCATGTGGTTTTGGCGACGACATATTGGGTTCCACAACGATGATGTATGCAAGAACTGCCTCAACTTATCCCGAAGGTGACCGGATGATTAAATCTGCAGGTCGAAAACTTTTGCTAGCTCCACCACCCAGAAACCCTTGCCAACCCTCCAAGTCTACCAAATTCCAGATTTAACCTGCTATCTAGATGAACCAGAAGTGCATCTGCCAAGGAAAGGAGAGGAAATGAGTCTGAATATCGACCTCAAAGTTATGGGGCAGCTGTTGAAACTGCAAATGAATGATCAAAGAAACTTTTGCAACCTTTAGTTGCTTGTCATTGGCTTCCTCGGAATGAAGTCAAACTGATCCTTCAGATATTTCCTAGTGTGCTGCATGCATCAACTCTGAAAAAGGCTTGATCCTGTTTGTCAATGACAAGTTGTTACGTAGTTATGTAATCAATGGGCTAGCGGCTTCGCTAATTGAGGATGAGCCTCCTCTGGGGTTTTTTGATATATGTTTTTAAAGCATTAGGTATTTAGGAATGGTCAGCGCACTGATTTGGATTTGTGTACCCATCCATTCACTCCTGAGTTGATACTAATAATTTACGTTTCATAGACTCAAGACAGTGTATGTCCATCTTTCACCTTTAATTATTTCCTATGTGCACTGTTTTGACTACTTGTAGCCCACAGATTCTTGCCAATCTGTAATGCACTTTGTAGAAGAGATTACCCCTTAATTGTGCTTAGGTATAAGTAGCTGCTCTGTTCTCTATAAAAGTAAAGTAGCCTTGTGGATAAAGCCAAACCTTATCTCTTTTCTCCATTCCGATCAACTTTGTCAAAAGAAAAAAGAAAGCAGAGGACAGATTCCCTATCCATCATCTCTTGTCTCTGTTCTTTTCTTTTGTTTCTGTGTAGTCGCCTTGTATTGTATGGCTAAAATTTGGGTTGAAGTTTGCTTGGTTTCTGCTCGTGGGCTTAGACGCACCTCCTCACTTTGGAAGCTTCAGTGGTTCGCTGTTGGGTGGATTGATCCTAACAACAAATATTGCACCAAGATCGATGCCTCAGGGAACGCCAATCCCATGTGGAAAACCAAGTTTGCTACATTGGTTGATGATTCGAGCTTTCAAGATATGGCATTACATGTTGAAGTATACAGCAGGGAGCCCCTTTTCCTCCGAGAAAGTCTTCAAGGCACTGCAACTGTCGTCTTGAAAGAGTTTCTAGCTAAGTATAGCAACAGCTCAGATGCCTCAAGGCCAGGAAAAGAAGAAGTTGGGAGCTATCAACTGCGCAAAAAAAGCTCCAGTAAGCCCCAAGGGTTTATAGATATTTCTATCCACATCTCAGAAGATAGGGGAGAGCCTAGTTCTTATGCAGGTATCTATGGTAATGGAACGGATCTCTTTTCAAACTTTACTTCATCCAACTGAAATGCTTATTTTCCTTGCAGGAAATGAGGGAGGGCTTTCCCTGATGGATCCCAGCAGCAACTATATTGTAATGTCTTCTGGAGGTGGATCAGAGATATCTCTTGCTCCTCCCAGACGGCCAGAAAATCAATCATCAAATTTTGCGTACGCTCGTCCAACTCCACATCCTACAAATTACTCCAATCCATCAATGGGTGGACCAAGTTATCCCCCAGCTGCAGGACCCAGCTATAATCCTCCAAGCACCCCTCCCCCACCACCACCACCACCTCCACCACCACCACCACCACCACCTTCTAACGTTGGTTATGTACCAACTTTTCTCCCAAATTCGGAATACATAAATATGCCATCATCTGTAGCAGCACCTGGACGGGGTGCAAGACCTGGTTTAGCCATGGGAGTTGGTGCGGGGGCTCTGGCTGCTGGTGCGGTGATTTTTGGTGATGACTTCATGTCAGGATTCAATATTCCTCCAAGCTTGCCAGATCCTAGTCTCACAATATCAACAGATCCTCCTTTCTGATATCATAGTGCTACAATTTCCTGTAATATGTTGATTTAGTATGCCATATGAGACATGTTCATTTGCTTATCCCATAATTTTCACTTATTGAACTACTTTACTCATTAACTATCTAGCCCCATCCACACTAGATATAAACAGGTCGTGTTAATACTCCCCATGTGCGGGGAGGAATGTCAATTACAGGTAAGCCACATAAAACACCTTAAAATATTGTATTATAAGCATTTAATCACTGTCATCATACACCACACTGAAGCTATAACAATGAAATATATACAGTTGTATACCCATGCAGTCTTACAAGCATGTCTGCAATTGTCATTGTCTAATCTCCTGCAAGAACTACTTGATTGTAAACATTTCATAAATTCAATGGGAACAATGCCATATCTTTCCCATATATTTTTTTAAGTTTCTCCTTTGCTGCTCCACTTGTAAGTTCTTGTATGCTAGTAGGAACAGATGCATTGGTTTGGGAACAAATTTTAAACCACCGTTTGAACAAATGGTTTGTTTGAATCAGCAAAAGCTCTTTGCAGAAACTTCTCAACAACCGAAACAAACTCTTCCACCTTCTCTTCATGGGGTAAATGGCCGCAATGCTTAATAATTTCCAGGCAAGAGCCAGGTATAGCTTGTGAAAGTCTCTTAGCATTCCAAGATGGAACTATTCGATCACTATCACCAGTGACAATAAGAACTGATGTGCCATCAAGGAAAGGACAAGTATCACCATTATATTCTACCGGTTAAACATAACAGGAGGACATGCAGTAGATATTAGGATTCGTGACTTAAAAGTAGATGCTAGACAACAGAACAGATCAGCAATGGATGAGAAAAAATTGAATCAGAAAATTTTATCTACATTCATAAATCATCATTTAAAGGTGCTCTCTCATGGATCTTTATAAGAGTTTAGTTACCAGGGCATGAGATTTCATGAAGTCTCTTTGAAAGTGGTGGCTTTGAATCAGACAAAGAGCTTGTCAGTGTTGCTGCAGTGAATTCTGCAAGAGCCCTGTCCCAGCCTTTAACTCTCAATGGCTGCAACAAAGGTCATGTTCCAGGTGAGCAAAGTAAAAATAACAACAAACGACGCATATTTTATTCAACGATTTGGAAGATAATTAGGAACAAAAACAGGCGAAACTATATTACCTTTGTATAACCATCTAGTACATGTTCCGTCACTTTATTTGAGTCATGCCAAGCAATTCTTACTGCCGCTATACCAAATTTATCGATCAACATCCTTGTCTGATAGTCACAAAGGCAAGTTATCATTAAAAAGGTTTTGAAGATAGGTCATTTGCATGCTCTATCTACGATGACAAATATAACTCACAGTTGGCAATATTAAGTCCCAACAATAAAACATATTGGGCACTTGTAAAAGAAAGATGCCAGGAGAAAATATTTCTACTTAAAACATTTAGAAAAGATGGCTAGTAATGGTTGACAATGCCTTTCCAAAAAAACCTGGATTAAAATTTTCAAGGATAACCAGTATTTTGATACTTCAATTTAACACTCCTAAAGCATCAACTAATTTGATAGAGTTCAGAAATAATGTAAATCAAATACTAAGATTAGTTATAAAGAAATCCAATACCAGCATTACACCAAAGGCTGAGAGCAAAATAGCTGACAATGCTTTCTTATACACGGAGTTAATCATATCTGTCATTCCCTTAATCATTTGCATTATTGCCCGAGTAATATGTGCTGTAAACTTTGATAAAATCTCCAAAAGCTTGATAAATTTTGTTCTGAACCTATTTGAATTTGATCCATATCCTTTGTTGTGGGTATCTCCTCCTGCTTTATCTCTTCCAGAAACCTTATGAACAGCATGGGGGGCAACTATTGCTGGGGCAACAAGGATTAGAGCTGCAATTCTTTCTGGAGCCTCAAAATAGGAATTGACAGCTACAAGAGAACCAGCAGAATGCCTGGCACATCAAGTTTTTAACATATCAAAGAGATAAAAAGCAATGCTCATTTAGTGATAAACAATTCAATAATGTAGATCCTATATAATTCACAAATTGCAAACAGTCAGTAGCTAAGGCTAGGAACTTGTTCGAATGATTAAACCAAATATTGACCAAGGCAAACAAACAGTCCACAAGCATGACTGCTAAGTCTCTTTGCTAGCATTGCATATGTCTCTAGTTTCTTGCTCTCATTCAGTGATGATATGCAAGTCTAGTACAGCTATACGAATTGCAACACAAAACCTTCCAGTAGAAAAAGAAGATGATTAAAGCAATAAGTTGTTAAACTGCAGATGCAGGCTCGACCGTCACAGGAATAGGGTTATCATAGTTACCATATCCTATCTTCCATTTATAGAATGTCTATCTATCTAGTGGAAACTGGAAATCCTCTCCCTAACCTCATATGCCCAGAAACGTGAAGGTCAATGTAATATGCTTTAATTCTCAGATGCCAAGAAATCAATCAAACACAAGTTAGCAAGAATGGAAAATTCCATGGAGGATGGATTCAATGCTTTTGTAACCTCGGTTCCAGATTAATGCGTAAAAGAATAGATCCTGGATTTCAATTCAAAGGCAGGTCTGTCAAAGACAAAAACTTTAGACGCGCAACCTCTGCTAGGCACTTCATAACTCGGCTCCACGAGAAAACAGAGGCTCAAAAGCCATGTAATAAGCCAATCCTGTGAAAAGTAGATTGAGGGAGTTGAGAAAGAGTTTGCACTTGTGGTTCTGCAGTGTATAGCTTGTGGTGCATCAGTATCCCTAATTCGCCAAAACTAGTATTATATATGCTAAATTTTGAGGATCCAATAATCCATCTTGAACAGTGCCAGCTATTCTCTTCTTTCTCTTATCAATCCACTGCTCTGACATCTAGAGATTCAAACAGGAGAAACAATGTATTCTTCAAATTAGCAGTTCAAGATACAGTCAATCAGAGAAAAGCGCAATAATGAAAGGAACGGAGCATATACGGAAGAAGCGTACATGAGTAATAGAAATTAGAATACCAGAGAAGCAGACCAATACAAAAGAAGCAGCAACATGGAGAAGAATCTATTAGAAGGAAATGTTGGACAAGAAACTTCTAATTCACCCTGGAATAAAAAAAAAAAAATTGAGGATGTTCCCACTGTTTCTTGATATTAAGCAGCTGTATCTTGATATCATGAGCACAACCAGTAATCAAGCTTCAAGATTCAGAGCACAATCAACTAGATATAGGGAGAAGAGAGGAGACAGGGGAAAAATGCTTGAGTAAGTAACAGTAGAAGAAAATATTAAGAGAGAGAGAGGGGTGTTGGGAGAAAAATGCTATTTCTATTATTGAATCAATGAATTCCAACTTTTCCTATTATACACTTTATATCAAACGGAATTAAAAGCTAAAGAACATACAACCTTATTTTTGCTACAATTAGCATCTCGTCACTCACAACCAGCTTTGCCAGCTTATATTCTTGTCCCTTCTAAGCTCAGTCACTCAGTCTAAGTCCTTTGATCATCAACGTCAGCTATTAGCTTGATCATCCGGCACTAACATTCACTTCACCTGCACCACATTCATATCATCATTCCTGGCACTACACCCTGCCTTCAAGAGAACTCTTGTCCTAAAGGATAAAGTTGGGAAAATGAGATTGCAAAATTGGAAGATCTTCCAAGGTATTGTCATTGGGCTCCATATCCAACCATAAAAACAAATGCTTAAGGAACTGGTTTCTTAGCTCTTGCGATAATGCCATATGCAAGAACAGCTAAGGGTTCGACTATAAATTGTCCCTGTGGACCTACAAATGGAAGAGGATCAGAGCCATATAAATGACTTAAATCTAGTGCCTTGAGCAGAACAACAGAATGATAAAAGCCATAATTTGTATTTGAACTGCAGATGCAGATTAGACAAACAATACTACCAGGGCCATATAGTTAGCATTCCTTATTATTGAATCCAAAAATGTCAAACAAATGAAAAGATTTTTTTTTTTTTTAAATGATTAGTTGCTTAAAACGAAAAAGGAAAATAAAATGGAAAAAGAAAAGGAATAGCATACCCAACTAGAATAGCCTTGTCAGATGCCAAGAAATCGATGAAATACAAGGTAGCAAGAACGGAAAAAGCCATGGAGTACGGATTCAATGGTTTTATATCATCATGGGCAGCAGAGGACGAATGCACGGAAGAATGAACCCTGGAGGTTAATCCAAAGGCAGGTCTGTCAAAGGCAAGAACTTTGGAAGAGGCAACCTCTGCAAGGCGCTTCATAGCTCGGCCCCAGGAGAAAACAGAGGCTCCAAAGCCATGTAATAAGATAAGAGGAATACCAATCTTGTGGGGAGTAGAGTGTGCAGGGCCTTGTGATTCTGCAGTGTATTGCTTATGGTGTATGTGTATCCCCTTAAACTCACAAAAACAACTGTCTGGATCTGCTAAGTGATGAGGGTCCAATAATTCATCTTGATCAATGCCAGCTATTCTCTTCTTTCTCGGCGGAGGCAGAGGCCGCGCTGTTTCTGGGCCCAACCACTGCTCTGGAGAGGGAAACAAGAGAAAAGCTGAGTGGCGTGTAGGAATATCGAAAAGGCAAAATAATTGAAAAGAAGAAGAAGAAGAGAATATGTAGATAATACCAGAGCCGCCGAGGGGTGCAGAAGAAGAAGAGGAAGCAGCATGGGGACGAAATTTGTTAGAGCGAAAGGTTGGATAAGAAATTTTTGCTAATTTGAGTCTACTGCTTCTTGATAATGAGCAGGGTTTACCAATCACATCATTGCTTATTACTAGACTTAAATAATGCTGAAACGCAATCCCGCTCATCTCTCTGTGGTTTTGATCTTTATTACTTGAGAAAACGAAAGAGAAGAGCGGTATATCGAATTCTTTAAGCCTTTAATTTTAGGGATAACATTACTAGTACTGTACAGAGAGAGCTGAACAGAAACAAGAAAGCAGGTCACTTTCGTTTCTTTTTCCCCGATGAAGACAATATCAACAATGACACGTATACATAAGCGGACAAACATATGGACTAGTAAAAAAAAATTTCTTTGTTGGAGCTAAGAACAAACATTGGACTTGGGGAGGCACCATCATCGGATCATCCCATCTCTATTTCTATCTTTATCCTCGAAACTCGAAAATTGAAGGATCATATAAAGCTAGAGAGGAAGCATAGTTTATTTTGTTTTGTTTTTGAACAAAAAGAAGAATTAGAGTTGCTGAAATAAAAAAAAAAAAAAAAAACAATGGAAGCTCTGGTATGTAAGAAATTGGGAGATCCTGCTGGGAAGATGGAAGAGAATTCCCCAATTGAAATAACCAAAAACCATCCCATCCCAGAACTGGAGTCCCCCACTTCGGTCAGGGTCAGAGTGAAAGCCACGAGTTTGAACTATGCCAATTACCTTCAGATTTTGGGGAAATACCAAGAAAAGCCGCCCCTCCCTTTCATCCCTGGCTCTGATTACTCTGGTAGTGTGGATGCTGTCGCACCCAATGTCTCTGCTTTCAAAATTGGCGACCGCGTTTGCTCCTTTGCTTCTCTCGGCTCTTTCGCCCAATTCATCGTCGCCGATCAATCCCAACTGTAGACTTCTTTTTCTTTTTCTTTTTCTTTTTCTTTTGTTTCCTGCTACTGTGTATTTTCTTATTTGGATTCTTGTGTTTTGTTTGCAATTAAAAGATTGAAAGTGCCAGAAGCGTGCGATCTAGTTGCTGCCGCCGCACTGCCTGTCGCTTTTGGAACCTCACATGTTGCTCTTGTTCACAGAGCTCACTTATCCTCTTCTCAGGTATCTTTTCCCTCTTGGGCTCTTTTCTCCTGCAATACCCACATTCATACTTATGTATGTATTCTTCTAGGTGTTGCTGGTTCTTGGTGCAGCTGGAGGTGTTGGCCTTTCTGCTGTTCAAATTGGCAAGGCTTGCGGTGCCATTGTTATTGCAGTTGCCAGGTACTTGCCATCTCTAATATTTCTCTTCTTTTGTTGGAAAATACTGGTGACGAACTTCTTGTTATTGCATTCCATTTTTACTACTAACAGGGGTGTTGAGAAGGTCCAGTTTTTGCAGTCATTGGGAGTTGATCATGTAGTTGATTCCAGCAAAGAAAATGTAATACTTGGTGTCAAGGACTTTCTTAAGTCAAGGAATCTTAAAGGTGTTGATGTTTTGTATGATCCTGTTGGAGGAAAGCTGGCTAAAGATTCTTTAAAGCTTTTGAATTGGGGAGCTCAAATTTTGATCATTGGTTTTGCTAGTGGAGAAATACCGGCCATCCCTGCTAATATTGCTCTGGTTAAGGTACTTATTCATTGACCCCACTAATTGGATTACCTACGATATAAATTCTCACAAATTATGAAGTTTCATTATAGAAAAAAATGAAAACCACTTGTAAATAATTATCAATAGATAAAGGAATGCTGGTAGCTCCATCAAGTAGTTGAGAATTTGTAGAATGAACCAATCTGCACTTGCTGCCATCGCTTGAAGGGTTTATTTTCAGTATAGTTCAGGAAATATCGCCACAGCCATAAGTCAAAAGTTGGCTACTTCTCCACTTTATGCAGAACCACTTTGCATCCAAAAAATGTCAGGTCCTGTCATCTTGGTTAAAGAAAAGTTGAATAAGAAGAAACTGATTCCAACTTAAATGTATATGAACACATCAAAAAGCAATAATTATATGCAACTACTGAATAAAAATGTCAGTTTATCAACCAGAGCACAATGGATATTGGTCCAACAAGCTAGCAAAGCACAATGGGTAATGGTCATTGTTCGGCCAGTCCAACAAGCTTGTCTGGTGCCTTAGGACTACGTTGTGCAGGACAAATTTTAATTGATGTTCTTATCAATGTAGACAAATAAATGTTGCTTGTCTTTATCCAGAATTGGACCGTACATGGGCTTTACTGGGGTAGCTACAGAATACATCAGCCGGGTGTTCTTGAAGATTCTCTCAGAGAGCTACTCTCCTGGATGGCAAAGGGACGGATTACAATCCACATTTCTCATACTTATAGCTTGAAACAGGTATGCAGCTCTCCTTCATTTTCTTCAATTGAGCAAACTTTTCACTAGTAGATACTTAACAATAATGGTCTTCCTCTTAAAATAAGTATAACGTAATTTTTTTGAAATTCTATTCTCACGGTAACTGCTTAATGCAATATAAATATTAATTACAAGGATGCAAAAGGTGGAAAGAAGGTTGGCTCATAATTTCCATGCGATCGGCCAAACTCTAATAGTTAATTAACAATTATAAAGAGAAAATGTATTAGGTTTAAGTGATCCAAAATCCTTTTTCATTTTGGTGGGGATAACATATGAGCCTAATAATGTCTTAATATTCATTGGAAAGATGTTCTAGGCTGAAATTATGTTGCTAGGTTTGTTGGCAGACACATTGTATGGATGAAAACTTGCTTTTTCTTGCCTCTGTTAATCATGAAAACCTCTTCCTAGTTCCTACAAATAATAATGTATATGAAATGTAGATGTCTGTGCTTTTACCTTATTGTTGATGTAATATTCATCCAATTCTAACAAAAAGGATCTCCTGATGTACTTTATCATACGTTCTTGGCAGGCCAGCCATGCCTTTTCTGCGATTAGAGATAGGAGAGCTATTGGAAAGGTGTTGATTGCATTTGATGATGAAAGACGCCCAACGTCTAAGCTTTAATCCAGTTGGGATCAGCTGGAATTATGCGCACCGTCAGAATCTTCTCCTTACAATCCTCCACCAGCCACACTGTATCATGTTTGGTCTTTGTGACCAGATCATAATCAAATATCAAATACAAGAAATTGTTAAATAAAAGATCTGTTGAATGGCCAAATTGAATAAACTGCACTGTATCAAACCGCAACAATTCTGCCTCGTGGGGTTCATGCACCTATTGTTTGATTGCAGTGGGATGGGTGAATATGTGGTTTGCCGAAATGTTTGCAGCTTTCTTTATAAGAATAGCATGAATAAGATTGGAGTATTTGGTTATCAGTCATGTCATGTTCTTTACTTCTTTCTTTTTTTTTTTGAGTAGTGATGCGAGTTCAAATGATTGGTAGGGGCAGGGAGCCATAAGATGACTCGTCGTCCACAGGACATTGCTACACCATTTGTGTTGAGCACCTGATTCGGGAGTTGTTCCCCATATTTCTTCTCATATCACCAATGGAATGTTGTATAAGCCTTTACTATTGAGTTTTCTCGCAGTGTCCAAGCAATCTCTTGATGCATTTAAAAAGGAAAACAACCCACACACACACACACACACACACAAAACTCGTTTTTTGATTTCCGTTAATGTGTCATATTAGTGTATTTAATTAACAGAATATGTTAAAATTATATATATTAGAAAAAAGATAAATATAGTTTTAAAATGATCAGTACATAGTGTTGAAAATATGCATAAGTATTTTAAAAATCTAAAAAAATTATTTTAAAAATATTTTTAATATACATATTGCTATTACTATATTATTATTGTTTTTGTTGTTATTATTATTATTACTACTAATTCTTTAACATAATATATTTTAAGACATAATCTAAAAAATCATAATTTATTTTTATTCATAACAAAACAATTTAGGATTAATTTTTTTTTGCGATTGCAAATTAAGTGGTTGTTTTTAATAAGTATAGTGTAAACAAATTTTGTTCCCTTCCGAGGTATTGAGTCTGTAATTTACTGTGTCGGGCTCTTAAAACTGGCATAAAAAAAATTTGCCAGTTGGAGCATGCAACTAAGTTATGTGCAGAAGTAAATGCTACACCGTAAGACTCGATGGGAGCTATTTTCAGAATCTGCATGAACCACCTCTAACGACCATGACTTTCGTAGTGGGACTAAAGATTTTGGGTTATTCTTACTAAACTATGGTTTGTGTAGAACCAAATGCTGGCAATGTGGAAGTCGGTGAGAGCCATTTTAGAATTCGTACGAGCCACCTCTAATTAAGGTCCATGACGTGCCTGCTGGACTAAAATTCTCAGCTGTTCATATTGAACCTTAGTTTGGGTCGTTTAACTAGAGAAATTTATGATACTCCAATCTCGCATTGGATCCGAAAATTAAAGGATTTGGTTAGTATATAAAATTTAAGGAAAGCGATATTGTAATTAATTTTTTAAATTAAAATTACATGTTTGGTCTCCATATATAGAGGAACTAATCAATTAAAAATAATTGCATAAATTTATTTTTTCTCTATTGACACACTATTTATATCGCTCTCATTATCTAAAATTTAATTAGGTGTCAAATACAACCCATTATTCATCCAGTATATAATATTTAAATGGAAATCACATAATATTAATTTCCCGAAGGATAAAGGTATAATAATGAACGAAAAAAGAACACAAGATGCAATATCAGATTTATTTTCAAGAAAAAAAATTATCTTCCATCACGTACTGCTAATATTACATGGTTCCTCAAGCTATCATACCCTTCACTTGTACTAGCAATATTATCTCCATAATCAATGCTTAAAGCAGCCTTCGCTGATTCACCGAGCAAGTACTCTGTCTCTTCTGATGAATTCGACTCATCTTTAATCCATGGATGCTTTACCATCATTCTTAATCCTTCTAGTTCCATTGTTACTTCCTTCATTGTTGGCCTTTCTTCTCCTTTCACTCCCAAGCATCTCTTTGCAAGATTACACACTTCCTGAAGCTGCTCCATGTTCCCTTCATTCACTATGCATTGTTCCACAACACTTACCAAGCGACCCTCCTTCAGTGCAGAAAATACATTGCCAGATTTCTCTCCGCTTCAGGCCTTTCGAATGAAAGTGCCTTCTGCCCTGTTAGCAACTCCACGAGCACAGCACCAAAGCTATAAACATCGCTTTTATCGGTCAATTGGCTTGTCTGGAAGTACTCAGGATCTAAGTATCCTAGTGTCCCTTGCACCATTGTAGACAGTTCATCTTGATCTAATGGAACTAATCTTGACGTGCCAAAATCAGACACTTTTGCTGTGTAATTATCATCTAAGAGTATGTTTGAAGACTTGATATCTCTGTGGACGATGGGAACATTAGCTGCAGAGTGTAAGTAGGATAGTACTCCTGCAGTTTCTGCAGCTATTCGTAATCGAAGGTCCCAAACTAATTTTGAAGCTTCTATTTTGCTGTGAATGTGCTTAAAAAGGGTTCCGTTCGTCACAAATTCATAAACTAGCAATGGAACTTCAGTCTCTAAACAGCATCCCAAAAGCTTTACCACATTTCTGTGGTTGATTTGAGAAAGCACCACAACTTCATTGATGAATTGCTGGGTTTGGCTCTGATCAACTATTTTAGACTTCTTAATTGCAACAAATTTTCCATCTGTTAAAGTTCCTTTATAAACTGTACCATATCCTCCAGTTCCAACGATTCTGCTGTCATCATAACTATTGGTGGCTTTCTCTAGTTCTTCAGCTGTAAAGATTTTCGGTGTCTGATCAGAAGTTCCTTGTATTCTCGAAAGCTGTTGTTGCAGCATTATACCCCCATTTTGTCGAAAGAACTTCTCTTTGAGTTTCATTAGCTACCATTTCTTGTATCCCCAATAGCACCAAGTACTAACAATTAGCAACGTCATTAGGCCTGCACTCTCAATGAAGTTGAAAATTTCAGGATATTCCAAAAGAAACTTATAATTGAAGAGAACTTAGTTCAACACAGAATTTGTTGAAAATAGTGTAAACTTACCAATGGTGACCTGCATCACTAGTGATCTATCGCGAGTGCAGCCGTTTCCATTTCTCTTTCCATCAACGTGATAACCCTTGGGGCAATTACATCTAAAATTCCCTTCAGTGTTAATACAATGCTTTACACACAGCGTTGAATTTTTGCATTCATCAATGTCTGCAAAAAGTAAAAACAGAAACATCGGCAAAATAAGCTTTTACAATTTAATGGACAGGATGAAGAGAGGAAGAAGAGCTATAGAGCGTTTACCTTGGCAACCATTAGGGAGGTAGGGGTTTCCCTCGTAACCAGGCAAGCACTTGCATCTGTAACCAGACCCGTTTTCAGAATTCACACAAGTGCTCTTTCCTTGACAGATGTAATTCATATTATTATCTCCACAACTATAATTCGCAATATAGTCCAATCCAATGCCAAAGGAACTTTTTCAATCTTCCGCAGATCAGTAAAACTTGTCGAAGAAAATTCGAACTGACTGTTTTTGAATAATAAAAGCATAGCTGCAGAGACTGAAGGTTGCGATGGATGAGCTATCCTCATATTACTGACACTTATATCGATGCGCCTTACTCCTTTGGCAAGTGGTGTTTGGCAGCAGCCGATTCCTGAACAGGTATTATTGGGCACATATTCATACATCCAACCTGGTAAACGAAGTCTTGGCCATGCGGCCCCTTAGACTACCTTCGACAGTTGCTTGAGTGTTGCAACCTATAGCAACAAACACATTGTCAGTATCAGAGATGAGGAATTTTCTCAACCAAAGCCAGGATCTATCAGAATTGTCATCAGCAGCTGTTCCTGACGAAGCGTTATAGCAATAACGACTAACAAATTGCAGGATGTGCAGCTTCCCACCAAGTGTTATCTACGTGACATTGATATTATTTGTGCTATAAAATGGCCTCGGAGGATCAAATGATGTATTGCAAGTTATGACAAATTCTTTGGCGTAGTAGCAATGATAATGTGTCATGCCAAATGGATAGGGGATGTTGGTGTTCCCACATCTATCTTTGAATCCCGGCTGTGCAATGGGAAATCTTTGTTGATACCGTCTAGTGTGTTCCCACCTAGTTAGGAGCTCCTTATCTCCTAAATAAGGACACTTGGATTAGCAAGAAGGTAGATCCGTCCGGAACGGGTACTACCCCAAAATGGAGTCCTAAGCACAGAAGGAACACTCTCCTATCAAGATTATGATTCACTATCCTACACGAAATCTGACTCCTCCCAGGTTTGAGCATTACTATATATAGAACCCTATATCTCTCACAAAGGGGCATCTTATTCTCACATATTATAGCTATCTTGTATTCTCTCTACTTATGTTCTCTAACTTAGGTATCAGAGTGTTCATGGGGACTTTCCCCACCTCTCACCTTGCCTTCTACTCGTGGATTGCAGGATACCAAGTCCAAGAGTTCCGGAAACCAATGTCTGTGGGGGAACTCCTTGGGAAAAACCATTCATTTACTTGCTAAGCTAAAGACATCCTCACTATGACTTCTAGCCCTCCTAAAGCCGGCACCAACCCTTCCGCACTTATCCTTTCGACCAACCTCTCAGACCCTCTCCCAGCAATAGTGCTTCCACCCACCTTACAGCATACTAGAGCCTCATTCAGACATATACCTTCACTCCCTGACAACACTTCGAGATACTCGTCCTTGGGCACAGACCTCCCGTATTACACTCCGCTACAACACCATTGATCAATACCTTCTATATCCTTTCCGAGCCTACCAGAAACAGCAGCAATAACCACTCCAAACTTAAACATTGTAAACCAAACACTCAGCTTCGATCAAACTAGTAAGGAAGCCATGATAAAAAATATTCAGGCGCAGATAGCTTTGATGTAACAACAACTAAATGCTATAATACAGAGTGAGCACTCTGAGCCGGCTCAAAATGATGATAACACAACACCTCGGCAGGCCCCAGGGACGAGCATGGGGAAGGGTAAAGCGCCAGAAGGGAGTGCAGTTTAACCATTTCGGCTCTTGATGATTCCAAAATAGCTCAGAAGGTTGAAGAAGCAATATGCAAAGCCCAGACCAAACCTAAAAAGGAAGAAGAATGTGTTATGGACAACAAAACTCCATTTGTCAGCAGAATAATTCAGACAGACATCCCTACTAAGTTCAGAATCCTGTCGCTTGATCAGTATGATAGGACGGGAGACTCCATCAGTCATATTTCAGCGTTCCAAATAAAAATGCTGCTCTAGAATGTAAATGATGGAATCATATGCAGAGTCTTTCCAAGCACACTCATAAAGAATGTTCAAAAGTGGTTTCATCGACTCCCAAAGAATTCCGTCACTTCTTTTGAGGATCTGGCAGAATATTTTCGTATCAGATTCATCACCAATATTCCCCCAGCCAAAAACATCAACGATCTTCGGATGTGCTGACAAGAAGTTAACGAATCTTTACGAAGTTACCTTGACCATTTCAATAAAAAAACCATGCAAATTGAGCATCTTATTGATGAAGTCGCCATAGAAGCTTTGAAAAATGGCATTAGACTCGGCAAGCTTAAAGACAAAATAATGACTAAAGAACCGAGTACCTTTGCAGAAGCAATGGCGATGGCAGTTCGGATGATAAAAATGGATGAACATAGAAGGATGCAACGGGAGGAAGATAGGCCATCGATCAAGGATGAACGACCAAAACATAGACGAGCAAGCTTCCTAAAAATGAATTTCAAAAATTCGATAGAGAGATTTGACATTGAAGCAGACAGATATACACCCTTGAATACCTCTCGATCCAAAATCCTCATATAGGTTAGGCAAAATGGAGTTGGGATCACCCCAACCAAGAGAATCAGCCCAAGTCAGAGATTTACCCGGGACAGAGGACAGTACTGTGAGTACCATCGGGAATACGGGCATAACACGGAGGGCTGCAGAGAGTTGAAGAATGCCATAGAAAGACAGGTGCAAAGGGGAAAGCTCAATACTTTCATAGATGTACCGAGGAGAAGCAAAATCTCTGAAAACCAGGAGCAGGACAGGCCGGAGAGCAAAGAAAACCCAAAAGGGAGCCGGTTGGAACGATCAACATAATCATAGGGGGAGAAAACACTGAGAAGAGATTAAAGCGTAGTAGAGGAGAAAAATTAGTACCTAGGAGAAGCGATATTGTGTTCAATTCGGAAGATGATTCACATGTACACCACCCCCATTGTGATGCTCTAGTAATAACTGCGTGGATAAATAAGTATCGGGTAAAAAGGCTACTGGTGGATAATGGAAGTGCTATCAACGTATTATCCTGGAATGCGTACAAAGCAATGGGCGGCTCCGTCACCAACCTGAAAGCCATCCAGAACCCCATCACGAGTTTTTATGGTGGAACCGTGCAACCGATGGGGATTGTCAAATTGAACCTAGAATTTGAAAACCAAGATGATGAGGAGACAAAAGTCGTCCGGGCAGTATTTAACGTGGTGGATATACCACTGGCCTATAATGGGATTATATGATGGCCAACACTCTATGAGGCAAATGTAGTCATTAGTATCCATCGCTTAACCGTGAAAGTTCCAATTAAGAATGGAACCCTTACCATTCAGGGAGATCAACATATGGCCAGACAGTGTTACTAGATGACCATAAAGCCTCATGCAGAGGCTTTTCCTTTAGAGGCATGGGAAGTTGAGAAGCAAGGTATCGATCCACAACCAGTAGAAGACACGGAGACCTTACAAATCACAGAAGGAAAGATCGTGAAAATTGGCAATGCACTCAACCGGAATATCAAAGAAGAAATAAGGGAAGTCCTTACCAGACACTCGGAGGATTTCGCTTCACAAGCATCTGAGATCGTCGGCGTGGACCCGCAAGTTGCCTATCATTGCCTAAACATCAAACATCAACCCGCAAGTTCCCAATAGCACAGAAAAAAAGAACCTCTGCCTACGAAAGGCAGAGAATAATTACTGAAGAGACAACAAAGCTATTAGCAGCTGGGTTTATTAAAGAAGTTACTCACCTGGAATGGGTAACCAACGTGGTACTCATCAGAAAAACAAATGGGAAATGCAGAATATATGTAGACTACACTGACCTCAACTGAGCATGCCCTAAGGATAGCTACCCATTGCCCACGATTGACCAGTTTGTTGACTCCACTGCTGGTCACGGATTATACAGCTTTGTCAATACGACACAAGGTTATCACCAGATCCCGATGAAGGAAGAGGATCAAGAGAAAACGTCCTTCATCACCCATGAAGGATTGTACTGTTACAAGGTGATGCCCTTTGGATTGAAAAACGTCGGGGCCACGTATCAAAGAATGATGAACTAAATCCTCTAAGACCAGATTTGAACAAGCATAGAGGTATACATGGACGGCATCATCATCAAAAGCAAACATTCGGAACAACACCTAGCAGACGTAGATCGGGTTCTCCAGCTACTGAGCAAATCCAGGATCAAGTTGAATCCTGAAGAATGCATCTTCGGAGTCCAACTAGGAAAATTCCTGGGATTCATGATATCTCACCGGGGCATTAAAGCCAATCCAGAAAAGATGGAAGCCATACTCAACATGGAAGCACCGAAGAACATCCATGAGGTACAAAAGTTAAATGGCAGAATCATCGCGTTAGGGCATTTCATTTCTTGCTTGGCTAGGCGGTGTCTACCATTGTTCCGAGCTCTTAAAAATTTTAGGAAGTTTTAGTGGTCTGCTGACTGCCAGGCGACATTTGAAGAAATTAAAAGATTCTTATCCTCACTACCCCTACTCAGCCGGCCCGTCCCATATGAGACCTTGTATTTGTACCTTTCTATTGGATGAGAATGCATTGCTTCAGTACTGGTAAAAGAAGAAGGAAGCCAGCAAAGCCCTGTCTATTACATCAGTAAGATGCTTCGAGGACCTGAAATTTGGTATCCCATGTTGGACAAGTTAGCCATGGTTGTGGTCCACGCCTCTCGAAAGCTTCGACATTACTTCCAAGCTTACCATATCGTTATCCGATCCCATTTCCCGCTGTGAAAAATCTTACAAAGACCGAAGACCTCGGGCAGGCTAGTACTGTGGTCGATATTACTCGGTGAATTCAATATTGACTATAAGCCCCGACAACAGATGAAAGCCCAGGCATTAGCAGATTTCGTGCAAGAAATGGCTTCAAAAGACGTAGCCTTGACAAAAGCACCAGAATGGAAGCTCTATATTGATAGAGCATCTTCAGCTCAAGGTTTTGGTGTCGAAATAATCCTCAGAGGACCACACAAGGTTCATATTTGATACGCAATCCGTATCGAGTACAATGCCACCAACAATGCAGCCGAGTATGAAGCACTCATTATAGGTTTGAAGTTGGTCACCGAAGTCAGGGCTGAACACCTTATCATGTACTCGGACTCCCAACTGGTAGTCAACCAAGTCAGTGGAACATTCTAAGTCAAAGATACTTGCATTGCCAAGTACATAGACAAAGCGAGGCAGCTCTTGCAATACATTGAACAGGACAGAGGCGATGGGAGATCATCCAGATTCCCAAAGAAGAAAACAATGAGGCCGACTACCTGGCAAAATCCATAGTTAAAAACAGTTAAGCATTTTGGGATATGAATTTCACCGAGTTGCTAACCAGCCCTAGCACATAAGACCTTAAAGTTTTGGTGTAATATCCCGTGTTTTTTAAATATTTTTGCACTGTACCGGGATATGCAGTGTTAATAATTTTTGTATATATATTACGATATTTTTACGAGTTGATATGTATTTAAAACCTATTTTAATTACTGTGTCTTATTTACAGTGCTTTACGTAAAATTTTCCCGGGACTTGCATTTTCGGGGAAATTTTCACGTAAATAATTTATTATTAATTATTTTAAATATATTTTCGGACTTGCATGAACTCATACGTATTTTTAAAATACTAAACACCGTATATATGTGTACCTATTTATTTAATTAGGGTTTAGTATTTTACCCTAATATTTTATTAATTAATTAATTATTTTATTGTTATTTAATTATTTTTAATTAATATTAAATTTTAAAATATTAAATATTAAGTGTGTGGATGTAATTTTTTTCAAATATTTTATTAAAATTATTTTTTATTATTTTATTATTTTTCTTTTTTTTTTCTTTTCTTTTTTTTTCCTTTTCTTTTCTTTCCTTTTCTTTTTCTTCTTCTTCTTCTTCTCCTTCCCCGTGCCCGACCACTCCCTCACCACCAACCACCGTCTGTCATGCCGTTCCCCTACCGTCGGTGTGCCTCCCAGCTTGCCACCATCGTCCTCAGTCGTTCCCCGCCACCAGCAGCCTTCTTCCCCAGCGCCGACGAGCTGTTTTTCTTCTTTTGGCCGAAATCCTTCTCCTCGCCGTTGACCACGATTCCGGCCACCATTTTCGACACCGCCGGTCTCTTTCTTCTCCTTGAGCTCCGTTGAGTGTGATTCTAACTTTTTTTTTTAGCTTAAATGGTCTAGATTTGCTTAGTTTTGAATTTTCCCATTTCGGCCATATTGGGTTTTTGAGTTTTTTCGAATTTTTCTTGGTTGATTCATGAATAATCCCTTCACAAATGTTGATCCTAGTAGCTTAATCTACATGTATAAATTTTTGTGGAATTTTTGGAGATTTTTTGGATTTTTGGGTATTTTTTAATATTTTAATATTATTTTCTAATTTTCGGAAATTAATTATATAAATTATGAAATTGTATTTTATGATAATTATAGGTGTTGAAATAAATTATAGGAGTTTATTTGGAATTTTTATGAATTTCTATGTATTTATTTTGAATTATTGAAGTTTATGTAATTTGGGAAATTAGGGTTAATTATGTTTTTATTTGAAATTAATTGGTTAATTGAGTTTAATTATTAATATTATTGATAAATATGTTGATAAAATTAATTTTGGATAATTATACTATTTTTGGTGAATTTTTGAAGTAATTTTAGTATATTTATATATATAGGGGTATTTTGGTAATTTTACACAAAATTGGCTAAAAATGTAATTTAATTGGTTTTAATAGTTATTTAAGGTATAAAAATGATTTCTACAAATTATTTAGTATTTTTAACTAATTAAAAATATTTTTCGTGAATTATTTTCAATTATATATATAATATACGATTTTTCTAATAAAATGAGTTTCTATCGGTTTTTACTGTGTTTAAAGGTTAATTATGTAATTTCTATCTATAAAATGTATTTCTATGATATAAGGGTATTTTTGATATTTTCAGAATTGTTCTGTGTTTGTGGACCCCGGTCGGTAGACTGTAGTTTTGAGTCCGACCGAGGGGTTATGAATGAGATGTGGTGTTTATTTTCGAAGTGTGTTTCTTTGCAGGGTCGGCTCTACTCTTTGAGTAGAGAGATGTCCGTTTTACAGGGGAGGTTCTGCCGAATTTTCAGTAGAATTCTTGTAAAACGTGATGTTCGGTCGATCCCTAATTCCGTTTCTGTGTTTAATACTCTAGATCAAATTCTAGGATTTTCTGTTAGGTTTATTCTAATGTCGATTATTTATTGTTTGTCTACTTGCGCCGAGACCGAGGGCTAGTGGACCAGTCCCGTCGGACCCATCTCGTGGAGCGCACTAATTTGTGAGTTACTATACTATATATATATGCCTTAGGATGCATGATTTTAGAAATATATGTTTTATTTTGATTAAAATCCATAAATAATGTGATTTGTATTTAAGTATATCCTTATTTTATTTTTGGTTTACTTTTGGTATATATTAAATTATATGCATGTTTTGTTAATAAATTATATTTAAAATGTTTTTAAATATATGTCTAGCTTAATTTATAATTGGATTGGATTTATTTGACATATATATACTCGAAATATACCTGTTTACTTTTGGTATATTTCTGGTATATATATGGTTTATATTGTTATTTCATTTAAATTCATGCATCATTTATTTGTGAATGAATGTTTTATATTCATTAATGAAGGATATCGATAGAACGTGCTACCTAGTGGGCAGCACTAGGACCGAGTACGTACCGGTACGCCTATAGTATTTAGGCTATATTACTAACCATTTGTGGATATTGATTGAATGTGATTATTTGATGTGTGAGATATGGTTTTAGGGTGTGATTGCTGGAGCTCGGTTGACCAAGTGTCTCGGGGCCAATCACACTGGCAGTCAGACTGCTGGAGCTTGGTTGACTTAGTGTCTCGGGGCCAGTCTACTATCTAAATGGATTAAGTGGATATATTTGGATTAAGTGAGCCTGTATGGCTAGAGTGTTGTCTAACACTATTTTCGAGGTTGCGATATTCTAGGGTTCTATGTGATCCTTCATAAACTGTGATTTTTAATGAAAAATATATAAAATGATTTTATTGCATCTGTGTGTATTTGCCTGTATATATATTTATATATATACTATTGACTGTATGCATTGTCATTTAGTATGCATGTATATATATTATAGTAATTCACTCAGTGAGGTCTGACTCCCCTCCGTTGACTATTTTTCAGGAGAGTCAACATCTTCAGACCTCAGTAGCAGGCCTAGACGTCGGATTTCTTCCGCCCCGGCTTCTTTGTGTAAATTACTTATTTGAGTCTTATTTTTATATAATCTAGACACTGCAGTAGTTGTAAATTAAATTGTGGGATTTTATGTATTTATTTACATGAGATATTGTATTATTTGAAACTGGATTTGTATTAAGAGATTTATATATATGAGATGAGTATTTGACTTAAATCCAGTTGATGGAAATGTTATTATTATATGTATGATTTTTATTTCCGCTGCATTATATACTGTTGTTATTATTATTGCATATTTTATTTTATTTTAGGCTTGCTACGGGTTCCGGATTTGAAAGAATTCCCGTTCCCTAGCGCCGGTCATGGCCCCTGTTTTGGGTCGTGACATTTGGAGACACAGGTAGTCTCAGAATCGATGTGACTGATAATCCAATACCTAGAGCACGAAACACTCCTAGAAGACAAACTGCAGGCTCGAAAACTCAAAACCAAGGTAGCCCACTAGCTCTACCAAAAATCCCTTTCACACCCACAGTCCAAGTGCGTTTCACTAGAGGAAGGGAATTACATACTCTGAGAAATCCACGAAGGAATGTGTGGAGCGCATGAATCCCACTATTCGCTCACTCGAAAGGCACTACTCCAAGGGTATTACTGGCCCACCATGTCTAACAAAGCCCAGTAGCTAACGCAAGCATGTCCCTAGTGCTAGCACTATGCTCGACTCAATCATAAGCCTTCCCGCCCCCTACATCCCATCGGTAGCCCTTGGCCATTCGCTATGTGGGGGATGGACATCCTTGGTCCTTTCCCTCCCTCTACCTCGCAGAATTTTTTTTAATTGTGGCTATTGACCATTTCACTAAGTGGGTAGAAGTATAGGCAGTCCCAACCATTACAGAAGCTCTGAATACAGCATTTCTTCTGGAAGGAGATCATTTGCAGGTTCGGTATCCCTTACACTTTAATTACGGATAACGACAAACAGTTTGATAATAATAAATTCAGAGGTTTTTGCTCAGACCTCGGTATAAAGCTTTGCTTCACCTCAGTAGCCCACCCGTAGATAAACGGACAAATGGAAGTCACCAACAGAACTCTCGTGTAAGGATTAAAGAAGAGACTCGACGAGAAAAAGGGAAATTGGGTCAAAGAGCTCAACAACGTAATCTGGGCCTACAAAACCACACCTCACTCATCCACCGGTGAGACACCATTCAGGATGACTTATGGCATGGACGTGGTAATACCAGTGGAAATTGGTTCACCAAGTTACTGGGTAAGCCAGAATCTCGAACATACCATCAACAATATTGATGCCTGGATATGCTTAGACCTGCTCGAGGAATAGAGAGAATAAGCTGCAGCTATAGCTGAAGCACATCGGCAAAAGGTGACACGGTACCATCGCCAACGGCATCACCCCAAAATAATTCAAGTTAGGAGACTGGGTACTTAGAAGAGCAGATATTGCCAAATGTGGCTCAAGGACTGTCAAGTTAGGTCCAAACTGGAAAGGTCCATACCAAATCTCAGCAAGCATAACCAAGGGAGCATACAAACTTAGAGAAAGAGCAGGCAAAAAACTACCACAATTTTGGAAGTCGGACTCTCTCAGAAAATACTATCAATAAGATTGTATTCAACACATGATTCAATAAAATCTCTCTTCATTAATAAAAATACCTTTACAAGAGATCGGTTACAAAAATAATAATAATAAAAAAAAAATAAAATACATATGCATATCTACTATACTATATATACATCTGGACCTCCAAGCACGGAAACAAAGGGGGAAACCTCATCAACAGTCTCTGGATGCACTATAAACCTAGTAGCAATAGTAGCCTCCATAAGAGCAGAATTGGCCTTTTGACAGATGTCCTCCTCCGTAGCAAGTTTGGCAAGGTCTGCCGGTGTTATTTGATCCAACGCCCCCAGATCCAGTCCCGAGTCCTGAGTGAGCAAGATCCTCTTACACTCAGCTCGATAAGCTTTGAGAAACCCTCCTACCATGCCTTAGTACAGTTTCTTATCACTCGCCTGGGATTTCTCAAGCTCAGCTAGCTTTCTCTGCAGCTCAGCAATTTGAAGATCCTGCTTTTCGATCCTCCTTGTCAACTGGGCTTGGCTATGTTCCAACTCAGAAACTTTCTTTTGATTCGCTTCAGCATCAGACTTGGCCTTAGCATTTTTTATCTGGCAGTGCCCCAGGGCTGCCTTTGCGCCATCCAACTTCTTCTCGAAATTGATGGCTATGGTTCCCACCTTGGTTTCCTTTAGGCTATACTGGCTCTTCAGGTAGAAATATTGATCCTTTGCCAGCAGTAAGGCATGAGTCATATGTCAATAACAAAACAGTTAGCGTCAGCAAGAAGTATATACAATAACAACATCAGTGGCAGAAGCTAACTTACTTCCAATGACTGGCCAATCATGGAGTTGAGCAACCCCTTCGGGCCCTCATCGGACCAACGTTGCATATCACCAGGCAGCCTTAGTAATTTGGCATACTGATCCCACACCTGGCTATTAGAGATATTTGGGGGCTTCATCTACTTCAATATCCAGCCCCTCATATCCAGACACCTAGATAATCATGGGCGCTGAATGTAAATCTCCTCATCTAGCCCCTCCGCATTCGACTCCAGATCGATCAACCACCTCTTTCTTCAGCCCACCCATTTCGGTTGTGCAATTTCCAGTGCCGCTTTGCCCTTGGGGTCAGCAGGAATTGCTTCAAGTGCTGCGAGAGCTTTGGGTTCCAGGGAAGGAGATGCCCGAACCTCCTCCGGAGCAACCGGCTTATCACCTAATGAAATCCCGCCCGCAAAATCAAAAAAGTCAGCCATCTATAGTCGCAAAAAATATATCAAGTCAGAAATATAGCTCAAAGTAAAATAAACATACCAGGGGAGTGAATGTGACTCGAACAGACTCTCCATAGGTACCTCTTGGACACATTCTCCACTGATCGAGCTTTGGCAGCCCATCGAGATGTAGCTGCAAAACCATCTCCGTATCATGGTCGAAAAGTTTCGCAGGTTGGGTCACTTTATAACACTCGTCAGACCACATCCTCTGGACATCCAAAAAGTCCGACTGATGCTCTATAATAAAAAAATGGTGTCTCCATTTCTTATGGATATCTGGGAGCTTTACGAATAGGGTATAGTTAGGTACAACCGATAGGGAAAACATCAGTTCTCCCTTCTTTCTAGTCAGCCTATACAGGTATCGAAAAACATCTAAATTGGGTTCTTTTCCCTCTTCATACATCAGTTGGATGAACCCGATCAGTATCCTATAGCTATTCGGGTGAAGCTGACCAGGCGCTATGTTATTCCTATTCAGAAATTCCTTCACAAAGGGATCTAGAGGAAATTCAAACCCCTCTCTAGATGGTCAAAATACATTACTAATTTACTTAGCCCTAACAAGGGGGTATGGGTCCTAAACCTCCTATCTACGGTGTGAAGGGTGTAATCAGCGGGGATACAGAATCACCTCTGATACCACCCCAATAACTCGCTATCTACATTTAAGACAAAAAGGTCAGAAATAACTTCTTCCCTTGGGGCCATAGTGAAGAAGGGAAATACACAATAGTAGAAACGAGGAAAAAGAATAAGAAGAAAAATAAAAAGATCACTTGGTTGCCACAAGCAAGAATCACGGTAGGTAGAAATGAAAACAGCAGAGTTAATACCAATGTTGTGAAGGCAAGAACAACGAAAAAATAAAGAAGCAAAATACGCCAGTTGACAAGTGTCACAGTACTTATAAAGACACGGAAGGATTTGGAAACATGCCATTAACTGCCCTCATTATTATTGCATTCCTCCGTAGGCCATCAGGGGCCTTTTGGGGATAAAAAAGACCATTAGACGAGGAGTCGTGACAACGGCAGCAGAAACGCTTTGTTTACTGACATACGAAACGATGCATAACTCATGCGATTTCAACTATGAATTCGTAGGAGTTGAAGCGACACCACCACGTGTCGGCCTGCCCACATTTCGATTGGGTCGCTTCGTCAAGCTACTCAGAATGCATCCAAGCAACGTTCTCAGCCCATTCCGGATATCTGAGCATGTAAGCCTCATGTATCTAAGTCTAGCGATTGAAGCTGGCACCCTCAGGTCGCTTCCGTAGTACTGAGGTTCCGAGCCTGTAAGCCTCGCGTATCTAAGTCCACCGACTGAAGCTGGCAGCCTCAGGTCGCTTCCATAGTATTGAGGTTCCAAGTATGTAAGCCTCACATCCATGAACTGAGCATGTAAGCCTCGCGCATTTAAGTCCAGTGACTGATGCTGGCACCCTTAGGTCACTTCTGTAGTACTGAGGTTTCGAGTTTGTAAAGCCTCGCGTCAATGCACCGAGCATCAAAAATTCAGTGACGACTGGTTCCGTCATATCATTTTCAAACGGACGGGTTAATCTATTGTTGTGCTCATACGCACTTGGCGGATATTCAAGCTTTACAGATTGCAATTCAGCAACGACCATCTCGAGACTCGGCATTGAACTCTACTCTCATTGTGACTGAGGCTGGCCACCTCAGCTCACCCGCCTCTATTACCATATTGTACCCCTTATGAGAAAGCATCAGCATCCTACTCGGACACGACAGACATAAATATCCGAATACACCTGGGGGGGACTCTTGATACCGTCTAGTATGTTCCCGTCTAGTTAGGGGCTCCTTATCCCCTAAACAGGGACACTTGGATTAGCAAGAAGGCAGATCCGTCCGGAACGGGGACTACCCCAAAGTGGAGTCCTAAGTACAGAAGGAACACTCTCCTATCAAGATTATGATTCACTATCCCACACGGAATCTGACTCCTCCCAGGTTTGAGCATTGCTATATATAGAACCCTATATCCTTCACAAAGGGGCATCTCATTCTCACATATTCTAGCTATCTTGTATTCTCTCTGCTTCTGTTCTCTAACTTAGGCATCAGAGTGTTCGTGGGAACTCTCCCCACCTCTCATCTTGCCTTTTACTCGTGAATTACAAGATATCAAGTCCAAGAGTTCTAGAAATCAATTATCACTTGTGTTGCTTCTGCTGCTACAAACATCAGTATTACCGCCAAGAATTTCATTATCAGTTCTTGAATTCCTTATTGCCGTCCCCAAAGTTTATTTCGCTTGAAGAATTTATCTTGATGCTTTACGGGCTTTCCTTTCCTGAAGAACAAGTAGACGCAGGTGCAACTGGAGAGCAAAAATATGAAGCCTATTCTAACCCATGAGATAACCCAAACCATTATTTACGATATTGGCAATCTTTTGTAGCCATATGTTCTTTTATCAACAATTAATTAATTGAATGAATCCCTTAAAACCTTTCATTGCTTCTTATATGATATCTACTATGATATTTATACAATTACGATAATGTTACATATATAAATTAAAAAAAAAATTACAAAGAAAATAGTGAAATAAAATTTTACAATCCATGTTTGATATACTGATTAATTTATATCCTTAGAAATATTTTTTTTTTATTTTTATAAAATTATAGAAATATAAAATCTTTTATTATAAAGAAGGACATTTGTGTCAATTTATTATTTAAAATAGGATATATCAACACTTTAACTTATAAAACCTGCTAAAAATATTGTTTTAGAACTTTTTTATTAGTTTAGACACTTGATGGAAAAATAATAATAATAATAATAATAATTTAAACACTAAAATAGTAAAATAAAAAAAGTTCAAATACTATTTATGTATTTATCCTTATAGAAAATTGTGTCAAATAAGTTTATGGTATCCAAACTTTTGCTTTGTTGCAATTGGATATTAAACTTTAATTTATTTTTTTAATTATCAAATTTTTATGTATGTTTCACCAATAAGTCATCTAAGTTTTAATAACGTGACGATGAGAGAAAGAATATTTCAAAAATAATTGCCACATTATCTTTTATATCACTTAAATTGGTATAAAATTAAATATGGACACCGAACTTTAATTTTATTTCAATTTAGATATTCATTTCAATTTATATTTTTCTAATATTAAATATCTAATTTGAAATCTATGATATGTCTAACCTTAATTTAATTTATCTGTGATTTGTTTAATAATATGACAAGTGCATTTAATTTTAATTTAAATAGAGTGTTTGATATTAAAAAAATATAAATAAAAAATTTCATTTCTAATTTCTAAACTTTATTTTTTCAAAAAGATAAAATTGTTATTTAAATCCCTTAATTTTATTTTTTTACATAAACACAAAATTTAGTAATTTTATCCGTTTAACTAGATTTTATTATTACTTCTATAGTTTTATTTTATTAATTTTTTAAGTTTAAAAGTACATATTTTAAAGATACTTTCTTAATTTTTCTTAATTTAAGAAATTATATATATTTTTGAAAATTATACATATTAATATTATAATTTTTTGAGATATAATGTATATCTAAATTATATGTATATTAAAATATTAGAAAGTTAAATATTAATATGATTAGAATAAATTAATCACTTGTGGAATTATAACTAATTAAATTATAATTTTAGTTTCAATAGAATATTTCATATTAAAAAGATACAAATTAAAATCGAGTACACAAATTGAAACTAAATCAAAGTTTGGTGATCATGTAATATCCCGTGTTTTTAAATATTTTAATACTGCATCGGGATATGCAGTGTTAATAATTTTGTATATAATTATGATATTTTTACGAGTTGATATGTATTTAAAGCTTATTTTAATTATTGTATATTATTTTAAGTGCTTTACGTAAAATTTTCCCGAGAATTCTATTTTCGGGGAAATTTTCACGTAAATAATTTACTATTAATTATTTTAAATAGATTTACGGACTTGCATGAACTCATATATATTTTTGAAGTACTAAATAAAATATATATGTGTATTTATTTAATTAGGGTTTAAATAATTACCCTAATATTATATTATTTATTTATTAGTTTATTGTTATTTAATTATTTTTATTTAGTATTAAATTATTAAAATATTAAATTATATGTGTGTGGTGTATATTTAATGTGTGTGATTTTATATTATTTTAATATATAGTGTAAAGTATATATATATACATATAATATGTCAAAAAAAATCAAAATTTTAGAAAATTACCATTTTTGCCCCTCCCTCTTCCTTCCTCTTCCCGATCGTCTCCTTCTCCCTCCGGTCGCTGCTAACTCCGTTCTTAGGCCGTCGGTGTGCCTCCAGTAGCTCCGCCCTTCCCAGCCAGTAGCTCCACCACCTTTCCTTCTCTTCTCCGGCGCCGTTTGCCTCTGTCATTGCCGAAAAATCGAAAGTCCCATTTTCTTCACACCTCGCGATTCCGGCCACCAAATTCCTTCATTCCGGTGTCGTTGGACTCCCTAGCCTCCATACCAGACGATTCCAAGATTTTTTTAAGCTTAAAACTTGATTTGGTAAGGTTTTTCTCAATTTTTCAATTTGGCCATCTTAGGGTTTTTGAATTTTTTTGAGCTTCAAATTATTGATTCATGAAAAGTACTTTAACAAATGTTGATACTAGTAGCTTAATCTACATGTTTGAATTTTTTTAGAATTTTTGGAGATTATTTTGATTTTTGGGTATTTTTGAATATTTTAATATTATTTTCTAATTTTCGAAAATTAATTAATTAAATTATTAAATTGTGTTTTATGATAATTATAGGTGTTGAAATGAATTATAGAAATTTATTTGGAATTTTTATGAATTTCTATGTATTTATTTTGAATTATTTAGTTTATGTAATTTTTGGAAAATTAGGTTAATTATGTTTTTAATTGAAATTAATTAGTTAATTGAGTTTAATTATTGATATTATTGATAAATATGTTGAGAAAATTAATTTTGGATAATTATACTATTTTTGGTGAATTTTTGGAGTAATTTTAGTATATTTATACATATAGGGGTATTTTGGTAATTTTACCCTATATTGACAAAAAAATGTAATTAAATTGGTTTTAATAGCTATTTAAGGTATAAAAATGATTTCTACAAATTATTTAGTATTTTTAACTAATTAAAACTATTTTTCGTGAATTATTTTCAATTATATATATAATAAACGATTTTACTAATAAAATGAGTTTTTATTGGTTTTTACTGTATTTTAAGGTTAACTATGTAATTTCTATTAGTGATATGCACTAGGTCAATCATTTGTGATTATGTATTGACTTTCTTATTTTATTAATAAAGAGGTATTATATTATCATTTGATTTTATGATAATTACATGAATGGTTAATTCTTACTAAGGCCATCAAGTATGTGACTTGATAGTAAAACCCTTAGATTAAAATAAGAGTTCTATTCTAATTATCCCTAGCCATTTATTCATTATATGAATATTAAAGTATTAAGGCTAGTATGATGTTGATTGATGGTTATGTTTTACTAATCATAAATATGAGATATTAAGTCAACTCATAAGTACATGATGAGAGATCATGTACTGGATTGACCCACTATGAGAATGCTACATAGATTATTGTCATAAGTATTTCTTATCACAGTAATTTTATTTCGGTCCTTTGACCTTGAAATCATCATGGATTTCTACATAGCTATTTTATGTTTTGACACATTCTAACATTGTCTTTAACCGGACGATTAAAAGGATGTTGTTGGATATAAAATTAGTTATGTGAGAAATGTGAGTGATTTAGAAGGAATTTATTCCTCATTAATATGAGAAAGATATCTAAAGGCCCCTTGATGAGATAGACTGAAGGAAAATGCATGGCCATGCTGAAATGAATTGATAAAGAGTTATCATTTTCAGTCTACTTGGAATCAAGTCATAATATTGAACTATATAAGGATGACATTCTATGCCTTATGTTCAATTAAGATATCATGTGATAAAGGGACAATAAAATTCACTGTAATTAGGTTATGTCGGATTATTGACTTCACATGACTTGGGTAGTCATAATGTCTTGCTAAAGGCCACTTATGACTTGTAGGCCTAAATAGAGATTTAAGCCCACTACCAATTTTATGTGAACCTACAGGGTCACACACTTAGAATAAGCCCAAAACGGATATGGGTTTAATAAGCCCAAAATAAACTCTGTGGAAATAAATAATTAAAGTGTTTTATTTATTTATTTATTTAAGATAAATGTTATTTTAAATAAATAAATAAGATATTATTTTTGATTTGTTTTAAACAAAATCAGAATATAATAAATGGAAAATTACCAAAAGCTCATTGGTAAGTGAAACCCTAATTTAGAGTCTATGAATATGTTATATTCTCTAGGGTTTCACACACTTGTTTTTTTTCCTGCCTCCAAATTCGTTTTCTTTCCTCTTAGAAAACAAAGACAGAGTTTTTCCTTTTGTTCTTGATTTGTGAGACAGTCAAGGAGGTTGCTAGCACACAGACTCAAATTCGTTTTGTGAAGGGTTGTTCGTGTGGATACCTATAGAGGACGCATCCTTTTAGAGACGTCTTAATCCGAACAACCAAGCCAAAAAAAAAAAAAAGCTCGAGGTAAGGTGTCACCGGTGTGAACCTCCTCTCATCCTTCTAGAGAATCTTGCATCTTTTACGTTTTGGTAAGATTTTTAAAACCCTAGATTTAATCAAGAAGTCGAATTACATAGATCCAGGCTTGGGAACGTGATAAAATTTTAATTTTTCGCTGCGTTTGTATCACGAATCCCAACGATTTCTACTTATAAAATGCATTTATGTGATATAAGGATATTTTTGATATTTCCATAATTGTTCTGTGATTGTAGATCCCGGTAGGTAGATTGTAGTTTGGAGTCCGACCGAGGGGTTGTAGATGTGTTTTTGTGTCTGTTTTTTGAAGTGTATTTCTTTGCAAGGCCGGCTCTACTCTTTGAGTAGAGAGATGTCCGTTTTACAGGGGAGGTTTTGCCGAATTTTCGGTAGAATTCTCGTAAAACGTGATTTCTGGTCAAATCCTAATTTTGATTCTGTGTCCAATATTCTAGATCGAGTTTCTAGGATTTTCTGTTAGGTTTATTCTGATGTCTGTTATTTATTGTTTGTTTAGTTGCGCCGGGACCGAGGCCTAGTGGACCAGGCCCGTTGGACCCATCTCGAGTAGCGCACTAAGTGTGAGTTACTATTCTATATATATATGCTTAGGGTGCATGATTTAGAAATGTATGTTTTATTTTGATTAAATATGCATAAATAACTCAATTAGTATTTAAGTTTATTCTTGGTTTATCTTTGATTTATTTTTAGTATATTGTAAATTATATGCATGCTTATTTAAACATTTATATTTAAAATGTTTTAAATATATATTGAGTTAATTTTACAATTATATTGGATTTATTTGACGTATATATACTCGAAATATACCTGGTTTATTTTTGATATATTTCTAGTATATATATGGTTTATTGTTGCTATTATATTTAAATTCATGCATCATTTATTTTTATGAATGTATGTTTTATTTATTAAATGAAGGATATCGATAGAACGTGCTACCTAGTGGGCAGCATTAGGACCGAGTACGTACCGGTACACTTATAGCATTTAGGCTATATTACTAACCATTTGTGGATATTGATTGGAATTGATTTATCTGATGTGTGATGTGATTTGGGAGTGTGATTGCTGGAGCTCGGTTGACCAAGTGTCTCGGGGCCAGTCTACTGTCCAAATGGAATAAGTGAATATATTGGAATAAGTGAGCCTGTATGACCAGAGTGTTGTCTAACACTATTTTGAGGTTGCGATTTTCTAGGGTTCTATTTGATCCTTCATGAACTGTGATTTTAAATAAAAATATATAAAATGAATTTATCGCATCTGTGTATATTTGCTTGTATATATATACATATTATATATACTTTGATTGTGTGCATTGACATTTAGTATGCATGTATATATATTATAGTAATTCACTCAGTGAGGTCTGACTCCCCTCTGTTGACTATTTTTCATGAGAGTCATCGTCTTCAGACCTCAGTAGCAGGCATGTACGCCGGATTTCTTCCGCCCCGGCTTCTTTGTGTAAATTGCTTATCTGAGTCTTGAGTTTTATTTTTATAATCTAGACACTGCAGTAGTTGTAAATAAATTGTGGATTTTATATATTATATTTGTGTGAACTATGTATTTTAAGAATTTGAACTGAACTTGTATCAAAAGATTTATCTATATATGAGATATGGATTTGATTTAAATCCCGTGGTGGATTATTATTTTTATATTTATGATTTTAATCCGCTGCACAGTATTTAATTTAATTGTGTTGTTATTATTATTATTGTATGTTTTATTTTATTTTTAGGCTTGCTACGGATTCCGAATTCGAAAGAATTTCCGTTCCCTAATGCCGATCATAACCTCTGTTTTGGGTCATGACAGATCACATATGTGTTGATCATGTATTATATTCTTATGATATTCTTTCTCAGTCACCATGTCATCAAAATTTCATCAAATAACTAACAAGTGAAATTAAAATAGAAGTTTGATAATTAAAAAGAAACGAATTGAAATTTAGTAGTCAAATTATAATAAAATGAAAATTTAGGTATCATTAATGCATTTAACTCTTTGAAAATTTTACAGATAGCGTTTTTTTTTTTTTTTTGATAAAAAGATATTATTATTATTAAGAGGGGAAATACCACTTGGAGAAATTCCAAGTGATGAAAACCATAAAGAGGTCCATTACAAACAAAAACGAAATGTATTAATTAGATCATGTTTAGACATGGCCTTGTAAGGACATACAGTTGAATCGCCCATGAATTGCATATATATATATATATATATATATATATACAGAGAGAGTGAGAGAAAGAGGGTTGAAAACATACCTTGCTGATCAGAGCAGAGCAATAACTATATATTGTATCCGACTGCTGCTATTACTGGTGATGATTATATTATAGCACAACAACAATCATAAGGTGTTTTATTGGAACTTTTTCTGGACTGTAATATGTAATGCAATTGTTGGAGAAAATGATTGTCCAAAGACTTGGCAAAACAACTCAGGAATTTCTATTTTACATTTGAATTTTATGCATGTTGACTGCTCTTTTCCATTGTTGATTTAACATGCATGTATCGGTAATAAGTATATATTCATCAAACAAAATATTACAATATTAAATTTCAAATTTAATTATGTCAAATCAAATATATGTTATATAATATAATATAAAATTTATTTATTCAAACTATATATATATATGAAATTAATAGCGAATAAAGTATATATATTAAATTTTTAACGAAATTAAACAAATATTATGAATGAAATTTGCCCATTGGTTGGATTTTTTATATTTTTATTATAAAATTAGATATAATTAAAACAATTAATATTATAACTAAATAATTTTTTTTTTAAAATATGATTTAATCGGTAATTGAAGTGAAATAAATAAAATCATTAACCATAATTTTTCTTTTCAACAGAAAAGGTGTTGGTCTTCTACGATGTATTGATTCGACAACATTGACATTTGACAAGCCAATTTTTGAAAGAATTGCCAGTTGAACTGGTCGCTAGGCGGCTTGGCCTTTGGCTAAATATTGCTTTACCGAGTCAATAGCAATTTACTAATGTATCCTTGTGGTTTTGCTTAGTGGCAGATGTATTTGCAAGTGGGTCATCATATTTATCGATTAACCCACTAGATTTCAAAACAATTTAAGAATGAATTCTAAGAAAATAAATCTTTTAGGTGTTGAAAGAAAATTTTGCGTTTGAGACCTTCCCTTACCTAGGCCTGATTATGAGTCGGTTCATATTTTGACCTAAAATTGAAATTGATTTGGTTAAAATCATATCGGAACTAATTAAATTCGAAATTGAAACTGAACCAACCTGAAACCGTAGAAGGATCGGTTCAGAGTTGATTTCTCCCTAGATGGAACAGTAAATCGGTGGTTCAGATTCTGAACCGATAATTTTAGTATATATATATTTATTTAATTTTTTTTGAATTTTTTAATTTTAAGTCACAGTCAGTTATAATTTTTAATTTATTTTTATAATTTAATTTTTAATTCAAATCCTTTAAATTTTTTTAATAAATATAAAAAAATATAAATATTTTCAAGCTATGTATATCTATTTTAAATTTTGTTATATATATATATATATATATCACATAAAATAATTTTATTTCTATCTTTTTGAATTTTTTTATTTAAAATTAACTAGTTAATTTATTTTTAGTTAACTAGTCAAAGTAAAATATAATTTTTTATTTTTTATATTTTATTTTTAATTAAAAAATAACTTATTAAAATATCATAATAAATTTTTATTTCAACTTTATGCCATAAAAAAAATTATACCAAATCGAACCGGTTTAAAATTGGAACTGGCCAGTTTGAACTAGAATCGAAATTAAAACTAGCCAATCCTTGAACTGACCTTGAACCGGTCCTATTCCTGGTTTCGGTTTGGTTCCACTGACCTTGGAATTGTGAACCGGCGGTTCATGAACTGTGGCTAGGTGTAATATCCCGTGTTTTTAAATACTTTTACACTGTACCGGGATATGCAGTGTTAATAATTTTTGTATATATATTACGATATTTTTACGAGTTGATATGTATTTAAAACCTATTTTAATTATTGTGTTTTATTCACAGTGCTTTACGTAAAATTTTCCCGAGACTTTTATTTTCGAGGAAATTTTCACATAAATAATTTATTATTAATTATTTTAAATATATTTTCGGACTTGCATGAACTCATACGTATTTTTAAAATACTAAACACCGTGTATATGAGTACCTATTTATTTAATTAGGATTTAATTTATTACCCTAATATTTTATTATTTATTTATTAGTTTTATTGTTATTTAATTATTTTTATTTATTATTAAATTTTAAAATATTAAATATTAAGTGTGTGGTGTATATTTAATGTGTGTAATTTAATATTATTTTATTATATAGTATAAAGTATATATATATACACATTATAAGTCAAAAATCAAAAATTTTGGAAAATTATGTTTTTGCCCCTGATTCCTTCTTCTTCCCCGATCACTTCCCCATCATCGTTCCGATCGCTGCCGTGCTGATTCCTTGCCGTTGGTGTGCCGTCCGGTGTACCACCACCTTCCCCAGCCTTCCTCGCCACCTGCAGCAGCCGTTTCCGGCGTCTGGAAGTCGGTTTTGACCGGAAAAGCCGAACTTCTCTTCACCGTCGATCATGATGATTTCGGCCACCATTTTTGACAACGCCGGTCTCTTTCTTCTCCTTGAGCTCTGGTGAGTGTGATTCTAGCTTTGGTTTGAGCTTAAATGGTCTAGAATTGCTTAGGTTTCGAATTTTCCAATTCGGTCATATTAGGGTTTTTGATTTTTTTGAGCTCCGAATTGATTGATTCATGGAAACTCTCTTCACAAATGTTGATCCTAGTAGCTTAATATACATGTATGAATTTTTGGAGATTGTTTGGATTTTTGGGTATTTTTTAATATTTTAATATTATTTTCTAATTTTCGGAAATTAATTATATAAATTATGAAATTGTGTTTTATGATAATTATAGGTATTGAAATGAATTATAGGAATTTATTTGGAATTTTTATGAATTTCTATGTATTTATTTTGAATTATTGAAGTTTATGTAATTTTGGGAAATTAGGGTTAGTTATGTTGTTATTTGAACTTAATTGGTTAATTGAGTTTAATTATTAATATTATTGATATATATGTTGAGAAAATTAATTTTGGATAATTGTATAATTTTTGGTGAATTTTTGAAGTAATTTTAGTATATTTATATATATAGGGGTATTTTGGTAATTTTACACCAAATTGGCTAAAAATGTAATTTAATTGGTTTTAATAGTTATTTAAGGTATAAAAATGATTTCTAAAAATTATTTAGTATTTTTAACTAATTAAAAATATTTTTCGTGAATTATTTTCAATTATATATATAATATACGATTTTTCTAATAAAATGAGTTTCTATCGGTTTTTACTGTGTTTAAAGGTTAATTATGTAATTTCTACGTATAAAATGAATTTCTATTATTTAAGGGTATTTTTGGTATTATCAGAATTGTTCTGTGTTTGTGGACCCCGGTCGGTAGACTGTAGTTTTGAGTTCGACTGAGGGGTTGTGAATGAGATGTGGTGTTTATTTTCGAAGTGTGTTTCTTTGCAGGGTCGGCTCTACTCTTTGAGTAGAGAGATGTCCATTTTACAGGGGAGGTTTTGCCGAATTTTCGGTAGAATTCTCGTAAAACGTGATATCCAGTCGAACCCTAATCTCAATTCTGTTTTTAATATTCTAGATCGAATTCTAGGATTTCTGTTAGGGTTATTCTGATTTTTGTCGTTATTGTTTGTTTAGTTGCGCTGAGACCGAGGGCTAGTGGACCAGGCCCGTCGGACCCATCTCGTGGAGCGCACTAATTTGTGAGTTACTATACTATATATATATGCTTAGGATGCATGATTTAGAAATATATGTTTTATTTTGATTAAAGTGCATAAATAATGTGATTTGTATTTAAGTATATTTTTGGTTTATTTTTGGTATATATTAAATTATATACATGTTTTGTTAATAAACTATATTTAAAATGTTTTTAAATATATTTCTAGCTTAATTTATAATTTGATTGGATTGATTTGACGTATATATACTCGAAATATACCTTGTTTACTTTTGGTATATTTCCGGTATATATATGGTTTATATTGTTATTTTATTTAAATTCATGCATCATTTATTTGTGAATGAATGTTTTATATTTATTAATGAAGATTATCGATAGAACGTGCTACCTAGTGGGCAGCACTAGGACCGAGTACGTACCGGTACGCTTATAGCAGATAGGCTATACTACTAACTATTTGTGGATATTGATTGAATATGATTATTTGATGTGTGAGATATGGTTTGGGGGTGTGATTGCTGGAGCTCCGTTGACCAGGTGTCTCGGGGCCAATCACATTGGCAGTCAGACTGCTGAAGCTCGGTTGACTTAGTGTCTCGGGGCCAGTCTACTGTCTAAATGGATTAAGTGGATATATTTGGATTAAGTGAGCCTGTATGGCTAGAGTGTTGTCTAACACTGTTTTCGAGGTTGCGATATTCTAGGGTTCTATGTGATCCTTCATAAACTGTGATTTTTAATGAAAAATATATAAAATGATTTTATTTCATCTGTGTATATTTGCCTGTATATATATATTTATATATATACTATTGACTGTATGCATTGTCATTTAGTATGCATGTATATATATTATAGTAATTCACTCAGTGAGGTCTGACTCCCCTCCGTTGACTATTTTTCAGGAGAGTCAACATCTTCAGACCTCAGTAGCAGGCCTGTACGCCGGATTTCTTCCGCCCCGGCTTCTTTGTGTAAATTACTTATTTGAGTCTTATTTTTATATAATCTAGACACTGCAGTAGTTGTAAATTAATTGTGAGATATTATGTATTTTATTTATGCGAGATGCATTTTAAGAATTTGAACTGGATTGTATTAAAAAGATTTTATATATATGTGATGAGTTGAGATTTAAATTAAATCCAGTTGATGGAAATGTTATTATTATATTTATGATTTCTATTTCTGCTGCAAGTTTGATATTGTTATTATTATTATTGCATGTTTTATTTTATTTTTTTAGGCTTGCTACGGGTTCTGGATTCGAAAGAATTCCCGTTCCCTAGCGCCGGTCATGGCCCCTGTTTTGGGTCGTGACACTAGGCCTACCATTACCTCATACACCCACCTTGGCGAGACATTAAAAAAGGAAAAAAAATGCTTGATTCTTGAAGAACATGGATTGTGTGTGCTCCAGTGATTTTTGAGAAACAACTAACTTATAGCTAGCAGTAATTAATTAATTTTAATTTTTTAGTTTGATAGTTCAGGAGCAGACATGACGGTGCGTATAAGGACATAATGTCGTTTCTGAGGCATTGCTTTTCAACGTTGTGGATTTGGTATGACTGTGTGAATTGAGACAAAGTCGTGTTCATCTAGCTGGTTAATGAAGGAACATTTTTTTTTCTAATTTAGGAGGAGCGATATATATGGAACTTTTTCCCTTTTTGATAAGGGGAGGTTAGGTCATAGAATAGCCACTCTTCAAAAATAGAACAAAATTTATTTCCTCTTTCTATTTTATTTTACTTTAGGATTTTTTATTAGTAACTCGGAGAATTGATTCATTTATGGTATCAAGATCGGTGAGATTCATGTATAGAAAACTTAACTATCATTTTTAGGAACAAAGAGGAAGTGAAAAGGGGTTTTTCTTTTATTATCCCTCTCTAGTTTAATCTTTATATTATGATGATTATTTTTAATTCTCCTATTACTTGTTCTTCTTTTCTAATCATCATGAGTGGCTAAATTCGTTAGTTAAGGTTTTTAAACCTGGCTTGCCATGAACTTATTAGATTTAATTTCTTAATCAAATGAGACCTATTCCGTGATTATTATTGAGACTAAGGCTTTCTATGGATTGACCACCCATTGAATTGATCTACACAGTAGGATTGAATTGAGAAATTAATTCTATTGAGATTAAAATAACAATCTATTAACTAATTGAACTATTTGAGAGACAATTCAGTTATTAATATCATTTTAATGGTTGTGCTTCAAATTGAGTATATTTAGTTACTTGATTTAATGAGAACTAAATAATTTAGTAATTGGTATAATTAGTTAATTGAAAGTACTTGAGAGAGAATTTCACAATTATAATGATACTTGGAAATGGAATGGATGTCATAATTGAAAAAGAAAATTAATATAATTCTTTAGTAAATTGAGCCGGGGATAAAACCCTAACATTCGTTTCTGTATTGTGAAATTTAGTTATTTTTTATTTAGATTACATCAAGAAAATTTCATTTGTCTAAACAAGCAAATACTAAGATTAATTTAGTAGTTCATTCTTTAATCCTTATAGGAACGATATCTTATTTTACTACTTGAACGATTCCATGTGCTTGCGGATTTTGCCAACAAGTTTTTGGTGTCGTTGTTAGGGATTGATAAAATTAATATTGTGATAAATTTGGTATTATTTGCTTTAGATTTTTATTTTTATTATATCTGTTAGTTTTTTCATTTTATTAAATTGTCTTTGCAAGAACTCTTATTGGTGTATGCACATAATGTGCAATACAAGCAAGCAAGGTAGGTTCCTATTATCCTTTGATCTAAAGATTAATAGAACATTCCATAGAAGGTTGTAGAGGCAAAGGAACAAAATGAATGAAGGTGACGACATAGTTGAAGGTAATGTTGTTGGAGTGCAAAATCCACCACAAGCTAGACAATATGAGAACCATAATAGGTAGAATGTGTAAAGAGCCATGAGGAACTTTGTTAGTCCACTCTTACAAGGAGACCAAAATCCTATAATAAGACTGGCAATTGCTACTAATAACTTTGAAATAAAGTTGAAAATGATTCATAACTCCTAGTTTAGTGGATTGCCTTATGAAGATCCAATAAGCCATATGAAAAGATTTTTGAAGTACTATTTAACTTTCATAATGAATACGGTGTAGTTAGAAGCCATCAAATTGATATTATTCCATTATCACTAAATGATCGAGTAAAGAGGTAGTTCACAGGTTTACCTCCAAACTCCAAAAACACTTGGAAGGAGATTTATACATCATTTTTCCATGAGTACTTTCCACTGCAAAGGTTTTAAAAATAAAAAATGAGATTAATTCATTCTATCAAAAGAAGGATGAAATCTTCTATGAATGCTAGAACAAATTCAAAGACTTTTAAAGATAGTGTCCTTTACATTTGACACCAGCTTAGGACTTGGCCTAATAATTTTATAAAGGTATTAATCCTGCAGTTAGAGTGAACATTGATGCAACAACTGGGGGACAATCATATCTAAAATACTAGAGGATTCTCTTAATCTTTATGAGAAAATGGAAAACACATAGAGTTTATGGTTTAATGAAAGAATCGTACCAAGAAAAGGAGGAGCATTAGAAGTGGATGCATTGAAAATGGTGAATACAAAATTGGATGCCTTGATAAAAAGAATGGACACAAATAAGCTTAAATGCAGTCTCTTATACTTCAGCTTCTTTATTTTGTGAGCTTTATTAGGGTGGAAATCCTATTATTGATTTCCAATTGATGTAGAACCTCTCCATGGAGAATATTACCTATGTGAATAACTTTGATAGGGGTTAACAATAAAATACAGTACTTGGTAATACATACAATCCAAGTTAGAGGAATCGCCTAAATTTTTCTTAGAGCAATTAAGGCAACAATCAGTGGAGACCTCAAGTTCCACTAGGTTTTGGAGGGTCAAATGCTCATCAGCATCAGAAATAACCCCATTTTCAAATAGAGAAAGCTTTATCATCGTCATCTTCTTTAAAGAGTAAAATAGAGAAATTCTTAGAGATGATGGAAATTAAATGAATCACATAATGAAGCTACAAAAATGCTTAAAGGGAGATTTGAATAAATGCATTAAAATAATCAACTCATGTTTAGAAATCACTCATATTAAATTCATAATTTGGAGGTACGATTAAGAAAATTGGCTAACTCTTTATCCACAAGGAACTAAGGCACTCTTCTTAGCAACACGAAGAAGAATCCTAAGGAACATTTAAAGGCAATCACCTTGAGAAGTGGGAAAGAGTTACATCCATCAAATGAGAGTAAGAACATTTAGAATGAGGAAAAGGATGCAGAAAAGAAAGATATGTGTTTTGAAGTGCAAGTTGAAAAAGAGGCAAAGACTCAGAACAAGAGTCAAAAAAAGGAATCAACTTTTTAACCTAAGCTATATGAGCCACCAGTACCCTATCCACAAAGGCTATAGAAGCAAAAGCATGACCAATAGTTTGTAAAGTTCTTCGAGATGTTAAAAAAGCTATATATCAACATACCTTTAGTGGAAGTGATTGCCTAAATGCCTAAATATGCAAAATTGTTAAAAGAGTTTATCTCTAGCAAGAAAAAGCTATATGCGTTTAAAATTATTATGTTGTATAAGAAGTTTAGTGCTATATTTTCAAGCAAGCTTCCTTTAAAGTGTAAACATCCAAGGAGTCTTACTATACATTATTCTATTGAAAATTTAAACTTTAAAAAGCTCTTTGCAATTTAAGTGCTTCTATTAATTTGATGCCTTTTTCTATTTACAGGAAGCTTAGATTGGGTGAAGCTAAAGCTATAAATATTTGCTTATAGCTTGTAAACATGATTGTCAAGAAGCCAGCATAATGGAAAATATGTTGGTGAAGGTTGAGAAGTTAATCTTTCTAATGGATATTATGGTTTTTGACTTTAAGGAATATGAAGATGTTCCTTTGATCCTTGGTATGCCTTTTATGTACACTGAAAAAGCTATCATATATGTATATGATGGAATTCTCACATTAAGAGTAGGTGAAAAAACCTATAAATTTGATGTATATCAAGGTATAAAGCATCCTTCTGACTATGATAATCGCATGAGAATTAATGTAGTTGATGAATGCATAACTGAAGTCCAACAATAGAGGTGGGCAAAATCTTGTGACTTGAAAGATATTAAGAAGTGCTTTCACATACAATCTTCTATTAAAGAAGTTTCTCTCAAACCCCAAAATATATTTATCCCATGTGAACTATCCTCAAACACCGAATCCACACCACCCACAATAATAAAACCACCAAAATTAGACTTGAAGCTTTACCCCCCACATTTGAGATACATGTTGTTAGGAGAAGACCAAACATTACCTATGATTATATCATCCAAGCTTAGTGAAGAGCTGGAAAGTTAATTAGTGAATTTTTGAAAAAGAGAATCAAGTAATTAGGATGATAGATTTTAGATATTAGAGGGATCAGTCCTTCATATTATATGCATAAGATACTTTTGAAGGGTGGAAACAAACCAACCATTGAGCGATAGAGGAGACTTAATCCCAATATACATGAAGTTATAAAAAGGGAAGTACTGAAGCTGTTAGATATAGGAATCATTTATCCTATTTTAGATAGCTCATGGGTTAGCTTTATTCAGTGTGTACCAAAAAAGGGTGAGATCATTATAGTAGAGAGTGAAGGGGGAGATTTGATTTTTACCAGAGTTGTCAATGACTAAAGAGTTTGCATTGATTATATAAAACTAAATTCAGTTACAAAGAAAAATAATTTTCCACTTCTATTCATTGATCAAATGTTAAAGAACATTTTAAGACATGTAGTTTACTATTTTTTGGATAGGTATTTTAGCTACAATCGGATAGCCATTGCTTCAGAAGATTAAGAGAAAATCACTTTCACTTGTCCTTATGGCACATTTGCTTATAAAATAATTTCATTTGGCTTGTGTAATGCACCATCTACATTTCAAAGGTGTATAATAGTAGCTATTTTTACAGATTTGGTTGAATAGATAATGGAGGTGTTTATGAATGATTTTTTAGTATATGGTGACTTATTTGATAGGTGCTTAGAAAATTTTGAGAGAGTTCTTGCAAGATATGAAGAAATAAACCTGGTTTTGAATTGGAAGAAATGCCACTTCATGGTTGAAAAAGGCATTGTGCTTGGCCATAAAATTTCAGAAAAGGGCATTATGGTAAATCGAGCAAAAGTGGACATTTTTGAAAAGCTATAGTACCCAACAAATATTAACTAATTCAGATATTATCCTTAATTAGTTAATTCTACCTAAAGTCATTAAGTATATGATTTGATAGTAAAACTCTTAGGTTATACTTGAATTCTAATCTAAATATCCCTAGTCGATTATAGTTGTGGGAACAATAATGAATAAAGACTAGTATGAGGTTGACTGATGATTATGTTTTATTGATTATGTATATAAGATATTAAGTCAAACTCATAGGTACATATTTAGTGAAATGATGTACTGGATCAATCCACTATGAGAATACTACATGGATAATTGTCATAGGTAATTCTCATCACAATAGTATTATTTGACTCTTTTGGCTTAAAATCACTATATTTTCCTATATTATGAGTTCTATATTTTGACACATCCTTACATCATCTTTAACCAGATGGTAAAACAGGTTGTGATTGGATATAAAATGAGTTATGTGAAGAATGTGAGTGATTAAGATGAGATTTGTCCCTCATTAATTATAAGAAGATATCTGTAGGCCCCTTGATGAGTTAGATTGAAGAGAAATGCATGACCATTTTAGAATGTATTAATGAAGAGTTATCAATATCATATAAAGAGTTATCAATATCAATCTACTTGGGATCGATAAATAATATGATTGAACTATATAAGGATGACATAAACCATGCCTTATATTCAACGAAGATATCGTATGACAAAAAGACTATAATACATTCTATTATTAAATTATGTCGAATTATTAACCTTCACATAACTTGGGTAGTCATAATATCTTACTAGAGACTAATTATGACATGTGGGCTAAAATGGAAATTTTAGGCCCACCGTCAACGTTGTGTGAACCTATAGGGTCACACACTTAAAATAAACCCAAAGTAGATTTGGGTTAATTAACCCAATAATAATCTCCATGAAAGATTAAATAAATAAGTGAATAAATAAATATATATGTGTATATATTTATTAATACTTATTTATTTATTTCCTAATTTATTTAAGGTAAGAGTTATCTAAATAAATAGGAAATGAATCTAAATTTTTAAATTATAATCAAAGTAAAAAAAGAAGTTTAAACTTACCAAAATTATTTTTAGCAAGTGGAGGTTTATGAAACCATAGAAAGGATGGCTATAAATACATCTCATTCTCTAGGATTTAGGTCAAACAATTATTCTCCTCCTTTCTTCTTCCACTTCTTTGTGAAATAAAAAACATATAGAGCGATAAAAATTAATAAAAGTTTTAAAGAGAAAAAGGTGCTAGCACACCATTTTTGCTTTGGTCACCTTGTTTGTGTGGATATTGGTAGAGGGAATACTTAATTGGCAGTGCCTTTATCTGATAATACCTACACGAAAAGCTTAAGGTAGGGTGTCACTGGAGTGAACCCCCTCTCGTCCTTCCAACTATCTTGCCATAAGGATCATCTTGGTAAGTGTTTAGAATCTCTCTCAATCAATTTACTCAAATTACATGGATTCGAGTTCTAGGGTTTCATGAATTAATTTTTATTTTTCATTACATTTTGCAACGCAAAACCCAATAGTTACCATTTGAGTTGATGCATGATACTAGTGATTATGCCATTGGAGTTGTGCTTAGCTAAAAGAGATAATAAACTCTATATAATCTATTATGCAAGCCGCACCTTGACCAATACTCAACTAAATTATACAACCACAGAGAAGGAGATGCTAGAAATTGTATTTACATATAATAAGTTTCGGTCTTATCTATTTGGTTCTAAAGTAATGGTCTATATAAATCACTCTGCATTGAAGAACCTACTCAATAAAAAGATTCTAAGCCTAGGTGTATTAGATGGGTACTTTTGGTACAAGAGTTTGATATTGAAATCCAAGATTAGAAGGGGTCAGTGAATGTGGTAGTGGACCACCTTTCAGGAGAGCATAGGGCTATAGGCAATCCACCAATCAAAGACATATTCCTAAATAAGATGCTTTTAGCTTTAGTCTTTGTTGATGCTCCATAGTTTACTAACATTATGAACTTCATTTCCTATAGGAAGCTACCTTTGAATTTCATTAATTAACAAAGAAAGAAGGTCATTCATGACTCTAAAGGTTATATATAAAAAGACCCTCCCTTTCCTTTGGAAGCTTTGTAAAGATGGGATGGTTAGGAGATGTGTGACAAATAATGGAATTCAATACATCTTTCACCATTATCATGGAATGAACTATGGAGGACACTTTAAACCTAAAAGAATAGCCATTAAGGTGCTTGAGAGTGGTTTTTATTATCTCACAATATTTCAAGATGCTTGAGACTTTGTACACACTTATGATTTATGTCAAAGGAGTGGTAACATATCCAAGAAGGATGAGATCCTTCAATTTATTATTCTAGAGGTTAAAATTATTAATGTTTGGGGCATTGATTTGATGGGGCCATTTACTTCTTTAAAAGATAACTAATATGTAATTCCACAAGTGCCAAAAGAGGGCGAGGTGAATTGGTTTTTTGAGAAATATAGGTAATTTTTTATTTTTCATAAAAAGAAAACTTAAGATATAATTTAAGCTGAAATAGATGAAGATTATAAGTAATAAAAACACAAGGAATTTATAAAGATTTGGGCCTTAAAGCCTACATCCTCTCCTCAACCACAAGTTGAGAATTTCAATCCATTATCAATCTACTTCAAGGTGTAGATTAAACTCTTACAAGCTTAAATTAAGGTACCTAAGTATTTTCCTAAAGCTCACACTCAAACCTAATTATTTTCGTAAGGCTCACACTCAAACCCAAGTGTTTTCAACGGTTCACATTTAAACCCACTTGCTAATAACAATCCTATTAGCTTACAAGTGAATAAAACCCTAACCTAACTCACTCAATCTCACTATTGAGCTTTTGAATAATGGCTTTAAACACTTACCAAATCACACTCAAGACCACTCTTGAGATAAATAAGAATTACAAGAATTAAAGATGAAAGCTTAGGTGGTTGAAGGATTAATTGAAGATTAAATGCTCAATGATTTCTCTAAATGTGTTTGCTTAACTTCCTTCCTCTATTCTGGCTCTATTCTTAATGGTATTTAAACCTTTTAAGAGAAAAAAAAACTTATTGGAGGTTTATTTAATGCAAATAGAGTTTTTAAAACACTTAAGAAAGAGTAAGTCTACATATCGTCATGATCATAACAAAATCACTATGATCATAATTCTGGAGGAGCCAAAGAAGAAATTTGAAATTATACACTATCATGATCATAACCATAGTGGTGATGATGGTTATGACACCTTTTTGCCAATTTTTGGATTTAGTAGTCATAATCATAATAAAATCATTATAATCATAATTACGATCGTCATGATCATAACACGGATGGTGACGATGGTTGTGATAGCTCTCGAGAAGATTTAAAAATTTACAATTTGAATCTTCGTGATTTTGCTTTAATAATTTTTCTAATGATTAGGATTTGCTTGTGACCATATATAATTAAGATTCCCATCGAATTTGATTAATTTTGACTTTGTATCTCGATAAAAATTCAATCTTCCATTTTACCACCTTTTCATGATCATGATAAGTTCATCATGACTCATGATAGGGCTGCAAACTTAATAAAGATAAAGTGCTGAATTTTCAAAGCTTGACTTATGCAATTATGATCATAATGCTTTTGTCATTACTTATGCCACATCTGATTATTACAAATTTAATTAACCTGAATATAAACACTTAAGTACACAAATTAAATGCAATTTTACTTAATTACCTATAACCATAAAAGTGACTGTTTTAACCCTCAAGGTTCAACAATCTCACCCTTTCTTATAGTAATAAATAATTATGTAAAATTAGGCTAAAAATAGGAAGGAATGATGTCACGACCCAAAACAGGGGCCATGACCGGCGCTAGGGAACGGGAATTCTTTCGAATCCGGAACCCGTAGCAAGCCTAAAAAAAATAAAACATGCATAATAATAATAATCATATAATATGCAGCGGAAATAAAAATCATCATAAATATAATAATAACAGTTTCATCACTGGATTTGATCAAACCTCATCTCATATATATATAATCTTTTAATACAAATCCAGTTTCAATATAATACATCTCTTTAAATAAAATACATGAAATCCAATACTTTAATTCACAACTACTGCAGTGTCTAGATAAAATAAATAAGACTCAAGTAAATAATTTACACAAAGAAGCCGGGGCGGAAGAAATCCGGCATATCGACCTGTTACTGAGGTCTGAAGAAGTTGACTCTCCTGAAAAATAATCAACGGAGGGGAGTCAGACCTCACTGAGTGAATTACTATAATATATATACATACACACTAAATGATAATGCATACAGTCAACAGTATATATCTAATATATATATATACAGGCAATTACACACAGATGCAATAAAAATCATTTTATATATTTTATCTGAAAATCATCTTTTATGAAGGATTATATAGAACCCTAGAATATCGCAACCTCGGAAATAGTGTTAGACAACACTCTAGCCATACAGGCTCACTTATTCCAAATATATCCACATAATCCATTTGGACAGTAGACTGGCCCCGAGACACTAAGTCAACCGAGCTCCAGCAGTCTGACTGCCAGTGTCATTGGCCCCGAGACACTTGGTCAACCGAGCTCCAGCAATCACACCCTCAAACCATATCTCACACATCAAATAATCACATTCAATCAATATCCACAAATGGTTATTAATATAGCCTAAATACTATAGGCGTACCGGTACGTACTCGGTCCTAGTGCTGCCCACTAGGTAGCACGTTTTATCGATATCCTTCATTAATAATATAAATCATTCATTCACAAATACATGATGCATGAATTTAAATAAAACAACAATATAAACCATATATATACTGAAAATATACCAAAAGTAAACCAGGTATATTTCGAGTATATATATGTCAAATGAATTGAATCAAATTATAACTTAAGCTAGAAATATATTTAAAAACATTTTAAATATATTTTATTTACAAAACATGTATATAATTTAATAAATACCAAAAATAAACCAAAAATATACTTAAATACAAATCACATTATTTATGCATTTTAATCAAAATAAAATATATATTTCTAAATCATGCACCCTAAGCATATATATATAGTATAGTAACTCACCTAGTGCGCTCCACGAGACCGGTCCGACGGGCTTGGTCCACTAGCCCTCGGTCTCGGCGCAACTAAACAAGCAATAAATAACTGACATCAGAATAAACCTAACAGAAATCCTAGAATTCGATCTAGAGTATTTAAATACGGAAACAGAATTAGGGTTCGACTGGACATCACGTTTTACGAGAATTCTATCGAAAATTCGACAGAACCTCCCCTGTAAAACGGACATCTCTCTACTCAAAAGAGTAGAGCCGACCCTGCAAAGAAACACACTTCGAAAAACTACACAAGGCAAAATAAAAATCCCACGGTCGGACTCCAAACTACAGTCCATCGACCGGGGTCTACAAACACAGAATAATTTCGAAAATACCAAAAATACCCTTACAACATAGAAATTCATTTTATAAGTAGAAATTACATAATTAACTTTAAAACACAATAAAAACCGATAAAAACTCATTTTATTAGAAAAATCGTATATTATATATATAATTGAAAATAATTCACGAAAAATAGTTTCAATTAGTTAAAAATACCAAATAATTTGTAGAAATCATTTTTATACTTTAAATAACCATTAGAACCAATTAAATTACATTTTTAGCCAATTTAGGGTAAAATTACCAAAATACCCCTATATATATAAATATACTTAAATTACTTCAAAAATTCACCAAAAATTATACAATTATCCAAAATTAATTTTCTCAACATTATTATCAATAATATCAATAATTAAACTCAATTATCCAATTAATTTCAATTAAAAACATAATTAACCCTAATTTCCCAAATTCACATAAACTTTAATAATTCAAAATAAATACTTAGAAATTCATAAAAATTCCAAATAAATTCCTATAATTCATTTCAATACCTAATTTAACCATAAACCCCAATTTCAGAATTTAAATAATTAATTTCCAAAAATTAGAAAATAATATTAAAATATTCAAAAATACCCAAAAATCCAAAAAATCTCCAAAAATTCCACAAAAATTCATACATGTAGATTAAGCTACTAGGATCAACATTTGTGAAGGGAATTTTCATGAATCAATCAATTCGAAGCTCAAAAAAATCAAAAACCCTAATAGGCCGAAATTGAAAATTCGAAACCTAACCAATTCTAGACCAATTCAGCTCAAACCAAAGCTAGAATCACACTCACCGGACCTCATGGAGTCGATGAAGACCGGCGGTGTCGAAAACGGTGGCCGGAGGAGGGAGAAACGGCGAAGGGACAAATTTCGGCCAAAAATGGAAAATGGAGCTACCGGCGCCGGGGAAGGGAGCTGGAAGCGGCGGAGGACGGCTGGGAACGGCGGTGGCAAGCCGGGAGGCACACCGACGGTAGGTGACCGGAGTTGCAGACAGTGAGGGGTGAGGTAGGTGGTGGTTGGGCGTGGGAGAGAAGGAAAGAAGAAGAAGAAGAAGAAGAAAAGAAAAAGAAAAAGAAAGAAAGAAAAGAAAAAGAAAAGAAAGAAAAAAAAGAAAAAAAGAAAAAAAAAGAAAATAATAATAAAATAATAATAATAATAAAAAAATTTTAATAATTTAATAATAAATAAAATAATTAAATAACAATAAATAAATAATAAAATATTAGGGTAATATATATTAAACCCTAATTAAATAAATATTCACACACATAGTCTTTATTTAGTAATTTAAAAATACGTATGAGTTCATGCAAGTCCGAAAATACATTTAAAATAATTAATATTAAAATATTTACGTGAAAACTTCCCCGAAAATGCAAGTCCCGGGAAAATTTTACGTAAAACACTGTAAATAATACACAGTAATTAAAATAGGTTTAAAATACATATCAACTCGTGAAAATATCATAATGTATACACAAAAATTATTGACACTGCATATCCCGGTACAGTGTAAAAATATTTAAAAATACGGGATATTACAAATGACTCCCTATAAATCAAGCCTAAATTAAAATTGCAAAACATCATTTAAGCAAGTCCATTATGCATATTTGAGGAACAAGTTATCAATAATTGAGAAATATAAGTAAAGCATTATCATAATGTATAACAAATATAGTCTTAGCTAGTGACATTTCAACTAAAAAATATTCAACATTCAACAATTTGACCACTAACTAAAATAACTCCAAAGAAAATATATTCAACCAAAGAGAATATATTCAACAACTAACAATTCACATTATCCATCCAAAACATATTAAAAAATAGTTCTAAAATGTTATGCTCCCCCTTTGCAATAAAAAAATTTAATATCTAAGAATAAACCTTTCTCCCCTTTTTTTCAAAAATAAGCATAAACATTCTACACTTCTCAACCATGAAAACCTTTTTAAACCATATAAACTTTCCTCTCCAAACACAATTCACCAATATTTGAAAATAAATTTAAACATTTTACATTTTCTCCCCCTTTTTACTATAAAAAACAACAATAAAGAGTTATAGAAAGAAAGGTTCTAAAAAGTGAAAGGCCATAACCATGTCAAGTTTTAAAAAGACTTGAAAATCTAGTTAAAAAGAAGAGTAATAATCCATGAGATGAAATGGAATGCAAGATGTAAAAGCAATTCTCCATGGCTTAAAAAAATATAACCTGTAGCTTCAATTTGTCATAAGATTTAGTAAAAAAAAAATGTAACACATCAATCAACAACAATAAGTCCAAAATCATATAACATGAATATCTATACCAAGTCAAGCATAAAAGTAACAAACTTTGCAAAATCAATATTCAACATAACAATCTATGCAAAATCATATATCCATAAATCAACATTATTAAACAAATAGATCTAAAGTGTCAATCAACAACTATAATTCTAAATGATATCCATAAATCCAACATGATACCTAAACCAAATCAAGCACAATATAACTAACAATTTACTTCACATAAGCAATATCCATAACATTAGCCGAAAATTTTGTGAAAAAAAAATCAACATCCATATCTAATAACGAACCAAACACAACAAATTGTGCAAAATCAATATCCAACAGCCAAAAATTTTCAACATATTACATATAATAAAAAATTCCATTAATATCAGATATCCATATTACTATCAAAAAGTGGCTAATAGTTATAAAATAGCTAAACCTTTCTCCCTCTTTGTTACCATAAAAAAATAATCAAAGGGGAAGCTATTGTTCAAGGCAAAAAAAAAAAAAAGTGTCCTATATTGTTATAGGCTACAACCACTTCAATAAAAAACTTGAAAAAAAAAATAAAACAAAAAAAAAATTCATTAAATGAGATGTAAGATGCAAGGGTCTCTATTTGGTGATCCATGGCTCTAAGGTGGGACTCCAAGACTGCAAGGGAGGACATAATGACTTCAAATTCCTTTTTTTTTTTTTACACCATAAGGCAAATAATTCCAATTTTCCAATATTCCCATGACTTTTCCTTCTACCAAGAACATAGTGGGATGCAAAAACTTTCACCTCTTTCTTTTTGCTTTTTGATTGCAAGCAAGGACACCAATGGATCATATGGGCCTCCTTTTTTTCGCATAATTTTCATCTTTGCTCCTTTCTTTGTCGGCTCAAGGATATTGACATGGTGATAAGATCATGTGATATGATGACTGAAGATGATAAGGATGTGAGATGAAAGTGAAAATGATGAAGAAGAATGAATCTTGAAGAAAAAAAATAGGTTAAAAAGAAAGAAGGGAAAGTGGGTGGTTGCTCTAGGAGGAAGAAGGATAAAAGATTAGGTTAAAGAAAAAGATACTTTAAACACCCAAATACTAACCCTAGACACGTTACTGGTCATGAAGAGGGTGTCATGATCATGATAAAAATTTAAGTAAAAAGAAATGAATTTATTTGAAACAGCAGAACATTCACTTTCAGTGACAGTAGTTGTAATAACCCAAGTTTTAAATTATTTTATTTTAAAATAGGATATGTAGTGTTAATAATCTTAAAATTTTATTTGATTATTTTACTATTTTGTGAATAAATATTATTACCTTTATGTTTAATTAAAATTTTCTACGTAAATGTATGTCTTTAAGTTTAGTATTTCGAAAAATATTATTTTAATAATGTTTAATTTGGTGCATTAGTATTTTAATATTATTATTTTAATAAATTACATTGTTTAAATATATTTTATGAGTTTATATATATATATATATATATGCACACATATAATTAATTAAGGTTTAATATTAATTAAATGTGTGTATATTATTATTTTATTGTGAGTAATATACATATGTGTGTATATATATATATGCATGTGAATAATGTTATACTATATAGTTTATTGATTACTATATATACAATATATATACACAAAATATCAAAAAAACCCCCCCTCACTTTCTCTTTCCCGGATCACCCTCTTCCCTTACCCTCACCGTTTGCTACCTTCGATCGTCGGCCGTTAGAGCGCCTCCTCCTTCAACTCTCATCACCGCAGTCGCCTTCCCTTCCTTCTCCGGCGTCGGTGTCGACTCCTACAACTCATTTTTGGCCGAAAGTTGCTTGTTCACCGTTCTCCTTCGTCTGGCCACCAAATTGGGCATTTCCGGTGGCATTGAACTTATGGAGCTTCGAGGAGGAAGATTTTGAGCACCTTTTGGCTAGAAAACATGTGGTGGTGAGGTTTTCAGCTTGTTTTTGTCTCGGCCATTCTTGGGTTTTCAATTTTTTTTTTGATTATTTTTGCTTGATTCATAAGAAATTCTTTCATAAAAATTGTTCCCCTTAGCTTAATCTACATCCCTGAATTTTTGTGTAATTTTTAGGAATTATTTTGATTTTTGGGAATTATTTTGATTTTTTAATTATTTTATTATTTTCATAAATTAATTATATAAGTTATAAAATTGTGATTTTTGGTGTTATTGATGGTTATTGGTAATTTTAGAATTTAATTTATAATTTTTATGAATTTTTTGTAATTTTTATAATTATTTTTAGTTCATGTTAGTTTTGAAAATATAGGTTAAATATATATTTTGTTAGTAATTGTTGGTTAATTAAGTATATTTGTTGATTTTAATGAAGAATATGTTGAGAAAATAATTTTTGTGTATTTATATAATTTTTATTGAATTTTTGAATATTATTAGTATTTTATGTGTATTTTTAAATATTAGGGGTAATTTGATAATTTTAGTTAAATATTAAGTTTAATTGGCTTTAATAATTATTTGAGGTATAAAAATGATTTTTACAAATTATTTACTAATTTTAACTAATTAATATTAATTTTCAAAAATTATTTTCAAATTATATATAATATACTATTTTTGTAAATAAATGGATTTTTAGTAATTTTTAATATGTTTTTGGACTAATTAAGTCATTTGAATTTACAAAATGAATTTTTATTAATATTTGTGAAATTATTTAGAAAATGGATTTTTAATAATATTATATTATTAATTAGAGTTTTTAAGTAATTATTAGAAAAATAATTACTTTTGGTGTTTTAATACTTAAATTGTTATATTTTGATGTTTAAAAGGCATTTTTGATATTTATTGAATTTTTATATATTTTATTGTATTATTGAACTTGTGTTGAATTGTGGACCTCGGTTGAGAAATTTTTGAAGTTCGGGATCCCAACCGAGGGTTGTGAGAATTTTGTATTCGAAGTGTACTTTTCTTCCAGGATCGGCTCTACTTTTTAAGTAGAGAGATGTTTGTTTTATAGAGGAGATTCTGCTGAATTTTCGATAGAATTCTTGTAAAACGTGACATCGGGTCTAATTCTGATTCCGTATCTATTTGTGTTTAGAAATTCTAGATCGAATCTCTAGAAGCTTAAGTTAGATATATTCTAATGTCGTGATCATTTTTATTGTTTAGTTACGTCGAGACCGAGACCTAGTGGTCCAGGCCTGTCAGACCAGTCTTGAGGAGCGCATCCCTGTGAGTTATTATGATATATATACATTGTTTTAGGTTGCATGTTTTAGAATTATATGCTTTAAATGTAAAGTTTTGCATAATTGCTTTATTAAATGCTTAAGTATATTTTAGGTATATTTTTAATATATCTTAAAATAAATGCATGTCTTTTTTGTGATTTACTTTCAAATTATGTTTAAGTATCTTATTGGTTGATTTTGAGTATATTACATGATTTAATTGAATTTATTTTATGTATATATACCTTAAATGTACTTAGTTTATTTTAGGTATATTTTTGGTATATATATGGTTTGTTTAATCCTTTTGAATGGCTTTATACATTATTTTGTTACTCGAATGTATGTTTTATTTTTAATGAAAGATATCAATAGAACGTGTTTCCTAGTGGGCAGCACTAGGAGCGTATACGTACCGGTGCGATAGATTTAAGGTGGACTGAGAATCATTTGTGGTATTATGATTTGATTAAGAATGATATGATTGATTTCATTGAGATGTGATGTGATTAATAGTGTAATTGCTGGAGCTTAGTTGACCAAGTGTCTTAGGGCCAATCACACTGACAGTCAGACTATTGGAGCTTGTTCGACTTAGTGTCTCGGGGCCAGTCTACTATCCAGTTGGACTAAGTGAATTTACTTGGAATTAAGTGAGCTAGTATGGCTAGGGTGTTTTTATGTGATATTTGAGGGTTGCGATAACTTATGGTTCTATTTGATCCTTCATAAACTGATGATTTAAAGTATTAAATATATAAAATGATTTCCTTTTGCATTTGTGTGTACTTGCCTGTATATATATTTATATATATACTTTTGAGTGTCTACATTTGACATTTAGTTATGCGTGTATATATATTATAATAATTCACTTAGTGAGGTCTGACTTCCTTCAGTTGATGTTTTTACAGGAGAGTCCTCATCTTCAGACCTTAGCAATAAACCTATATGTCAGATTTCTTCTGCTCTGACCCTATTATGTAAATTACTTACTTATTTATTATTGTACTCTAGAGACAACTGTAGTAGTTATATTTTGTATCAGTAGTGAGTTTATTTATTTTGATGTCTAAGATTTTAATTCAGATCTTTAATCTGAATAGTGTATTAAATTATTTCATGATATGAAAAAGAGTTTATTCTATTTATGTTAAATTGAAATTTTATTTACGATATATTTTAATTAATTATTGTATGTTTTATTATTTTTAAGGCTTACTATGGGTTCCGAATTCGAAAAAATTCCTGTTCTTTAGTGTCGATCATGGCCCCTCGTTTGGGTCGTGACAGTAATATAATAATCATGATTTAAATTCAAGATTTAAAAAAAATCAAACTTTGAACTTTGGTTATGCCACTTCAAACAAATTAGGGACTAGTTCAATATTACATCATAATCAATCAAAATTCAAGAATATAATAAATTAACCACTAAATGTTCAAGCAATTAATTATAATGATTCAAGCAAACATATATCATAATGAGTTACCATCCAACATTTTGAGATGACTTAATTGGAAGGGAAATAGCTTGATCATTCTCCATTACTCTCTGTTGTTGATTTAGCTCTTCAAGAATGCCCATTTGACAAGCTCCACACATTTTCTCCTTTTGAAACTTCACTTTGGGGAGGATAATGACATGATCACTTTAGCTTTGATCTCTAATGAGCTCCATACTAGCATGATCAAATCTCAACACATCCAAGTGTCATCCTTAATAACGTAAAAAAAAAAAAAAACAAAACCTTGTTTTATTTAGATCCATAATATAAACATTGTTGACTTTTTAACCATTGAAAAATGACTTTGTTCTCCTCTATATGAATTACAAAGCATTTTTTTAACTCAAAAGTCACTTTATTACTTTATCACATAATTGACTAACATTAAGTAAATTGTGCTTTAAGCCATCAACCAAAAGAATATTTTTCAATATGAGTAAGGTCTTTCTTACAAACTTGACCAATGCCTATAATCTTACCCTTGGCATTGTCAACAAATGTAACTTTGACTCATTTTTTCATCTCCAAATAAGTGAAGAGGTTGGCCTTCCCAATCTTATGCCTTGAACATCCACTATTTATATACCACTTTTCTTTGCACATTGTGGATTTCAAGCACATCTATAATAAAATTCTTCATTGTACTTTAGGTAACCAAATGTACTTGGGTCCTTAAGGGTTAGCTTTAAAAGGTCTATCATTTGAGTAACCCACATGAGTGTTTCTAATATAACATATAGTATTCTTGTGCCCCATTGCACCACAATAATGATATATAACATTTGGTGCATGCTCTTTCATTTTAAAATTATGAAAATCATAAGAATGAGCAAAATTGTATTTCCCAGGCTTAGGTACTCTTGAGCTATTAGCTCTAAAATTGTTAGCCTTATAACCATTAGAATTTTTAGGTTCATTGGTTTTAAGACTAAGTTTTTGGTAACCCTTAGTAATTGGATTACTTAGGCTTACACCTTTTGAAGAGCTAGCATGAACATTTTCAAATCTGATTCCAGTTTTAGATTTTAAAAGGGTAGAAGTCATAGAGATTATTCCATTAAGTATTTCTTTTCCTTAGTTAAATCTAGAAATGGACTTTTTGAGATTGCTATTTTCATTTTCAAAAAGTGCATTTTGTTCAATTAGTTTAGCATTCTCATTAGCAACCCCAATTTTCTTTGAATTACATTTATTTAATGAATTGGTTAACTCTTTATTAGAAGATCTTGACTTCTCGAGTTCTTCTTCTAGAGCTTCACCATTTCTTTGAGTGAAGTAATTCTAGATGAATATTTATTATATGTACACATCAATTTTTCATAAGCAAGCAACATTTCATCATTTGATTAAAAGTCTAAAGTTACCTCATCATTTAAAGGTTCCTTCAATGCCATGAAGCAAAGATTTACAATTTCTTCATCAACATCATCATCACTTGAATAATTAAAGTCTTTCCAAGTTGCTTTAAGTTCTTGCTTCTTTTCTTTCTTAAACTTCTTATCCTTTTTAAAGGATTTATTTAACTTTAGGCATTTGGATTCGGTATGACTCGGTTTATTACATCCATAGCATATGACTTGATCCTTGATCCTTGTTGCTTGAGTCTTACTTCTTAAATCCTCTTCTCTTCTTCATGATGAGATCTTTTACCTTTTTTAAAATTATAGCATACTTATCTTCATTATCACTTGAATCACTATTACTAGTGTCGCTATTTGCCTTGAGAGCAATGTTTTTATCATTCTTGGCCATCTCATTCTCTACAACTTGATTCATTTTGATTTCATGGGTGAGAAGCTTCCCAGGAAGTTCATCTATAGGTAGAATAAAAGGATCATTTACTTCTTCAATTGAGGCCATCTTAGCTTCCCAAGCCTTTTGAGGCAAACTCATAAGAATTTTATTGTTAACATCCTCATTTGAAAATTTCTTGCCAAGTTTTCTCATAAAGTTGATAAGAGTGATAAGCCTATTATACATATCACTAATTTTCTTATAAGGCTTCATCTCAAACAATTCATACTCTCTTCTAAGCATTTGTAATTTCTTATTCTTAACTTGACTAGTGCCATCATGCTTGGTCTTTAAACATTCCTAGATTCTTTAGTGGATCTCAACTCAAGTCATAATAGAGGATGGTGATTGCCTTTCTATTTCTTAAGTTAGCTTTAAATTGTTCATCGCTCCATTGCTTTCTAAGAATGGTCACTTCATTACCTTTATTATTTTTCTTTGTTGGAGGACTCCAACCTTTTTCAATAATATCCCATAAATTAACTCCTTTACTATCCAAGAACATCTCCATTTTGTTTCTCCAATATGCATAATCGATTACATAAAAAAAATAAAGGTTTTATGTAGCTAGGGCCATGAACATCGAGGGCAATAATACCTTGACTTGTGGAGGCCATGTTCTTTTCTCTAAGATGGTTAAGTCTTAAAAAATGGAGACCAAAGCTCTGATACCAAATGTAATTCCACAAGTGCCAAAAGGGGGGTAAATTGGCTTTTTGAGAAATATGGGTAATTTTTTATTTTTCACAAAAAGCAAACTTTACATAGAATTTGAGCTTAAATAAATAAAGATTATGAGCAATAAAAACACAAGGAATTTATAGAGGTTCAGACCTCAAAGCTTACATCCTCTCCTCAACCATAAGTTAAAAATTTTAATCCACTATCAATATACTTTAAGGTGTAAATTAAACCCTTAGAAGCTTAAATCAAGCTACCAAAGTATTTTTCCAAGGCCCACACTCAAACCTAAGTGTTTTCATAAGGCTCACACTCTAACCCAAATGTTTTCAATGGCTCACTCTCAAATTGAAGTGTTTTCAATGGCTCATACTTAAACCCAAGTATTTTCAATAGCTCATACTTAAACCCACTTGCTAAGAACAATCCTCTTTGCTTATAAGTGAATAAAACCCTAACTTAACTCACTCAATGTCACTATTAAGCTTTTGAATAATGGTTTTAAACACTCACCAACCCATACTCAAGAACACTCTTGAGATAAATAAAAATTACAAGAATTAAAAATGAAAGCTTAAGTGGTTGAACGATTAATTGAAGATTAAATGCTCAAAGATTTCTCTAAATGTGTTTGCTCAACTTCCTCCCCTTGTTCCAGCTCTGTTCTTAATGGTATTTAAACCTTCTAAGAGAAAAAGAGCTATTGGAGATGCATTTAATGCAAATAGAGCCGTTTAAAACACCTAAGAAAGAGTAGGTCTACAGATCATCATGATCATGAAAAAATTGACATGATCATAATTCTAAAGGCACCAAAGAAGAAATTTAAAATCATGCACTGTTACGATCATAACCATGGTGGTGACGATGGTTATGACACCTTTTTACTAATTTTTGGATTTGGTCATCATGATCATGATAAAACTGTCATGATCATAATTTCAGCTGTCACGATTATAACACTGATGCTGATAATGGTTGTGACATCTCTCGGGAAGATTTAAAAATTTACAATTTGAATCTTCGAGATTTTTTTTAAAAATTTTTCTAATGATTAGGATTTGCTTGTGACCATATATAATAAAGATTCCCATTTAATTTGATCAATTTTGACTTTGGATCTCGATAAAAATTTGATCTTCCATTTTACCACCTTTTCATGATCGTGATAAGTTCATCATAACTCATGACATGGTTGCAAACTTAATAAAGTCAAAGTGTTGACTTTTTAAAGCTTGACTTATGCAATTATGATCATAATGCTTTTGTCACTGCTTATGCCACATCTAATTATTGCAAATTTAATTAACCTGAATATAAACACTTAAGCACATAAATTAAATGTAATTTTACTTAATTACTTATAACCATAAAAAAATGATTTTTTTAACCTCAAGGTTCAACACGATATATCCTCATTTATATTGATTATGTTTTTAAATGAGCAGAAGCAAAAACTCGTGCTTTTAATGATGCAAGAATTATGTGTAAGTTTTTAAAGAAGCTCTTTTCTCGATTTAGCATGCCAAGAGTCATAATTAGTTATGGTGGAACTTATTTTTATGGAAAAAATATAGAGACACTCTTGGCTCGATATGTGGTTAAGCACAAGGTAGCCACTCATTATTGCCCTCAGACTAACGAGCAAGTGGAAGTTAGTAATCGAGAATTAAAGAAGATTTTAGAAAGAACGGTGCGAAATTCAAAAAGGAATGGGCAAGGAAGCTTGATGGTGCTTTATAGGCCTAAAGAATGGCTTACAAGACACCAATTGGGATATCTCCTTTTAGATTGGTGTATGGAAAGGCATGCCATCTTCGAGTTGAAATCGAGCATAATGCTTATTGGGTGGTGAATGCATTGAACTGTGACTTCAAGAAGGCAATAGAAAGGAGAATGTTACAGTTGAATGAGCTAGATAAGATTAGACAAGTTGCCTATGAAAGTTTAAGCATCTACAAAGAGAAGACAAATAAGTGGCATGATGTAAACTAAGAAGTAAACACTTTGAAGTTGGGAATCAGGTGCTACTTTTCAACTCTAGGCTAAGATTATTTCCAGGGAAGCTAAGGATAAGCTAGTCAAAGCCTTTTATAGTGTCCTAAGTTTTTCTTTATGTAGTTATGGAATTGGTGAACAATCAATGAAAGAAATTCAAAGTGAATGGCTAGAGGTTGGAGAAATATTATGGAGGCAAGGTTGATGATTTTCATTAAGTTTCCTACTTGATAGATGTCAGCACATAGCTCATGCCATGGTCAAGCTCAAAACCTTTTAAATAATCGCTTTTTGGGGGCTCATTTAAGCTTTGTACATTTTAGTTTTTATTTTGTTAAGTGGTTGTTTTTATGAGAATTATACAATTCATATCTCCACTTAATTCATTGTTTCAAGTAAGTTGAAGGATAACAAACATTAAGATCAAAGAACTCAAGCAATACTCACAAGTGTTGGAGCAAAAAAAAAGGCCAGTAAGCTTTATTGCCAAAATAAAATATTTCATTGTATGAAAAAAATGCTTTTATGATGTGTTGTTGCATGCTAATAAAAATGCATAGTTGTACATGTGTTTAAGTGACTGGTTGAACACAATTGTGCACCATTTTGCACACAACCGTGTGGGCTTGACATGTGAAAAATTTAGCTCACAAACATGGTTATGTGTTAGCTTAACACAATTGTGCCAAATCACTATCTACTAAAGTATAAACTTTTAGGTCCAGGCATGATTGTGCATTGTTAGGTGCATAGTCGTATGCTCTATGCAAAGCATTTTCTGAAAATAATATGTCAAAGAAAAACATATGAGGACTTAAGGCATAGGAAAATTCAAACAAATATATATATTAGTACCTCAACGTTGAGGATGTTAGGTTGTTAAATAAGGTTTTGATGTATGTTAGACTGGGGTAAGAAGACTTTTCGGCCAAAACCTATCCTAAAGGAGATGTATGTTTGAACTTCATGATGTATGTTAGCATCTCAAACCCATTTGTAAGTTTTTGTCCTCTTATCATTTAGACGAGAATGTCATGTTTATAGCTTTTAGATTAAGGAATCCAAATTTTCAATTGAATTTGTTTGAACTTAATGATGTTTTTCAATTCCTTAAAGAACAAGAGGCAAAGATCCACTTTGATAGGGATGAATTTTGGCACGAATTAGTAGGTACTAGGGAATTATGTACGAGTCTAGAGCAATAAAAAGAAACATTCATTGATCATCTACACCATTTGCATTTCAAATGTACTAAACAAGCCAAATTGAAGCATAATTTGACTATATTCTTTAAATTTTCATCTTAACAATATTCTGATCTACCATTTGACTACTCCAATTAAAGGATAAAAGCATAAAAAAAAAACTTCTACACCAAAATGCAAACATAAAACTATGAAAATATTCGTAAATATTTGAGTTTTATATTATATTATTATAAAGAATTGAAAGAGAACAAAAAGCACAAATCATAAATTAAAAGACCCTTTTCTTTTAGAGCATCCATAATGGAAGTCTCATGAGAGTATAATCAAGGCCATTACACTATGTCCAGAGTGGGTGTATCACCACCGTGGTGCATGTCATCAGAATGACACACACAATGGGCTAACAAAAGCCCTTTTTTTGCAACCTTTTTTTTAAGTTAAACCAAAATTTGTTTTTAATTTTATTATTTATATTTTTATTGAGAGAAAATTATGTGATGGAGTTAAGCTGCTTGTGTCAAATATTTTTAATTATTTTAGATTAAAAATATAATGTAATTTTTGGAGATTAATAAAATATTTTTAAAATTACTAAAATATTTTAATTAAAAATATTTATATTATTTTGGAATAAAAACTTTATTTTTATTGCAAGAAAATTATAAATTTAATTATTTATTTATGAAATATATAAATGAATTATTAAAATAAATATGTAATTTGATAATTGATTATGGTTATTACACTTTTTTTAGTATAATCTATATTAAGATAAAGTGTAATGAATGGGGGGAAAATGAAGTAATGATATGGCATGACCATTACACTTTATAAAGTGCAAACCAATGTGGATGCTCTTAGAGCATCTCCAATGGTGCTATTTAAAATAAAAGACATATTTTAGGTAATAAAAAATATTTTAAGAAATATTTTATATAAAAAGTAAATCATTTTATTTAAGTTTAATGTACTTTTTATATTACACTCTTCATTTTGTTTTATTCTAAAAATATTTAATATTTAATTTTTAAATATTACGGAAAGAAAAAGAAAAAAAATTAGGTAACAAAATAATTCAATAGAAAACAAAGATATATATAAAAAATAGAGGTTTCAATAAGATCACAAGATCGTTTCAAAAAAAAAAAAGATCACTGGGGATTCTTGTCTCTGTTATAATAAAATATATTTTTCCTTCAAAGGAAAAACAAACAAATTCTTTTACAAGCAAATTGGTGTTTATAAGAAAAAAGTATACCTGCCATATATATATATATATATCACTTGCATTCGCCCTTTTAGAGAAAATCGAGTATTATAAATAGATAGAAGAGTTTGCTCATCTCGAACAGAACACTGCTTTTACAGTGCGGAAGGAAGGAAGGAAGGAAGGAATTGAGAATGTTGCCAGCAAATATCATACAAGACATCCTATCAAGACTTGATGTAAAAACTCTAATTCGGCTGAGGTGCGTCTGCAAATCATGGTTCAATCTCATCTCAACCCCTTCATTCCAAGATTTGCACCGCTCTAGATCCCACCATAACCTCCTTTTTCTCTTCCGCTCCAACTCCCCCTCCCACAAAAAGTGCCTTCCTAATCACTTTCTTTATCCTTTTTGTTCCATCGATATTGCCGGCACTTTGTGTGCTCGCTTCGTGGTTAAGGTCGATGACCCTATCAAGCTTGTTCTCCCCACCTGCTTTGGATTAGTTTGTTTTGCCACCCATACCAGTATTTATGTCTGCAATCCTGCTGCTCGTCAAATTATATCGCTGCCGTGTCATCGAGGGAGTTCCATAGCAGGATTTGGTTTTGGGTACGTCGGGTCAGGATACAAGGTGGTCAGATTAATCCTCCGCAGCATCCACAAAATCGAATGCTCCGTTTCCACCATTAATCCTGGATTTTCAGGTCCCCACTCCTGGAGAGTGTTGGAGGAAGGCTGCCCCTATCTGGTGGAGCAGTTCAGCTACCCAGTTTTTGCCAAGGACAACATTTATTGGAAGATCAATCGGAAGTTTAATCTGAGGAGGAGTGATGACTATCTTGTTTGCTTCGATGTTAAGAAGGAGAAGTTCTCGACGGTTACTCATCCAGTGGACTGGAATGACGTTGCCTGCAATTCTACACAGCTGGCAGATCTTGGTGGGCTGCTGTGCATGGTAGAGATTTCCAACTCCAATGTTGTCATCTGGGTGCTTAAAGATCACCTTAGCTCCTTTTGGCATAAAGGAGGCTGCATAGATATTACAGGGATTGATAGGAGTGTCATGGGAGAAGCCAAGTGCCTTAAGAACGGAGAAATTATTTTCAGCTCTCTTGCTAATCTTCTGCTCTTCTACGACGTCAAGAAGAAAACATTTAGACGAGTTCAGCTCCCTTTTTCTGCCTCCGAATTCGGAATTTACTGGGAAAGCTTTTTTTAGATTACATTTCATGCATCAGTTACCGTTATTTATGCTTTCATAAGCTACATTGCTCTAGCTCTACCAATTTAATTTATGTTTTAGAAGAGGTTATGTCCAATTTGCTCGTGCATCTTTTTCTGTTGTCATACATAGACTTGCTATTTCCCCAAGTAACCAAATGCCCACTGTTTGCTAGTTCCCTATGTAACCAAAATTCAATTATCGTCAAATCTACAGAATCATGTCGCCATAAATTGCATCAACGACCATTGTTTATAAGCTGTACAGTTAAATTTCATGTCACCATATTTACATTGATAAACGTTCAATACCCATATTTACAATAAATTTATTGCAGCCCTATCTAGGCATGCTCTCTGTTTTCAGGAAGCGCACGTACTCCTGCTGCATCATCTCCCCTCCATGAACTGGATCAAAACTGCACCTGTAGAAACTGACACCAATAGTAAAATCTATGAGAAATGGTTGCAGAAAAATGGAAAGGTCAATAAAAAAAACATCCTTGTTTGAGAACATGACATCCACTTTGTTATCATTACAATGTGATAACCTGCTCTGCAATTCCAAATTTTCTACTCCAACTAAACATTAGGTAGTGCTTTAATGACTCGAGCATCACCAGCATTAGCAGGAAAAAATATTTTAACAATATGCTAAAAGGTCATTTTACCAAAAAGGAGACAACAAAACTGGGAGTTACTTTAGCAATATAATGCACAAATTGTTTTAGGGACAAAAAGAGGCAAGCACAGGAAGAAATATTTGTGACAACTGACAAGAATGGACAAGAGCTAGGGGCAAAAGTATATATTTAAAAAAAGCCTTCTATGTCCGCTATGGCCATGGGGTTTGTTTATTGATTCATGAACTTCAAGCAACATGTAAAATTCAAAACTCGAAATTTTCTGATTGCTAGCAAAATAAAGCACATGCACTGCTGCAGCAGGTAACAGAATAAGATAAACCCACACCTTCCATCCAGGCCAACAATAATAACAGTATTCTGGGATCCAAATGCTGCAATATATTGAGTGTCTTCCGGCAAGTGAAATTGAGCAAATGACCACTCAGAGCTAAAATACTTTGGTAATACACCTGAAAGAAGTATCAGACAGATAAAGACTTTTTTTTTTTTTTTGGAGGTTCCGGGGAAAGGATGTAAGTCATGAGTCCCATTTCTCCTCCTCATCCCACAATGGCAGAAATGAGGGAAGAGGCAGAGGCAGGGACCCTAAAACATAAAAGAAATTCCAGATTAATATTTGAATACCAATCTTATCTAGAACTTGTCTAGCAATTCATCGAGTTTCATAGACTTAAAGTATCAAATTTTCTTGGTATTTTCGTTGTCCGTATTATAAATCACAAACTTGCTTGCATCAAACCTTTGTCACTAACGAAAGTCAAATAAGGCCTTCTGCTGTTCATTTAAGTTGAGACAAGGTGTGCACACATGTGTGTGAATGAAGTCATTGTAGGTTAAATATCTAAAAACACAAGGTTATTGAAAAAATATTTATTTATAAAACTTACTTACCTCTCATAAAAGCCAAGGATGAACCAGGGTTGGCACTAGTGCTTGGAGAAATAAGGGCATCAAAGGAAGTTGACGAATTCTGATTCAACAGTGCTGGACCTTGAACAGGAGTTGAGTGAATGGAAGAGTCCTCCCCAGCCACACGCACTCTGAGACTGAAAATGTGAATAGTACCTTTGTCACTTGATACAGCCAACCACTGGACATTTCGAGAGAGTGCAAGGCCATAAATTTCTGCTCTATCAACTCCTCTTCGAACCTACATGAAAACAGTCTCACGAATATAAATTTCACATAAATTCCACAGAGATCAAAGTAATTTTTAAGAAGCCACAGGCAGAAGAGACAAGTGTGGAGTCAAGAACATTCACACAAATTGAGATGATGATTTAGTCATTCGTATCAAGCTGTTCGAACAGCATAAGGAAAACATCATGTCAGGAAAAACACGTGAACAAAAAATGTTAGCTTACATTCAACCTGATCTTTGTTTGGCTAGTGTGCTCATGAAAAGCTTAAAAAAGTGCATGCTCTATTTTTCACATAAAAGAAAAATAAATAGGCTGAATAGTTTAAATTGAACTCAGTATATTTCATAAGCTCTTAAATAGAACTATTTCTGATATAAGTCTAACAATCAATAAACTTAGAAGCTGAGTTAATTTAAGCAATCAATCTCAGCTAAAATTATGCAGTACAGTATAACAATTTTATTTGTAATGGTATAACTTCAAGAAGAATTGAAATCCTAGAAGAGAAACTTCGGTGATATCCTAAGATAACAGTCATATTCACATGTGCATAAATAATTGTCTAACTGAGTACCTCCTGCAGGCGAGTCCCATCCATTGTGTTGAAAATTCTTATCAAAGTGCCTTTTGTACTAGCAGTTGCTAGAAGCAGGCCATCCATTGTCAAGGTGATGCATGACAGATGAGAGTCATGGGCATTAATCAACTTCATAACATTCAGCCCAAAGTGTTCAATTCGGACCTGCCCTCGATGGAGACCTGGGCAAGCTAAAACAGAGGTATTTGCATGGTGAGAAAGGCAGCACAGGCCCCTGGGATTTGCTAGAGTCTCAATCTGGTGAAGAAGTTTAAGATCCATAAAACTGTAGACATAAATTTTGTGCTCAAGGACAACAACAATACGGTCCCGTCTCAGTTTAACAGCACGAACCTCAGACCTAAATGAAAATTCACCGATGCATCGGCTTTGGTGATCATCCCAGATTAAAACTTTGTTTGGGGGATACTGGGAATTGGAGTCACCGCCAACAAGTGCAAGAATATTGGACCGGAACAGCATCTCTACAAATTTGAATCCCCCACTTTTGAGATCACGTCTGAAAGTTTCCTTGAAAGGCTCACAGCTGTAAATACGAAAGCCACAGTTTGTTCCTGCAGCAAAAAATGCATAGTCCTGATTCCAGGACACAGAGAGCAACTCTGGTTCAGCAGTGTCAGTTTGAGGGAGGGCTAAGGATCCAGAAGCAATGATATCTGGGGAATCAAAGGAGCCATGCGCAGTTGAAGGAAGGAGTCCTTGAGAAGTAGAAACGGCGGAAGCCATGAGCATGAGGTGAGAAGGAATAGCAAGTAAGGCTTGCTTGAAGCGGTCAAAAACAGAAGCAAGACATGGGAAACAGGATAGACAGCAGCGTTGAAGTAATGCAGGTAAAGGTCTGCGGCAATAATGCACAGGAAATGAATCAATGAGAGTTGTAATGAAAAGAACATGTAAAAAGTTGAAATCTACATTAAAAGAACAGATGAGATATGTAGGAAAGTTGGTGGTTCTGAACAACAGAAAGTGAGTGGGAGGCAGAGGTTAAGGAAAGGATAGTTAGAACATAGAGGTAGGTAAGTTAGTATATGGAAATTGGTTGAAACTAAAAACAGAGATCAAAATTGGATAGAAGGGGAAGCACAGGCGATTACATCAATCAATCAATTAGCAGTCTAAGTTCAAATAGCAATAATAATGAAAAGATGGACTGAAACTGAGACGGAGATGCAGACTTACATAAAAGCAGGTGGTGGCGGTGGATGATTTCCTCTAATTTTGGATGAATCAGATCAATCGCACAAAAAAGAATTGTTTGTTCGGTGCAAACACAGATACAGATAAAAACACAAAAAAAAGAATCTAAACCAATCCAATTCAATTAACAAATAAAATGAAACTAACCTCAAACTCGGAGCTGCGGTGACTGTGTGCGGGTGTGAGAGAGTAAATATAAGAAGAGAAGAGTGCTTTCTTCGCTTCTCCTTCCTTATTTCCTCATGTTTTTTTAACCTTTTCTCTTTTGTCCTCTCTTACATTTCGCCGGCTGGCAATTATTTATTTTTATATAAGCTTTTTACTTATACTGAAAAATTATATTATGGTAAACAGTTCATGGTAAAATCTGCGATATAAAATTTTTTAACCATTACTGTTAACTTTTTTTTAAAAAATTGTTCATCGCTCATCTTTCAAATTATATATATTTTTTAAATAATTGAAATATCCATGCATATATATATATATCAAATTGTAATTTTAAACGGACAGTAAATAATTGATTTCCACCATTACCATTGATCCGTTAACTAGCAAATCAAGACGCAAGGATAAAAAAAAAAAAAACAGGAGCAAAGGAAAGGAAGATAAGTTAAAATGGACGTCACAGTCAAATAGATTAATAAGTCTGAAATTAGTTGTTTTAAGAAGCAAAGCAAAGCAAAAGCTAAAGCTTTATGCAAGTGATGTTATATTTCTCATCGAGACCAAAGTTATAGATAGGCTCAGCAAACCTTACTCCAAGCATAACTTAACTCTCATTTAATCAAGATTTGGTGTTATAGCAACTTTGAACAGCCGAATTTATTCTTGCTCAGAAAGACTTTAACTTGAAATGCAATCTTGAATCACTCAATTTGGAGTTGTATTGAGGGAGATACTGGTTGAAGTCTTGATGGCGTGTGTGCTGCCCGCAAAAGCTAAAATCTTTAAGTCGCCCACTTGCTTATTTGGATCTAATCATTATTTGAACACACATAATTATTGTTCTATCTGCAAATAAATAAATAGTCCAATATGAATTCATGTCCAAAATAATATGAATTAAAAGGTAATGGCAAGAAGCCCAAAAGAAACATGTGGATTTTATCTTACTTGAAGGGGAAAGAAAACGGATTTTTTACTTGTTTTTTAAACCTCATTTCCTCAAATATGAGGAAGAAAATACAAATGAACGACGTAGATCGGCGTGCATTAAAAATGCAAATGAAATTGTTGTTTAATGGCCTTGAGCCGCATTTACTTCTTTAAGCTGGAACTTCCTCACCGACTTGTACACTTGTTTACTGAATCTTTGCCTGCACCTCAATTCATTTTTTTTTTTTGACCAATTACAAGGGGGAAGGTGGCACCATTGGTGCCCCAAGCAACTTGGCCATTAAACCAAGTCCGCGGGGCAAATTTTTTCTTTTTTCTCTTTCAAGTTGGGTTTCTTTGATCTCCATCAACTCTAACTTGAAGTGGAGATGTAGAATTAAGCAATAAATTAGTGAGGAAGTTTTAATTACAAAATAAATAAATAAATTTAAACATATAGAATGCCTACAAAAAATTAAATTACTTTTTTTTTTCATCCCATATTGGAACATTATAACAATTTCAATACTATCAAATTGACTATTACAATCTACTATAAACTTATCACAACAAAATGATTTGTTCTTTGTTTAAGTTTAGATTAATTATCAATCAAACCCTACGTTAAAAGTTATTTGAATTTACTCCTTTAATTGTATATAATTTTATATAATTTTATTTTAAAAAATCTAATTATATTTTAAAAAATTACTTTTAAACTAGTCGTCAATCTGCACGTTGTGCAAACTTTAGATAATATACACATTTTAATATAATTATTAATTATTTTAATAAATTAAAGATTACAAATTAATCAAATATAAAAGTCAAAGATTAGAAAGTTATTATAATAATTTTATTTAATAATTTTTTACTAAAAGTACATATATATTTTTTAATATTATAGTAATAATAATAACTGAATAAATAAAAAATAGAAAATAATCGATAAGTTACACAAAATGCGAATGTTTTAATTATTATAAAAGACATCATTTTTAATGAAACAACATGAGTAATGTTTTAGATGTAGTATAATTAAAGTATAATAAAACATATGTATTTTAAAATAAGAATTTTTATACAGAGAAAAAGGTAATTAAATAAATTAAAAATAAAATATATTACATTAATTTTTATTACCATTATTTTTTAAATATAAAATTTTTTTTTTAGAAATATTGAATTACTATTGGAGTATATGCGATAGTGTTTTAGTTAAAAAAATTTTTAAAAATAAAATTTTTAATGGTTTAGGAAAAATGATTGTTTGATTTGAGATTAAAAAAAATGTATTATATAAATACTTTTAGAATTTAAGTAGTATTAAAAGATGTATATTAGTGTTTTAGTTAAAAAATAATACGAAAAAATTATAATAAATATTTTATTTTTTTGAATAAAAATTAATATTTTTAATAGTTTGACACATTAACTTTTGAAGTCAATATTGAAATATAAAGCTAAATATTTATCAAAATTTTGACTTAATAACTTTAAAACTCAATATTTAATATATATACATATATATATTCCTATAAACTAAATTACAGTCATTCAATTTTTTTCCTTCTAAAATCAAATTATACATTAACTATATACAAGTAAGGTACATTTATATAAAGTAATGAAACTAACATATGAAGCTTATAATAATAATAGTAATAATGATAATAATTGTAAGTTGGCGATAACTATGACATTTATTGGTGGGAATTAAGGATAAGATAGCCATAGAATGCTGTGGTAAACTGTCGGTGCCACAGCACAAGAAATGGTAAGAGATCCAATGCCTGCTTCAGTTGATTGATAAGTTCCTACATGGCATATCACAATTCGAATAAGATTATCCTATCCTATCCTATTCCATCCCATCCCATCTTTGAATAAAACTAAACAAAGAGCTAGAACTAGAAGTAGGAGTGTATATTGCAGTTAAGAAAAATATGACACAGACATGTAATGACGGATCGATTTCAGGCAGGCATCCATCATTTTCATCACATACAATCATACCAACCCCCAATTAGCCTGTGAGCTACTGCACCGCAACAATAACAACAATTATGTACTAATAATACTAATACCAATACACAACGCTTATTTAATTGCTAAAACATGATCATCACTTTCTATCCATATTAAGATATGCATTTTTTTTTTACAATATCACCCGATTCTGTATTCTACAAGATTCGATTAATTCAAATTCAATTCTGAAAAAATCCCAAAAGACGACTTATTAAAATTTTTTTAAATAGTTATATATTCAGAATTTAAATCCAAAATTTCTATTTAAATGGAAAGAGTTCTCCACTAATTTATGAGTTAGATATACATCCATTTTATCACATCACCACTTACACCAACCATTTTCTTATATATATATATATATATATATCACAATACGTATATGTGATTACTAGAAATTACAATTCATGTTATAATTAACCTTTTAAGAGCAAAACAACAAGTTTTGCAGTAGTTAATTAAATTAAAATAAAAAAAAAGAATTATATTATATTATATTAATATTATTTATGAATAAAATAAACGACGAGAAAAAACAGTGCAAGTATACATATATGCATTACACACAGAATCAGTCACATTCACACACAGATATATATATAAATAAGAAAATGATTTTTCCTTAATATTAACCCGCCCCGCACACAAATGTAGCGTGCGTGTAGTACAAATGAATGAGATGGGGCATTGCTATTTGATGATTGTTTGCGAGCAGCAACAGTAGCCATGTTATTCATAACTAGCTAGCTAGTACCAAATGTAGCATGCAACATGTTAGTCCTAGCTAGCATTAATTCAAGCGCACACACACATCTATAATACATATATATATATATATATATATATATATATATATATATATATATATATATGTCAGAGATGTCCTGATCTATTTCTGTATATCGGCAGTCATGTGGTGGAAAGGGCGTTAGTACCAGCTAGCATCTTACATGAACAACAACATAAATATTAGCTGGCCATGTACATTCATATACATATCCCATAAATGAACCCCATATATATATATATATATATAGATGAAGGCATTATAAAGAAGGAGCTCCCTTCAGTCCAAGCACAGAAAAAGAGGGAAGCAAAATTATCTCCCGCATCATTCATACAATCACAGTAGCTACAACACTAATAATCCCTTTGTCTACTGGTGCTTGAATGAATGAGTCGGCAGATATTTGAGCCCCTTTACCCCATCCATGAGTGGGCTGAAGGAAGCTCCCTCACATATACACTCTCTCTTCCCTTCAACTCAGCCATGCTTCCATATATATCAAATACAACATTTTCTTCCACTCCTACTGCACTTAATTTCTTATATATATTTTATATTATCTCATCACAATACTAAAGAAAATGGCATAGAGATATCTAAAATATCTATTTTTATGGTCAACAATACACACATAAAATGCATGGAAAACAGCTGCTTGACAAACTTCAATGTACATTCCTATTTGTAGTCTATTAATTATCCCATGCAAAAATCATACAGGATAGGATACAGCACCACAAAATGCTCTTTACTCAATTAACAACAAAATAAAGTAAAGGACATTTACTTGCCCTGTTCCAATTAAGACTAATGTAAAATCAGAGATTGCAGACATCTAAAAATGTCTACCCAGAGTCAGCCTTACAAAAGTCTCTCTCTCTCTCTCTCTCTCTCTCTCTATATATATATATATATACATGTCGTATTAGCACAACAACATAAACCCTACAATTAAAACTTTGCAAAGTTTATTAACCAACCTCAAATTCTGAAATGAGAGTATGAAATGTATTAAGTAGCACAGAAAGAAAGAACGGTAGAATGGAAGCACTTTCGGTTCTTTTAGATACATAACTGTAGAAGGGAAACATACATATAATTTCTTGTTTAAGCTCCCAAGATTCAATTAAAGATGCTTACAAGATTCAAGAAACCTGCATATGGGGATTTTGTATTAATAACATCGGGCTTAGGGTTTTAGTCAGAAAGAACAAGTATCTGCAAATTAATATGATATGATGCAGCCATCGGAAATAGTAAGCATATAGAAAGAAAAATATATAAAACGATGATGCTCAAAAGAGAAAACCCTAAGTTAATCTGAAGGGATGGTCATGGCATGAGGTTAAAACCTACTTACCATAGGCATGGATGAGCCTAGTTGAGGAAGGGGCTTAAGAAAGAAAAAAGAGGAACGAGCTGCATATAGTTTTCCTATATACCCCAGAGTAATTCTTGCCTACTTACGGTGAAGAACAATTTATTCCAAATACTACTATTACAATTAGTTTGAAGAAAGAAAAATAGCATAGAAAAGAAAGCGGATTAGTAGAAGAATATATATGTGAGGAAGAAAATATAAATTTTAATTATTCGAAAGGGGAAGGGGAAGGGGAAGGGGAAGGGGAAAGGTCGTTGTCATCCTGGGAGTTAGACATGAAAGCGACTCCAGATCTTAACATATCTAACAAGAGATATAGCTAGAGAGAATCTTTCTTTATATTACAGCCTCTGCGCAGTGGAAGGATTCCTTCCATCTGTATCACTATCATCAGAAATGAATTAAGGAGTACTGCTACTGTAAATAAGGCATTTAAGATCTCAACCGTGACCACACTACTCATGTACGTATATATAGTAACACCAACCACAAATATATGTATATATATGAACAAATGAAATAAAAGTTTAATTTGTTTTGAAGTAGATACCTTTCTGTGCTACTTGGTCACTCAAGTTGATGTGTTTCCGCCAACTGCTGCATCTGCTAGCACTTGCTTTTTCAACTTTCTACCCTAACCAAGAACAATGGGATGGGATACATATATACCTACAAATCAAAGCTAAAGGTACCCAGTTCACCCTATGAGCCCCCCTCTTCTACCTTTTATGAGAAAGACAAAAAAAAGAAAGAAACAATGAATGAACCCAACTTGCGTGTTGAAACACTTATAATTATATGCCACTGGGATGAATCACACACATATATATACACACAATATTCTTAAATGAGTAAACAGTGCTTTAGATGAATAACAGTACAATCTATTAAAAAAGCATCAAAGTGTGCTAACCAAAGATAATATAATTACATAATATTTTTGCTAACACAAAAATGAACAGAATTTTCGATAATCCTTTGTGCAGGTATTGCTATATATATATATATAAATATCACAAGTGTGTAAGGAATTAGGAGGTCAACTGATGTCCGGTTGTTGGTTTCATATGTATCATATGAATTGAATACGTATGAGTTTAAGTGGGTTAGTAAGTTATAAAATAGGTTTGATGGATTCTTAACAAGCAGTACAAATAGTAAAACATATAAATATTCAGTTAAAGAGGATATAGTTCAAATCCCTATCTTCTCTCTCCCTTTTCATGGTGTTGAAAATTAATAATTTCTACTAGTTTAAAAGAAAGTTTCATGGTATGTATTAAAATTTCAATTGTAATTGAAATACATATTTATTCGTTAACCTATTAACTAATATATTGAATGAAATTTGAATGGAATTGTGTTACTTGACTGTTCAACTTTTGGTATACGTTGAAAATGTTGTAATCAAGCAGATATTTATATTTCTTGCTTATCCAAGGTACCCTATGATTAATTTGGCAGACATAATTATGTGAAGATTAAGAAACAAGAAGGCAACATGGTTATAGCTAGGATAAAATGGTAAACGGAGGTTTTGTGAGAGAAAAGAAATTGAAAAGCAATGAAAAAAAAGTTTCAATTGGGGGATACGAAACTAAGTACAACTACAAGGAATGGATCTGTGAGAAAAGGGAATAAGAGAGTGATAGTGCATTACAGTGGTATAACTCATAAACCACTGCTGCTTCGAGAATGAAAGGCTCTGATAAAAATACAGCACTGAATTCAAAACGCTACAAAGTCGTTTAAATTGCACTCTCTGATCTGCATCATCACAGCGAGTGCTTTTGTGGAGACCACATTAATATTGACACATTTATTTTTTTTTATTTTTTTTCCCTAAAAGGGATTTGTGCCATGCCCTGTAATTTATACACAGGGTCTTATTTGCCATCATCATACTGTTTAGGTTATGGGGGAAACTTTTTGCAAAGTCATCCTGCTTTTGATTGGAATTTTGGGCACTTGCATTGCAATTGCAAACACCACCATGTCCCTGTGGATCCCATAGCACGTACGTTTCAGCTTATGTCTCTCTGTGTGTATATATATATGAATATGGTAATTAATTCAAACTACCATTACATGGTCTACATACTTCACCTTCCTTCGTTCAAAAAAAAAAAAAAAAAAAAACAAAATACTTCACCTTCCTCAACCTCCAATCCATCAATGCATGCTCTCTCTTACTTTTCTTTTGCTGGCTCCTAGCTATCTGTTTTAGTACTGTCATGAATTAATTATGCTATATAGCTTATAAGTGCATATGTATGGTACTATCTCATAGTTAAAAAGTTAATGTTTCTAAGTACCGGTTGGCCTGATTAATTATGCTATAGCTTATAAGTGCATGTATGGTACCATCTAAATACCTCACCTTCCTCAACCTCCCAAAGTTTAGTTAATTAAAATTTTATATAAAAATGAAAATAAATATTTCCATCAATAAAAATCACACAGAATATTTATTTTATGGAAATCAAATCAAATTATTTATATATTAATAAAATATTGAAATATTAAATATTACATATTATTAAAATTTATTAAATAAAATATATTTTTTAAAAGAATGAAATAAAATATATAAATTGATAAAAATAATTATTCAATATATTTTTATATATAAATAACATTGATTTCAATTTCAATTTTGATTTCTTTATAAATTAAACATTTTACTCCATTTCAATTCTAAATTTAGAGTATGAACCAAACAGAAAATTTAATTCATCTTTAATATATTTTGATGAAATTTAAGAAAAAATAAAGAGAACTTTTGTTTTTGAACAAATTAAGGGTTGGTAATAGTCGTAAAAACCGATATATGTATATATAAGATATGAAGATAAGGAAAATGAAAGGAAATTGGAAGGCCAATCAATGGGTGGCCGAGGGTGAGGGTCCCATGGGCATTCCCATGAGCTGGTGTGTGCAGATAATTAATGGCCAATAAACGAGAAAGGTTTGAGATTTTGGAAACAAGAACATGTGAATGTGATATTGTTTTTGTATACTATGATTCCATTCTGAGCACTAATCTTTAACATGGGCAACGTGTTCTCACAATCTTCCACAATGGCAACACAGTCCTTAGCTACACACCATGCCTATGTATCACTATACCCCTCACCATAATGTTCACTACTATTCTCTGTACGATTGGACCCTACAATACAACTCACAGGAGCGTAAAATATCAATGTGAAGCCTTGATCTTAAGCTGAACCAAATTAAACTTAATCATAATTTAAAGGATAACTTTGTACTGTAGGGCATCCTATGGTTCAGCTGCCGTCCATAATTGAAGCCTCCTCCAGCGTTAGTAGAAGTAGAAGTACAAGACACTTGAAGGTCATAGGTGCAGCCTGTGGAAACGGTGTATCTGAGTAGTAACATTTAGAGAATAAACTGTGAAGAGACATGACGGACGTAATGAGCCAAATGGAGGCAAAGCATTGCAACCTCAGCTAAAAGAAAGTTGAAAAGGACTGGGTGAACCAAGTAACTTTTTCTTTTTTTCATTCTTTAATTTTCTTTTTTAAAAAAGAAGAGTGAAAAAGCCGACAAAAAAAGAAAAAAGAGAGAAGAATATACGTTATGTTGACAAAAGCTGTATATGGAAGGGTCAGAATTTTGCTATACTAATACATCAAGAAAGAAGAGATTTAAGCTCTTTGGTTCTTCAATTCATGAATAACATCCATACGGTTTGCTACTTGTAGCTGGATTACTTAAATACCGTATATAACAAGAAAACAGAACTCTAGCAACAATTGCAAAAAAAAAAAAAAAAAAAAAGGGAAATATTGAAGCCTACTGGTTGCTTCTGAAGCAAAAGTGGTGTAGGCAAATATTGAAGCCTGATGATGTTTCTATTCATTTCTGCATTTCAAGAAAGCTTTCGAGTCCATGAATATTAATTTATTTCACCTAATGAACTTTATTATTTATCAAACTAAGTAAATGAGTGGAAATTTTGAGACTCAAGCTATGATAAAAGAAAGTTATATTCAAATTCATATACATAAACTACACAAATTCAAATATATATATATATATATATATATATATATATATATCCAGAGGTACAAGTCTTTCTCGTCAAACGAAGAGACAACCAAGCACGCATGATTATTGCTACTCGTTCAGATACCTGACTCCACTCGAGGACTTCCAAGGATCACACAGTATCTGCCATCAATATACATGCAACTGCTGCCTTCCTTGATTTGCCATTTATTATTATTTTCCATCCTCGCCCGTTGGTTAACTTCTCCCAGTTTGTGCTACTGACTCCACAGGATAGAAATTTACAAACCCTCTTAACTCCACCTCAAAAACTTTGCTCCTAAAGAGTGCTTAAAACCAGCTAATCAATAAAACGATCCAACAGTTCCACGTTTTTAAATGACCTTATCCACCAACTGGAATGACCAATGTAATCTTCATTTATACATTCACTTACAATACATTCTATAAGATCTTGCTACTCCATTTTCCTTGCAAAACTAAATGAAGCCAATGTAGATGCTTTCTGCTGACAGGAGCATCTAAATTGTGTTATACCAGCAACAACTGAGGCAGCCTTTAAAACATGCACATCTCTTGGGTGAAACCAGAAACTAGCACCTACAAACATACCATACACCAACATCTGTAACTAAAACATAAAGACAAACAAAAATAAAAAAGCAACGCCTAGGAGGGGTGGACGGGGCAGTCCATTGGCTGTGGGCAATTATTTCAAACATATCTCGAGTCATTCCATAACTAAAAACATTAAAAGAAGTTGCAAGTAGCCACTGATTCTTATTCACGTTGTGGCAGCATAATACTGATCAACCTGATACATACTTCAGTCCAACACATTGTCACAATCTAAATGTTACAGCTACTTGTATGCTCCAAGTGAAAGAAAAACGAAAATAGAACATCCTAATTTAGCCCCTCCAGTTGTCCTTCATCTGCCTTATCTTCCCAATGGTTTCAACAGGAGACTCGCAATCCATCTTCGCCTGTGAATGAACCAAACCTTGGAATCACAAAGCTATATATATAAAGGTACGATTTATTGCTTATGCACGAATCAGTAACAATAAGCAAAATTTAAAAGGCTACAATTACCATTCAGGATCCAGCATGTGTCATCAATTTCCGCAAGAACTATAAGGTAAACATTTTGTTGAACTTAATTAGAATGTAAATTTGGTCAATAAAAAAGAGAACCTTGATCTCTGGAAGATCCACACGCATGAATGGATTTATCTCCAGCTCTTCCTCAATGGTTGAGGGGATAGTGGGGAGCCCTGCTTCCCGCTGTTTTTCAGCCCACTCTAACTTCTGCTGTATCTTCACATTATCTGGTTCAACTGTTTGAGCAAATTGCAAGTTCTTGACAGTGTACTGAAGAAACATAACAGGTGTTAAATGCAACATATAAGCTGAGAGCTATCTATATTCAACCAAGACAGAGAGAGAGAGAGAGAGGAGATGGGAAGGAGGAGTAGAAGGGTTATTTTCTTTGGAGCACTTCTTCACTGACAACTAGAACTACCACATCTTATCAAATGACTGACTATGAAGTCTCATTGCAAACAGGCCTAAATTAGACTTTGGATGCCCTGCACCCTAATCATATCATATACCACATCCATGATTTTTCCTAGTGCCGCTGCTAAATAGACTATGCTAACGACATCACTGCAGTCATATCCATAGAACATATAAGGTCCTCATCCATCAGTCAACAGAACATAAGTTAATGCCACAATGAGTCATAAGGCTTCCGTGATCCTAAATCTGCCCAACAATTGGCTTAGTGCATTATCCTTGTTGTTCCCAGATCAGCAGACTTTGCTAATCAATTAAAAATTTTCTTTCATGCATACTCACATGAATTTGTATGAAATATGAGAAACTCCACTATCAGCATCCTCACTTTTGAACTTCTACATCAATCACTGGAACCCCGTGTACTTTTTTTTTCTTTTGTTAACATCTATTAACTGCTCAATGTCAGTCATATAACATACAGTTTACTTTCTAATGGGCAAAAACAAAGAAATATCAATGGTCCAAAGGGGAAAAATGGGTGGAAAATGAATGGTAAATATAAAAAAAAATCTGATACATCAATGAGGATCTCCATACAGTTTGATGGTGAGGACGCTCTTATCATTTTCATCCACAAGAGAAAGAGCAGAATCAATTTTCAAGGTTATCTGAACTAAAAAAAAACTTTTTCTAAAAGGAAATATTACCTCATGGCCACAATAGACTTGAGTAGGTTTAGGCAATGATCCCAAAGTCACACAAAGTGATTGATACATCTGCTCTGCAGTGCCTTCAAAAAATCTCCCACAACCAGCAATAAACTGCATGTTTAATAATTTTTTTTTGTTAATAAAAGAATGCACAAGGCAAAGAAACTATTGTATCCCTATTTAAAGGTGATTGTTTAGGTGGCTAATCGACAGTGAACCTGAGAATAGTCCATTACGCCATATTGATCACTTATATTTTATCTACCAATGACAAAAATTATGAAAAACTAAAATGTCCCACATACGTTTGCATGAAGTATTGGTGAGCTATAATTGAAAGATAAGGGCAGAGGAAATGTTGAATGGAAGTGATAAAAACTTGTTTGCATGTGAAAAGAAAAAGATGTTTGTCTGAACTTACCAGCGTATCACCAGTGAAAACTGCAGGATCCTCTTCCTCCTTGCCAGTCACGTAATAACTTATGTGACCTTTAGTGTGACTGACAATAGAAAACATGAAATTGCAAAGGGATTGCAAATGAAACAGGTAGAATTTTATAAGAGAAATAGAAATTTTCATCGCCTTGTAACAGATTATTGAGGAGGAGGAGCAGAGAAGTACAATTGAAGAATGCTTTTCTAAGATAAAGGCAAGTATTCGAATGGGATATAGAATATGCAACTGAAAGCAGTAAACTTTATGTTGGAAAAGAAGCGTTCAAGTAACAAGAGTCTAGTCATAAGTTTCTCAGCAACAGGTAAATTATTGGGAAAGACAGTCACTTTGAGCAAGCAGAGATGATAAAAAAAATAATGGAAAATAGAGGATGGAAAGCAAAGCAGGGAATTAATGAGGAGAGCAGAAGGAGGCATACCAAGGAGTGTGAAGAGCAAGAATGGTAAGATGAGAACCGAGGGTCAACTTATCACCATTGTGAAGCTGATGGGTGCAGCCCTTAACATTGTCGATAGAACCACCACAGACCTGAATCCCAGGCACCAGATCCTTCATCTTCTCATTTCCCCCAGCATGATCCCTTTAAATCATAGATAGATAGATATTTTTTTTTTTAATTTTTTGAAGATAAAGAAAAAGGAAAAGAAAGAGGGTACTTAGTTACCAGTGATGATGAGTGGTAAGAAGAAGCTTGAGTTGGAGACCATGGTGATTGGCAGCTTCAAGAATCTTATCGGGCTCAACGGGATCCACTACAGCAGCTTCTCTGGTGGCTTCATCGACGATCCTGCATAACAGTAGTAGTTAATGAGATGAATTATTAGTTTCTAAGATGAATCAAGAAAAGGAAAATAGCAGCAGCCAATGACAAGAAGAAGAAGAAGAAGAAGAAAGGAGGATTAAAAGAAGGAAATTGTGGGAGTTAGTGCACTCACAGGTAAGCATAATTATCTTGTAAGCAAGGTACGTGAAATATCTTCATCGTCTTTCAATTCTCTTCCTCTCTGGGGCTCTTGAATTGAACCAAATTAAGAAACCCTTTCTCGTACAAATTCAATTGAGGTCAAAAGACTAATAAAGGAAAGTAGAGGTGCCACGTCCTTATCGGACCCAACAACAGATAAAAGGGAGAAGGAATGTAAGTTTTAATGCTACCACGTGTCACTCACTAAACTACATGGGTTAATTGTCAATTTATGTGAAAATTAACGCTATTTTCTAATTTATGGTACTTGTGAAACTATTTCTATTTTTGTGGTATTTTTTTTTTTTTGGAAAAAAGTTCATTTGCTAGTAAAAAAAGCAAAATGAGGTGAGAATAATTTTGATCACAATTTTCTCACCGTTAGCATAGGCGAAATGGAGGAAAAAAAATTTTTATAGGAGAGAAAATTTTTTTATTCCTCAAAATCACAATTTCATTATAAATGGACAAGATAGACATCAAATACAGATTACAACTTTTTTTTTTATGAGAAGCACATGCATTTCGCCTAGGGGAGAAACAAAATTGATAGCATTTCACTAGTGGAAAAAGCGAAATGCATATGTGATATGCATTTCGCCTATTCTAGCAGCGAAATGCCTCATTTTGCATAGTTGTGACGTGAAAATGGTCTCGTCTCTATGTGGTCATTTAGTTCCATCAGATGCAAAGATTCGTCTATGTATTTTTGACAAAGATTCATACATTTCGCCTATCTAATTGGCAAAATGTGTGACATTTTTTGTCTTTAAATTGCCAACCATTCGAGAAACTTCTCACCAAGTATTATTGCTTTCAAAATCTAAATCATCTTCATCTTCTTCTTCTACTTCTTATTCTTGTTCCTTCAACAACTTGTTTTTTTTTTTTAAGTCCATTTGTTGTTTTGTTTCATATTGAAAAAAAAAAAAACAAAGGTAATGTATATATTTATTGTTATGTAAATTAGGAAGAAAATTAATTATTTAGTTTAGGAGAAAAAGTTTCCCTTAATACTTTTTTTTGAATTTTTTTTATTTAGTGAAAAAAATATTTATAAATTTTTGTTGAAATGTAATTTTTTTTTTACTTAGTTAGGTATAAAAATGATTAGATAGTTAGTTAAAAAAATAATGTAATCAGTTAGGGTTAAAATTTGTATTTATTAGTTACATATATTTTTTTTATATAGTTATTGAATTTTTTTTATTGTGTTATATATCTTTATTTTTTATTTATTTTAGGTGATATTGAGAAGGTTGAGGTGAAAATTTAAAGGTAGAAAGGTATCTTGTGATAAAAATAATATTATTTATTATTTTGAGTAGTTGAAATTTTTTTTTATATTTGGTTAAATATAATTGTTGTTAAAATATTTATGGATATTTTGTTAGATATAATTGTTGTTAAAATATTTTTGTTGATATTTTATTTTTGAATTTTTTGGTCAAATAATTACTTAGTAAGAATAACTTATATTGTGTGTTATTTATATAAGTTTTGGTATGTATTTAATAATCTTAATATTTATATTTTTACAGCATGTAGTGAAAAAAATTTATATTTTTATAAATAAATACGTTAGTGAAAATATGGTTAGTGAATATTTTTATATATATTGTCTTATATGTTTTTTATTTTATTTTGTAGAAGATGATTTTGAGGAGGTAGTGAATTTGTAAGCTAAAGAGGTAAGTTGAGTTAAAATACATGCTTTGTATATGTTGATTATGTATATAATGTCTTATTTTTTAACAAATTTATCAAGTTATGTTAAAAAAATTATATAATTATTTTGTTGTGAAACTTTTTTTTTATTTAGGTTGTAAAAAATCTATAGGTAGTTAGTAAAAAAAAAGGTAAATAGTTAGGGAAAAAATTATTTAATTACTGAATTTTTTAATTTAAAAATATATTGGTTGTTGGTAAAAGTATTTAATATGTTGATTATTGGTTAAAAAATTGTATTATTTTGTTAGATATACTTCTTAGTTGCATGTTTTATTAGTTAATATTTTTAGTTTGTTGTGAAATAAATGTTGTTTTTCATTAATATTTTTTTGTAGCTATATTAATTTGTTACTTAAGAATTTTTTTTTATTTATTGTTTATTGAAATATTTATTTACGTAATTAATGAACAAACATAGTTAGTAAAAAGAAATTTAATTAATTAATATTAAGATATTATCACTTATGTAGTTAAAAGAAATTACGTTTGTACATAAATTTCATATGTAAGAAATAAATTTCTTCATATGTCAAAAAGCATGGCTTGTTTTAAGGAAAAAAAAATTATTATATATATTTCATATATATATATATACACACACACACTAATTCAATTCTTTTGTCTTATAGCATAACATGGCTTGTTGTAGAAAATTTTGTGTGATCGGAATTTCGACACACCAAGAAAAAGTCAACAAAATAATTGCAAATTTTAAGAAAATAAAAATGGATGTTAATTGTAGTCCTTATAATTTTGAAGATTTGATAAGTTATATAATTCAAGTGCATTCACGAATCCAACAAATCATTTGAAAATGTAGCTTAATACGGGACTATGATAAGTACAAAGTTATACATTCCAGTTTGTCTGAATTTCACCAAAATTGAATTCTCAATTATCTATGGGATACGGAACTAGGCATAAAAAAGTACAAATCAATTGTAAAAAAAATTTATACTTCAATATTTATACTGTGACTTAGATCATATAAACAGATACACTAATGGTTATAAAGGCGAATTAGGTCAAATTTAACGTTGACACCGAATGACAATTACAAGTTGCCACAAGAACTTTATGCTAAGTTCATTAGTTGTATTCCTGTTCATTTTAAGTTGGGTTATTAGTTTAATATGATATGAATATTCAAAATATTATGTAAATATTTCAGCTTTATTAAATATGAATTACATGCTTTCAACGGGTGCAAATTTTTTTTATCTACTATCCCACTCGTTTATCAATAATATCTTATGTGAAAAATATTTATGGTATTTTATGATTGGTAATATAAATTATTAAATGATGTTAATAACTTATACAACTTATGTTTAGAGAGAATTCAATTGCACACAATTAAAAAAATAGTGCAAATGTTTAATTAAATGTTATTATGGTTTTATAGGTTAATAAAGGGCAAGATGAATATTTGAAGACGAAATTGAACATTTTTAACAGTATGTTCTTTTATAATTGTGTATCATACTTATCATTTTTCCATGGTAGTTAATCAAAATCTTTATTTTGTGCTACATATAATGAAAAACTTATTATGATTAGTATTTATATTATGCAAAAATGTCAAATGAATGAGTTTTTATCATATATTGGGGTGGTAAAATGATTCAAACTGAGAGCGGTCCAAACATAGTAAATGCATCTTCGAGAATAATCAATTTTATTGATGATTTTGATCTTCAAGGGTTACATAATATAATTTGAAATGCAGTGGGAATAAGTGATGATGGGATTATTACAAAAAAAATTTTAGACATCCAGTAATGAGATTTAGTAAAAATGTGGTGTTTGGTTTTATGCAAATTATTGATGAATTCAATGTTAGGAGGATGTTTGAGATGGTTAGGCAGTTTACGGGTTGACTAACAATTGAATTGTATATTAATTTTAGCGACTTCACAGTTACACATGAATCATGTGTAGAAGATGATTTAAATTGAGGAGGATGAGGATGAATGTTTTGATGAGGAAGAACTTGAAGAAAATGATGAGGATGATGAGGAGCATCATTTTAATGAAGATGATGATAATGACGATTGTAATGTGGTTGGTGATGTTGAAGTTCAAAATGATGCTATGGTGGTGACATGAGTTGAAGGGCTAAATAGAGAAATTCATTCACAATTTAAACGTGTGAATCTTGAGGATATATATGCTAGTAGAAATCCCTCAAATGTCGGTAACATTTTCTGGGATCCTTTAAAAGATTTGGCGAAGGGTATGTTATTTCAATCCAGAGAGGCAGTAAAAACAACTTGCAAGTTGTATTCTATGCAAGTTAGGTGACAATTTAAAAGTTCTGAAACTAGGTATAACACTATAATCTTAGTTTGCAAGCTAGGATGTGAATGGAAAGTAAGAGCCACTGATATGAAAAGAAGTGGGTTTTGGCAAATTATAAGGAATAATGGTCCGCACATGTGTAAATAGAAATTTTGACTCCCATATGATAGCTGCTTACATTCAAAAAATGTTATAGAAGCAGTGTGACATTAAGGTAAATGCATTGCTTGTTGGGTTGAAAGAACGGTTTAGTATCGCACCGACATATAAAAAGGTGTGGAAAGTGTAAGCACCTAATTTCGGGATAATTTGAGTATGAATGCGACAGAGAACTCGATGATAAAAATTGATTGTGAAATTATATTTATTGGATCAGATTTATTGGTTTTGAAATAAATTATAAATTATTTTTATTTTATTTTATTTTTTTAGGACTTACCTTTAAATTTCATTTTTAATTATTTCTTTAAAAAAATTTCAAAAAAAAAAAAAGTAGCCATCGGAAATGTGGATTTCCAATTAGAAATCTATATTTCCTATTGGAGATATAGATTTTCTATCAAAAATCTACTTATATTTCTGATCGAAAATCCACACTTCCGACCAACACTCCACAATTTTTAATTATTATTTAATTATTTTGTTTTATTTTACTTTTATACTTATTTTTTATTGGTTGTTATTTTTATTTTATTAGATAAATATATTAAAAATTTTGTTTTTTATTAGATAAATAACAAAAAATTTGTTTATTTGATTTTTATCTTGAACCTAATGTAGGGTTATAGAACTAGGTTTCTATATATTTATCATTTTCTTTTCACAAAGAGGGAGGCTCCTAGGGTTTTATTATTTTTTCATTCATTTTCTCTGATTCTTAGCAGTGAGTGACAATACACCCACTTGAATTTTTTCTTATGTATTTTTCTTTAGTTCTTTGCCAAAAAATCAGATCAAATAAACTAAAATTACAGACAAACACAACAAAAGCCAGATGCTTTCATCAACGATGATCATCCTTCTGAGGGAAATCAATACTGTATCTTATTTTCAAATTTTTTTCTCCTTCTTCTTTTATTTTGATTTTGATTTAATTTTGTTTATTATTATTATTTTTTTAATCATTTGATTGACTAATTTTTTATTTTTTATTTTTATTCTTTTGATTGATGGGGTGACATAAATTCATTATGGAGAACAAAACCTATGGAGAACCTATGAAAATCCATGGAATGCCATGGATTAAATTTTGTATTTAAACATAGTTTTTAGGGTTTTTGGATATTTTATTTATTTATTTATATTTTATTGATTGTTTTATTTTGTATTTTTATTTATTTGGCTTTTTCAATTGTATTTAATTTTATTTTTAATTTGCAGTAGTGTAATAACCTTGGTTTTTAAATTATTTTATTATTTAATGAGATATGCATTGTTAATAATTTTAAAAGTTAAATTTCTTTATTTTGCTATTTTATGATTAATAATTATTATTTTATGTTTAATAATATTTTCAACGTAAATATTTTATTTTAAAATTTATTATTTCAAATGGTAATATTTTAATAATATTAATTTATGTACATTACTATTTTATCAACCTACATTATTTATTTTATTATTAAATTGTTATATTAGTATTATGGATATTATTATTATTTTTATAAATTATATTATTTGTATTGTTATCATCATTATTTATTTTTAATTGTTTATGTAAGCGTTATTTTATGTGTGTATTTATTATCATGGTTGTTATTTTCATTATTATTATCATTAGTATTATTTTTATTGCTTAATATTATTATGAACATTATTTTATTAATAGTATTAATTTTAATTGTTGTTAATTTTATATTGTGTACATTATTATACATGTGTGTGTACCTATATATATATATATATATATATATATATATGAAAACAAAGTTGCAGAAGACCATTTCCCCCCCTTCTCCTTCCGTGAAGTCCCGATTTCATGCAGTCACTGTGCTTCTTCTACCTTCGTGCCAGTAGCCATCCATAACCTCCTCCTCCCTTCTTCTTCATCATCTTCCTCTGGAGCTGCCGGAACCAGTATAAGTAGCGGCAAGCAACGGCGACAACAGACTTTTTCATGCTGCCGGAGCCATTTTTGACGGTAAGAGCTCAACTTCTTTAGCTCGATCAACGCCTTGAGTTTGAGGGGAAGTTGATTTTGAGCTTGATCAATGCTCAAAGCTAATCATTTGTGAGTTTTATGCAATTTTTAGTTTATGTTAATTTTTTTTTAAAATTTTTTTTTAGCTTGAGTTTAATGGATTTTTGATAATTTCTTTTAGAAATGATGATCTATGGATCTTAATCTACTCATAGATATTTTTAATTTATTTTTCTGATTTTGTTTGATTTTTGGTTAATTATTGAATATTTTAATAATTAAAAAATGAATTTTCGTTAATTAATTAATTAAATTATGAATTTGGTTAAATTATTGTTATTAATTTTGGTGTTAAGAAATTAATTTTTTGAGAATATTGTGTAATTTTTAGAAATATTTATAGTTTATGTAAAGTTTGGATATTGAGTTAAATGTGTATTTTTGGTTGAAATTAGAGTTTAATTGTGTGTTTTAGTTGATATTAGAATGTTATTTGTTGATAAAATAATTTTTATGAATTTATATAATTTTTATGCAATTTTATATAATTTATGTGTATTTTGAATTATTAAGTTAAATAAGTATTTTTGTTGAAATTATTGGTTAAATATGTGTTTTGGTTGATATTAGTATTTTATATGTTGATTAAATAATTTTAACGATTTTATAATTTTTGAGGAAATTATTTAATGTATTGGATATTTTATATTATAGGGGTAAATGTGTAATTTTTTGTTAATTATAGTTAAATATTATGTTAGTGTTGATTTTATAATTATTTAAGGTAATAAAATGATTTTTACAAATTAATTACTATTTTTAACTTATTAATACTATTTTTCAAAAATTGATTTTCAAATAATATATTATATATATTATTTTGGAAATAAAATGGGTTTTAAACTAATTTTATTATATAATTAAGCTATTTAAGCAATTAAATGTGAATTTTATTATGTTATGTTAAATAATTGTGAAATTGAATTTTTATTAATATTATATAATATTTGAGATTTTATTAGTTAAATTGTGATAATTTTAGAGTATTATGTGAATAATAAGTGTATTTATTATTTTGGGGCTAAATGTGTATTTTATTATTATCGTGATGTTAAATTGTGATTTTAAATATTATTTACAATTTATGTTAATTTAATTATAAAATGGGAATTTTATTCCATTTATGAATTTTTATTATCAAATATTATTTAAATTAGATTTTTATGTTTGAGTTGGAAATAAAATCTTTTAAATATTTTTATGGGTTTTTGATGATTTTTATTATTTTACTGTTTAATATTATTGTTTGTGTATTGTAAACTTTAGTTGGGGATTTGTGGAGTTTGGAGTCCCAACCCGAGGTGTTGTACTTTGAGATTTTAGAAGCGTGTTTTCTCTGCAGGATTGACCCTACTTTTGTAGGGAAATGTCCATTTTACAGGGGAGATTCTACTGAAATTTTGATAGATTTCTCGTAAAATGTGATAACCGGTCTGAATCTAGTTTTGAATTTTTGATTAAGTCTTTCTATAGTAATTCTAGAAGTGTAGAGTTAGAATTTATTTTGATGGTTGTTGTTATTTTATTTTTCTAGCTGCGCCGAGACTGAGGCCTAACGGACCAGGCCCGCTGAGTTTATCTCGTGGAGCGCTAATCTATAATATCCTGAGTTTTTAAATAATTTTAAACTGCATCGGGATATGCAGTGTTAATAATTTTTATAAATATTTATGATTATTTAATGAGTGTGCTATTTATTAAAGTTATTTTTAATTATTTTATATTATTTTAAGATATTTACGTAAAATTTTCCCGAAAATTTTATTTTCAGAAAAATTAAAACGTGAATAATTTAATATTAATTATTTTAACCGGTTTAGTGAATTTGCATGAGCTCATGCGTGATTTTTAAGTGTCAAATAAAATATATTTACGTGCATGCATTTAAAGTTAAATTAGGGTTTATTTAATTGAATTAAATTATAATATATAGTTTTAATATTAATTAATTAAGTGTGTATATATGTATTTATTGTGTATATTATATTAAATATTAATATAATATAAAGTAGGATATATATATACATATAAAATCATTATCAAAAAATAAAATTTACATTAATTACAGAATTGCCATAAACTACATCTCCTTCTTCCCCGTTCTGGCGCCTGTCAAGTTGATTTCTCATCGTTGGTGTGCCTCTCAGCCTTCCTCCTCCACCTCTAGCCCTTCCAACCGCCCCTAGCTCCCTTCTCCGGCGTGTTTTGGCCGGATTTTTCAAGAGAAGCCGAAACTTGAAGTAATCACCGATCAGCCCGATTTCGGCCACTATTTCGAGCCCCACCGGTCTCTATCTTCTCCTTGAGCTACAGTGAGTTCATTTCCAAGCTTTGTTTCACTTGAAATGGTCTAGATTTTCCTAGGTTTCGATTTATCATTTTTAGCCATTTAGGGTTTTCAATTTTTTTGAGCTTCAATTTGGTTGATTCATGCAATCTTCCTTCACAAACATTGATCCTAGTAGCTTAATCTTGATCTGTGAATTTTTATGGAATTTTTGGGAATTATTTTGATTTTTGTGAATTTTTAATTATTTTATTAATATTTTCTAATTTTCGAAAATTAATTAATTAAATTATGAACTTGTGTTTTATGGTGATTATAGGTGTTGAAACGCATTTTAGAAATTTATTTGTAATTTTTTTGAATTTTATATAATTATTTGGAATTTATTTAGTTTACGTAATTTTGAGAAAATTAGGTTAAATATGTGTTTTATTGAAATTAATTGGTTAATTGAGTATATTTATTGATATTATTGAATTATATGTTGAGAAAAATTAATTTTGAGTAATTATACTATTTTTGGTAGATTTTTGAACATTTATAGTGAATTTATATATACTAGGGGTATTTTGGTAATTTGGCACTAAATTGGCTAAAAATGTAATTAAATTGGTTTTAATAGTTATTTAAGGTATAAAAATGATTTCTACAAATTATTTTGTATTTTTAACTAATTAAAACTATTTTTCGTAAATTATTTTCAAATTATATATAATATACGATTTTTCTAAATAAATGAGTTTTTATCTATTTTTAATATGTTTTAGGGTTTACTATGTAATTTGGATTTATAAAATGTATTTTGGTCAATATTTATGAATTTATTGAGAATTACTGATTTTTAATAATATTTTATTAAAATTAGGGTTTTTGTGTATTTATTGGTAAAATAATTATTTATAACGTTTAAATATCTAAATTGCTATATTTTGAGTATTGAAGGGCATTTTTTTTAATTTTTTTATGTGTTCTGTATTATTTTGTGAATAGTGGATTTCGATCGGTGAAATTGTAGTTTGGAGTCCGATCGAGGGATTGTGTGGTTGTGAATTGTGTTTATTCTCGAAGTGTATTTCTTTGCAGGACCGGCTCCACTCTTTGAGTAGAGAGATGTCCGTTTTACAGGGGAGGTTCTGCCGAATTTTCAATAGAATTCTAGTAAAATGTGATGTCCGGTCGAATTTCTATTCTAATTCTACGTCTAAGATTCTAGATAGAGTCTTTAGAATTTCCGCTAGAATTATTCTAATCTTCTATTGTCGTTTATTTGTTTAGTTGCACCGAGACTGAGGCCTAATAGATCAGGCCCGTCAGATCCATCTCGAGGAGTGCAGTAACAGTGAGTTGTTATTTTATATATACGTGTTTTAGGGTGCATATTTTAGGAATGTATGTTTTATCTTATAAAATATACATACATGGTTTAATAATTACTTAGGTTTATTTTGGTATATTTTCGGTATATTTTAAACTATATGCATGTTTTATTAATAAATTATTCTTAAAATGTTTTTAGGTATATTCATGGTTTATTTCTAGTTTATTTTGTAAATAAATTGAATTTATTTGATGTGTATATACTCGAAATATACCTGGTTTATTTTCGGTATATTTCTAGTATATATATGGTTTATGTTGTTATTTTATTCAATCTCATGCATCATTTATTTATGAATGTTTGTTTTATATAATAAATGAAGGATATCAATAGAACATGCTACCTAGTGGGCAGCACTAGGACCGAGTACGTATCGGTACGCTGATAGCATTTATGCTTTATTACTAACCTATTTGTGGATTATGATCGGATTGATTTATTTGATGTGTGATGTGATTTGGGAGTGTGATTGTTGGAGCTCGGTTGACCAAGTGTCTCGGGACCAATCACATTGACAGTCAGATTACTGGAGCTCGGTTGACTTAGTGTCTCGGGACCAGTCTACTGTCCAAATGGAACAAGTGAATTATTTGGAATAAGTGAGCCTGTATGGCTAGAGTGTTGTCTAACATTGTTTGAGGTTGTGATTTTCTAGGGTTCTATTTGATCCTTCATATACGGATGTATTTCTTAATATTTATATAAAATGATTTTACTGCATCTGTGTGATTTTGCCTGTATATATATTTATTATATATACTATTGAATGTGTGCATTGTCATTTAGTTATGCATGTATATATATTATATCAATTCACTCAGTGAGGTCTGACTCCCCTTTGTTGACTATTTTTTAAGAGAGTCATCGTCTTCAGACCTCAGTAGCAAACCTATACGCCGGATTTCTTCCGCCCTGGCTTTACTATGTAAACTGCTCACTTGATTTTATTTTATAATCTAGATACTGCAGTAGTTGTAGTTAGTTGTGAGATATGTATTTTAAAAATTTGAACTAAGATTTGTATTAAAAGATTATTTATTTATGAGATGAGTTTGTTTATTTAAATCTATTGGTAGCTTATTATTTTATTTTATTCATGAGATTTATTTCCGCTGCGAGTTCATTTTATTTATGTTATTATTATTGCATGTTTTATTTTATTTTATTTTTTAGGCTTACTACGGGTTCCGGATTTGAAAGAATTCCCGTTCCCTAGCACTGGTCATGGCCCCTATTTTGGGTCATGACAAAGTTGGTATCAGAGCAAGGTTTGTGTCAGGGCTTTGTTGTGTGAGTTGTGGCCCTAGTTTTCAAAGTTGTGTTTTCTTTTAAAACTACTACAGTGACTTAGGTTCGAGTATGTCTTGATGAGTATTCCTTGGTTTAGTTTTTTGTGTTATTCCTCTGTTGTCTATTTTGTCTGAATCATTTTATGTGTCTTTTCAGAATGAGGAGGCAAGCTCATGTCGCTCTACCGGTTGTTGAGGTTGAGGATGATGAGTCCTTTCAGTACAAGATTTTACCTCCTGAGCCGCCAGTTAGACGTAGAGGTCGTAGCAGAGGTAAACCTCGAGGAGCGGCAGGTCGCTATAGACAAAGAGAGATACAGGATGAGGAGCCTGTAGAGCCTGAGTATGAGGATGTTCCTGTTCCTCCAGTTGTTCTGCCTATTCAGCCTGCCTATCAGCTGGGTATGTCTGACCTTGAGGCAGCTCTATTCTATGCCAAAGTTGGCAGGATTGCTTTCGATGGGACTTCTGATCCTTTGGATTTTCTGCATGTGATCGAGATTAGGACTCGGACTGCTCACACCGAGTACCAGCGGATTATGATCGTCGAGCTGTCTGTTAAGGGACCAGCCCTAGACTGGTTTATTCAGATGATCCAGCCTTATATGTTGACGATGACCAGGGCTCAATTCAAAGATTGATTCATGAGGAGATTCTATCTAGAGCCGCTTCTCATGAGTTATCGTCTTAGATTGACTAGTAAATCTCACGGTGATCGATCAGTAGAGGAGTATACCCGAGAGTTTCTTCGGCTAGGTAGATATGCAAAGGATCTTATGCGAGACCAGTACTTCGCAGTCACCACATATGTTATCGGATTGGGTTATGCATTTGCTGGTATGCCTACAGTGGGCCTTACTCTAGAGTCGATTATTGAGTTAGCCAAGGAGATTGAGCTGAGGCTAGTCAGGCAAGGAGCTATACATGATTATTACCAGCTGGGTGTTTAGTCGAGTGGATTTCAGACTACTTCATACTCGAGTTTTTAGGTTGGATCGAGTAGTCAGCAGAGAGGTCCGGCTCAGTAGAGTTAAAGACAGCAACAGCGAGTGCATCGGAGCAGTAGACATGGTCGTGGAGGTCAGCGTAAACCGTTCAGACTCGGGTCAGGTGCTTCGAGCAGCAGCAGTGGACGTAGTTTCGGATTAGCTGCCAATGTTTGCCAGAATTACGACAGAGTCCATCAGGGACCATGTTACCTGACACCATTGACATGCTTCAGATGCAGGCAGATAGGACATTATGCCAGATCGTGTCCTTATTTAGGGTATCAGCAGTCGCAGATTCCATGATTTCCACAGTAGTCGATTGCTAGTGCTGCACCTGTTCCTTTTCAGTTGCTTCTAGCCCAGCATTAGAGTTCCACTCAGCTTGTTCCCCAACAGGGTCATGGTAGAGGTGCCAGAGGTGTTGGCCAGGCTTCTACCAGCCAGTAGGGAGGTCGAGGACAGGCCAGAGTCTTCCATCTCACTCAACAAGATGCTCAAGCATCTAATGCAGTCGTGGCAGGTATTATTTCTATTTGTTACCTGGATGCATGGGTTCCATTTGTTTCGGGTGCCACACATTCGTTCGTTTCTCTTGTTTTTGCTTCCACGTCTTATTGGCAAGCTTTGAGGATGGCTTTTCCTTTGTCTGTCGCCACTCCTCTAAGTGATTCTTTGGACACCGATATTGTTCTTTCTGGTTGTCCAGTTATCAAGGGAGATAGATAATTATTTGCTGATTTGATTCTATTGGATGTAATGGAATTTAATGTTATTTTGGGTATGGATTGGTTATCTCAGCACTATGCCGTGGTGGATTGTCGGAGTAAAGAGGTGACTTTCAGAATTCCTGATGAAGAAGAATTTAAGTTTATGGGTGATAGGAGTTCAACATCTTAGAACCTTATTTTTGCTATTACGGCTAGGAAGTTGCTGAGGAAAGGTTGTCAGGGATATTTGGCATTGGTCAGGGATACTTCAGTAGAGAAGTTGTCACTCACAAATGTTCCTGTTGCCTGTGAGTTTCTTGATATTTTTCCTGAGGTGTTGCCAGGTTTACCACCTTATAGAGAGATTGAGTTCTGTATAGATGTGGTTTCAAGTACTACTCCTATATCTATGCCACCCTATAGAATGGCTCATGCAGAGTTGAAAGAGCTGAAGGAGCAGTTGCAAGAGTTGTTAGATAAGGGTTTCATCAGACCCAGTGTTTCTCCTTGGGGTGCACTGTCACGACCCAAAACAGGAGTCATGACCGGCGCTAGGGAACGGGAATTCTTTCGAATCCGGAACCCGTAGCAAGCCTAAAAATAAAAATAAATCATGCAATAACAATAACCATATAATATAATATGTGCAGCGGAAATAAAAATCATAATATCATAAATATTACAATATCATCCATCTCAACTGGATATAATTCAAAACTCATCACATCGCATATATATAATCTCATAAATGTATAATCTTTATACAAATCCAGTTTTACTATAATACATCTCTTTAAAACAAATACTTTAATTCACAACTACTGCAGTATCTAGAGTAAATAAATAAGACTCAAGTATACAATTTACATAAAGAAGCCGGGGCGGAAGAAATCCGGCGTATCGACCTGCTACTGAGGTCTGAGGAAGTTGACTCTCCTGAAAAATAGTCAACGGAGGGGAGTCAGACCTCACTGAGTGAATTACTATAGTATATATACATACACTCTAAGTGATAATGCATACAGTCAACAGTATAAGAGTAATATGTATATATACAGGCAAGTTCATACAGATGCAGAAAAATCATTTTTATATATTTTGTCTGAAAATCAACTTTTATGAAGGATCACATAGAACCCTAGAATATCGCAACCTCAGAAAAATAGTGTTAAACAACACTCTAGCCATACGGGCTCACTAATTCCAAATATATCCACTTAATCCATTTGGACAGTAGACTGGCCCCGAGACACTAAGTCAACCGAGCTCCAGCAGTCTGACTGCCAGTGTGATTGGCCCCGAGACACTTGGTCAACCGAGCTCCAGCAATCACACCCCAAACCACATCTCACATATCAATAATCATAATCAAATCAATATCCACAAATAAGTTAGTAATATAGCCTAAATACTATAGGCGTACCGGTACGTACTCGGTCCTAGTGCTGCCCACTAGGTAGCACGTTCTATTGATATCCTTCATTCTTAAATATAAAACATTCATTCACAAAAATAAATGATGCATGGATATAAATGAAATAGCAATATAAACCATATATATACCGAAAATATACCAAACATAAACCAGGTATATTTTGAGTATATATATATGTCAAATAAATCCAATCAAATCATGAATTAAACTAAAAATATATTTAAAAACATTTTAAATATATTTTATTAATAAAACATGTATATAATTTATTATATACCAAAAATATACCAAAAATATACTTGAATATAAATCATGTTATTTATGCATATTCAGTCAAAATAAAACATGCATTTTCTAAATCATGCGTCCTAAGCATATATATATATAATATAGTAACTCACCTAATGCGCTCCACGAGACAGGTCCGACGGGCCTGGTCCACTAACCCTCGGTCTCGGCGCAACTAAACAAGAAATAATTACTCGACATCAGAATAACCCTAACAGAAATCCTAGAATTCAATCTAGAGTATTAAATACAGAATCGAAAATTAGGGTTCGACTGGATATCACGTTTTACGAGAATTCTACCGGAAATCCGACAGAACCTCCCCTGTAAAACGGACATCTCTCTACTCAAAAGAGTAGAGCCGACCCTGCAAAGAAAATACACTTCAAAAATAACACCACAATCGATCACAACCCCTCGGTCGGACTCCAGACTACAATTTGTCGACCGGGGTCCACAAACACAGAAAATATATTCAAATATACCAAAAATATCCTTAAATCATAAAAATACATTTTATAAATAAAAATTACATAATTGACCTTGAAACACTATAAAAATCGATTAAAACTCATTTTATTTGAAAAACCGTATATTATATATATAATTGAAAATAATTCACGAAAAATAGTTTTAATTAGTTAAAAATACCAAATATTTTGTAGAAATCATTTTTATACCTTAAATAAATATTAAAACCAATTAAATTACATTTTTAGCCAATTTAGGGTAAAATTACCAAAATACCCCTATATATATATATATACCTAAATTACTTCAAAAATTCACCAAAAATCATACAATTATCCAAAATTAATTTTCTCAACATATTTATCAATAATATCAATATTTAAACTCAATTAACCAATTAAATTCAATTTAAAACACAATTAACTTAATTTTACAAAATCACATAAACTTCAATAATTAAAAATAAATACTTAGAAATTCATAAAAATTCCAAATAAATTCCTATAATTCATTTCAACACCTAATTCAACCATAAACTCCAATATCATAATTTAAATAATTAATTTCCGAAAATTCGAAAATAATATTAAAATATTCAAAAATACCCAAAAATCCAAACAACCTCCAAAAATTCTACAAAAATTCATACATGAAGATTAAGCTACCAGGAACAACATTTGTGAAGGAAGTTTCCATGAATCATCCAAATTGAAGCTCAAAAAAATCAAAAACCAAAAGTGGCCGAAATATTCAACTCAAAACCTAAGCAATTCTAGACCGTTTTAGCTCAAACAAAAGCTAGAATAACACTCACCGGAGCTCAAGGAGAAGATAGAGACCGGCGGTGTCGAAAACGGTGGCCGGAGGAGGGAGAAACCACGGTGGGAAGATTGGCCGGCGTTGGGCACCCACGGGAAGAAAGAAGAAGAAGAAGAAGAAAAAGAAAAAGAAAGAAAAGGAAAGAGAAAGGAAAAGAAAAAAGAAAGAAAAAGGAAAAGAAAAAGAAAAAAAAAAAAGAAAAAAGAAAAAAAATAATAAATTTTAATAATTTAATAATAAATAAAATAATCAAATAATAATAAATAAATAATAAAATATTAGGGTAATAATAAACCCTAATTAAATATACACACACAGGCTTTATTTAATAATTTAAAAATATGTATGAGTTCATGCAAACCCGTAAATACATTTAAAATAATTAATAATACATTGTTTACGTGAAAATTTCCCCGAAAATGAAAGTCCCGGGAAAATTTTACGTAAAATACTGAAAATAATAGACAGTAATTAAAATAGGTTTAAAATACATATTAACTCATAAAAACATCGTATAATGAATAAAAATTATTGACACTGTATATCCCGGTACAGTGTAAAAATTATTTTAAAAACACGGGATATTACAGTCTTCCCCCCTTACAGGAATTCGTCCCCGAATTCTAAAAACAAGATTACAGAATCAGGAAGGAAAGAGATACGGGTAAGAAGCTCGCATCTCAGCTTCAGTCTCCCACGTATGCTCCTCAACTCTGTCGCTACGCCACAAAACCTTGACCATCGGAATCTGCTTCGATCGCAACTGTCGAACTTGAAAATCAACGATCGCCACAGGTTCTTCCACAAACGTCAAATCTTCACTCACTTCCACACTGTCAGGTTGCAACACATGTGAAGGATCTGAGATATACTTCCTCAACATCGAGATATGAAATACTGGATGCACCTGCGACATACTCGGAGGCAAATCCAACCGATATGCAACAGTGCCAACTCTCTCCAGAATCTCAAACGGTCCAATATATCTCGGTGCTAACTTACCCTTCCTGCCAAATCTCATCACACCCTTCATCGGAGATACTTTCAGAAAAACGAAATCTCCAACCTGAAACTCCACATCTCTGCGCCTAGGATCCGCATAACTCTTCTGTCTGCTAACTGCGGTCTCTAATCTCCGCTTGATCACGGTGACTTTCTCTGCAGCATCTTGAACCATCTCTGGTCCAGTCAAAACTCTCTCACCAATCTCATCCCAACTCAACGGGGATCTACACTTCCTTCCATACAACGCCTCATATGGTGCCATGCCAATACTGCTATGGTAGCTGTTATTATATGCAAACTCAACAAGCGACAAATGATCATCCCAGCTACCTCCCAAATCCAAGACACACATCCTCAACATATCTTCCAGTGTCTGGATCGTCCTCTCAGACTGGCCATCTGTCTGAGGATGAAAAGCAGTACTGAAATCCAACCTAGTGCCCATCGCTTCTTGCAACTTCTGCCAGAAACGAGAAGTAAACACTGAACCTCTATCTGACACAATGGACACAGGTACTCCATGAAGGCACACAATATGCTTCACATACAACTTCGCCAATCTAGCAACTGAATATGTGGCTTTCACAGGCAAGAAATGTGCAGACTTCGTCAATCTGTCTACAATCACCCAGATGGAATCGTATCCATCCTTCGAACGAGGTAAACCGACCACAAAATCCATAGCTATCCTTTCCCACTTCCACTCGGGAATAGGAAGAGGCTGAAGCTTCCCAGAAGGCTTCTGATGTTCGGCTTTCACTTGCTGACACGTCAAGCACTTAGCAACATAATCAGCAACATCCTTCTTCAATCCATCCCACCAGTATAAATCTCTGATACTGTGGTACATCTTAGTAACACCAGGATGAACGCTGTAAGCTGTAGAATGTGCTTCCTCTAAAATCTCTTCTCTCAAATCATCCACATCAGGAACACACAATCTACCACTGATCCACAACACACCATCATCATCGAGTGTGAAATCAGTGAACTTCCCTGCTCTGACATTCTCTGCAAGCTCTTCCAGAATAAGATCGCGGCTCTGAGCTGCTTTAATCCTATCCCTCAGTACAGATCGTACTTTAAACTGAGCTAGCAGTCCACCTGATCTACTGATCTTCATCATCAGACCTTGATCCACCATCAGATGCAATTCCTGGATCAATGGTCTCCTCTCCACACCGATGTGAGCAAGACTACCTGAGGACTTCCTACTCAAGGCATCTGCTACCACATTAGCTTTACCCGGATGGTAAAGAATCTCGCAATCATAATCCTTCAACAATTCCAACCATCTTCTCTGCCTCAGATTCAAATCTCGCTGCTGGAAAATGTACTTAAGGCTCTTGTGATCAGTAAATATCTCACAAGTCACCCCGTACAAATAATGTCTCCAAATCTTCAAAGCAAAGATCACTGCAGCCATCTCCAGATCATGTGTAGGATAGTTCTGCTCATGCTTCTTCAACTGCCTCGAAGCATAGGCTATCACCCTTCCATTCTGCATCAACACACAACCAAGACCAATTCTAGAGGCATCACAGTAAACTGTGAACTTATCCACACTATTAGGCAAAGCTAATACTGGTGCTGTGGTCAACTTCTCCTTCAACAACTGAAAACTATTCTCACAAGCTTCTGACCACTCAAATCTAACATTCTTCTGAGTCAAGCGAGTCATAGGGGCTGCAATCCTGGAAAAATCCTGCACAAACCGCCTATAATACCCGGCTAAACCCAGAAAACTCCGAATCTCAGTAACTGAAGTAGGTCTAGGCCACTCAGATACTGCTTCAATCTTCTGTGGATCAACCCGAATACCTTCTTTAGACACTACATGTCCAAGAAAAGAAACACTCTCCATCCAGAAATCACACTTCGAGAATTTAGCATAAAGCTGATGATCTCTCAGTGTCTGTAGTACAATCCTCAAGTGATATACATGCTCTTCCATACTCCTTGAATATACCAGTATATCATCAATGAAGACTACCACAAACTGATCCACATACGGTCGGAATACTCTGTTCATCAGGTCCATAAAAGCTGCTGGTGCATTAGTCAAACCAAAAGACATCACCAGAAACTCATAATGGCCATATCTAGTGCGGAACGCTGTCTTAGGAATATCAGCTTCACTAATCCGCAGCTGATGATAACCCGACCTCAAGTCAACCTTAGAAAAGAACTGTGCACCTTGTAACTGATCAAACAAATCATCTATCCTCGGGAGAGGATACTTGTTCTTCACTGTAACATTATTCAACTCTCTGTAATCAATGCACAGTCTCAGGGTACCATCCTTCTTCTTCACAAACAGGACTGGTGCACCCCAAGGAGAAACACTGGGTCTAATAAAACCTTTATCCAACAACTCTTGCAACTGCTCCTTCAACTCTTTCAACTCTGCAGGAGCCATTCGATAGGGTGTCATAGATATAGGAGTAGTACCTGGAACCACATCAATACAGAACTCAATCTCTCTATGAGGTGGTAAACCTGGCAACTCCTCGGGAAAAACATCAGGAAACTCACAAGCAACAGGAACATCTGTGAGTGACAACTTCTCCACTGACGTATCCCTAACCAATGCCAAATATCCCTGACAACCTTTCCTCAATAACTTCCTAGCAGAAATAACAGAAATAAGATTCTGAGGTGCTGAACTCCTATCACCAACAAACTTAAAATCTTCTTCACCAGGAATTCTAAAAATCACCTCCTTATTCCTGCAATCAACCACGGCAAAGTGCTGAGACAACCAATCCATTCCCAAAATAACATCGAACTCCATCACATCCAACAAAATCAAATCGGCGGGTAATTCTCTATCTCCCACGAGAACTGGACAACCAGAAAGAACAATATCGGCGTCCAAAGAATCACTCAGAGGAGTGGCAACAGACAAAGGAAAAGCCATCCTCGAAGCTTGCCAACAAGATTTAGAAGCAAAAACAGGAGAAACAAAGGAATGCGTGGCACCCGGATCAAACAAAACCAAAGCATCCAGGTAACAAACAGAAAGAATACCTGCCACGACTGCATTAGATGCCTGAGCATCCTGCTGAGTCAGATGAAAAACTCTGGCCTGGCCTCGACCTCCCTGCTGACTGGTAGAAGTCTGGCCAACACCTCGGGCACCTCCTCTCGTACCTCTACCACGACTCTGCTGTGGAACAAACTGAGTAGAACTCTGATGCTGAGCTGGTGGTAACTGAAATGGCATAGGTGCTGCACTAGCAATCGACTGCTGTGGGAATCGCGGAATCTGCTGCTGCTGATATCCGGGATAAGGACACGATCTGGCAAAATGTCCTGTCTGTCCGCATCTGAAACATGTCAACGGTGTCAGATAACACGGTCCTTGATGGACTCTACCACAAGTCTGACAAACACTGGCCGCTGATCCAGAACTACGACCACTGCTGCTGCTCGAAGCACCTGACCCAAATCTAAACGATCTACGCTGACCTCCACGACCATGTCTACTGCTCCGATGCACTCGCTGCTGCTGTCTCTGACTCTGCTGAGTCGAACCTCGCTGCTGACTACTCGAACCAACATGAAAACTCGAATACGGAGTAGCCTGCAATCCACTCGACTGAACTCCCAACTGGTAATAATCAGGCATCGCTCCCTGCCTAACTAACCTCAGCTCGATCTCCTTAGCTAGCTCAATCACAGACTCGAGAGTAAGACCTGCTGTGGGCATACCAGCAAAAGCTGAACCCAAACCAGTCACATAGGTAGTAACAGCGAAATACTGATCTCGCATCAGATCCTCAGCATATCTACCCAGACGAAGAAACTCTCGGGTATACTCCTCTACTGATCGATCTCCACGAGAAATACTAGTCAGACGAAGACGATAACTCAAACGAAGAGGTTCTGGACAAAATCTCCTCATGAATCGCTCTCGAAACTGAGCCCATGTCATCGTCAACATAAAGGGCTGGATCATCTGAATAAACCAATCCAAGGCTGATCCCTCGACAGACAACTCAACGATCATGATCCTCTGGTACTCGGTATGAGCAGTCCGAGTCCTAGTCTCAATCGCATGCAGAAAATCTAAAGGATCAGAAGTACCATCAAAAGCAATCCTGCCAACTCGGGCATAGAACAAAACTGCCTCAGGGTCAGACATACCCTGCTGATAGGCAGGCTGAACAGGCTGAACAACAGGAGGAACAGGAATATCAAATTCAGGCTCAACAGGCTCCTCGTCCTGTAACTCTCTCTGCCTACGGCGACCTGCCGCTCCTCGAGGTCTACCCCTGCCACGACCTCTACGCCTAACTGGCGGCTCAGGAGGTAAAACCTCGTCCTGAAAAGACTCATCATCCTCGGCCTCAACGACCGGTGGAGCGACACGCGCTCGCCTCCTCATTCTGAAAAGACAAACGGAAAGATTCAGACAAAACAAACAACAGAGGAATAACGCTGAAAACTACAGCAAGGAATACTCATCAAGACATACTCGAACCTAATACACTGCAGTAGTCCAACAGAAAAAACGACTTTAAAACTAGGGCCACAACTCACAAAACTAAGCCCTAACACAGAACTCCATTCTGATACGAACTTCGCTCTGATACCAACTTTGTCACGACCCAAAACAGGAGTCATGACCGGCGCTAGGGAACGGGAATTCTTTCGAATCCGGAACCCGTAGCAAGCCTAAAAATAAAAATAAATCATGCAATAACAATAACCATATAATATAATATGTGCAGCGGAAATAAAAATCATAATATCATAAATATTACAATATCATCCATCTCAACTGGATATAATTCAAAACTCATCACATCGCATATATATAATCTCATAAATGTATAATCTTTATACAAATCCAGTTTTACTATAATACATCTCTTTAAAACAAATACTTTAATTCACAACTACTGCAGTATCTAGAGTAAATAAATAAGACTCAAGTATACAATTTACATAAAGAAGCCGGGGCGGAAGAAATCCGGCGTATCGACCTGCTACTGAGGTCTGAGGAAGTTGACTCTCCTGAAAAATAGTCAACGGAGGGGAGTCAGACCTCACTGAGTGAATTACTATAGTATATATACATACACTCTAAGTGATAATGCATACAGTCAACAGTATAAGAGTAATATGTATATATACAGGCAAGTTCATACAGATGCAGAAAAATCATTTTTATATATTTTGTCTGAAAATCAACTTTTATGAAGGATCACATAGAACCCTAGAATATCGCAACCTCAGAAAAATAGTGTTAAACAACACTCTAGCCATACGGGCTCACTAATTCCAAATATATCCACTTAATCCATTTGGACAGTAGACTGGCCCCGAGACACTAAGTCAACCGAGCTCCAGCAGTCTGACTGCCAGTGTGATTGGCCCCGAGACACTTGGTCAACCGAGCTCCAGCAATCACACCCCAAACCACATCTCACATATCAATAATCATAATCAAATCAATATCCACAAATAAGTTAGTAATATAGCCTAAATACTATAGGCGTACCGGTACGTACTCGGTCCTAGTGCTGCCCACTAGGTAGCACGTTCTATTGATATCCTTCATTCTTAAATATAAAACATTCATTCACAAAAATAAATGATGCATGGATATAAATGAAATAGCAATATAAACCATATATATACCGAAAATATACCAAACATAAACCAGGTATATTTTGAGTATATATATGTCAAATAAATCCAATCAAATCATGAATTAAACTAAAAATATATTTAAAAACATTTTAAATATATTTTATTAATAAAACATGTATATAATTTATTATATACCAAAAATATACCAAAAATATACTTGAATATAAATCATGTTATTTATGCATATTCAGTCAAAATAAAACATGCATTTTCTAAATCATGCGTCCTAAGCATATATATATATAATATAGTAACTCACCTAATGCGCTCCACGAGACAGGTCCGACGGGCCTGGTCCACTAACCCTCGGTCTCGGCGCAACTAAACAAGAAATAATTACTCGACATCAGAATAACCCTAACAGAAATCCTAGAATTCAATCTAGAGTATTAAATACAGAATCGAAAATTAGGGTTCGACTGGATATCACGTTTTACGAGAATTCTACCGGAAATCCGACAGAACCTCCCCTGTAAAACGGACATCTCTCTACTCAAAAGAGTAGAGCCGACCCTGCAAAGAAAATACACTTCAAAAATAACACCACAATCGATCACAACCCCTCGGTCGGACTCCAGACTACAATTTGTCGACCGGGGTCCACAAACACAGAAAATATATTCAAATATACCAAAAATATCCTTAAATCATAAAAATACATTTTATAAATAAAAATTACATAATTGACCTTGAAACACTATAAAAATCGATTAAAACTCATTTTATTTGAAAAACCGTATATTATATATATAATTGAAAATAATTCACGAAAAATAGTTTTAATTAGTTAAAAATACCAAATATTTTGTAGAAATCATTTTTATACCTTAAATAAATATTAAAACCAATTAAATTACATTTTTAGCCAATTTAGGGTAAAATTACCAAAATACCCCTATATATATATATATACCTAAATTACTTCAAAAATTCACCAAAAATCATACAATTATCCAAAATTAATTTTCTCAACATATTTATCAATAATATCAATATTTAAACTCAATTAACCAATTAAATTCAATTTAAAACACAATTAACTTAATTTTACAAAATCACATAAACTTCAATAATTAAAAATAAATACTTAGAAATTCATAAAAATTCCAAATAAATTCCTATAATTCATTTCAACACCTAATTCAACCATAAACTCCAATATCATAATTTAAATAATTAATTTCCGAAAATTCGAAAATAATATTAAAATATTCAAAAATACCCAAAAATCCAAACAACCTCCAAAAATTCTACAAAAATTCATACATGAAGATTAAGCTACCAGGAACAACATTTGTGAAGGAAGTTTCCATGAATCATCCAAATTGAAGCTCAAAAAAATCAAAAACCAAAAGTGGCCGAAATATTCAACTCAAAACCTAAGCAATTCTAGACCGTTTTAGCTCAAACAAAAGCTAGAATAACACTCACCGGAGCTCAAGGAGAAGATAGAGACCGGCGGTGTCGAAAACGGTGGCCGGAGGAGGGAGAAACCACGGTGGGAAGATTGGCCGGCGTTGGGCACCCACGGGAAGAAAGAAGAAGAAGAAGAAGAAAAAGAAAAAGAAAGAAAAGGAAAGAGAAAGGAAAAGAAAAAAGAAAGAAAAAGGAAAAGAAAAAGAAAAAAAAAAAAAGAAAAAAGAAAAAAAATAATAAATTTTAATAATTTAATAATAAATAAAATAATCAAATAATAATAAATAAATAATAAAATATTAGGGTAATAATAAACCCTAATTAAATATACACACACAGGCTTTATTTAATAATTTAAAAATATGTATGAGTTCATGCAAACCCGTAAATACATTTAAAATAATTAATAATACATTGTTTACGTGAAAATTTCCCCGAAAATGAAAGTCCCGGGAAAATTTTACGTAAAATACTGAAAATAATAGACAGTAATTAAAATAGGTTTAAAATACATATTAACTCATAAAAACATCGTATAATGAATAAAAATTATTGACACTGTATATCCCGGTACAGTGTAAAAATTATTTTAAAAACACGGGATATTACATGCACCAATCCTGTTTGTGAAGAAGAAGGATGGTACCCTGAGACTGTGCATTAACTACAGAGAGCTCAATAAGGTGATAGTGAAGAACAAGTATCCTCTCCCAAGGATAGATGGTTTGTTTGATCAGTTACAGGGTGCACAGTTCTTTTCTAAGATTGATTTAAGGTCGAGTTATCATCAGTTGCATATCAGTGAAGCCGATGTTCCTAAAATGACATTCTGCACTTGATATGGCCACTATGAGTTTCTGGTGATGTCTTTTGGCTTGACTAACGCACCAACAGCTTTTATGGACATGATGAATAGAGTATTCAGACCATATTATGTACCTTCATAGAGTACCTGTGTGCATTGTGTCAGACAGAGGTTCAGTGTTTACCTCTCATTTTTGGCAGAAGTTGCAGGACGTGATGGGCACTAGGTTGGACTTCTGTACTGCTTTTCATCCCTAGACAGACGGTCAGTCTGAGAGGACAATCCAAACACTGGAAGATATGTTGAGGATGTGTGTCTTGGATTTGGGAGGTAGCTGGGATGATCATTTTCTACTCGTAGAGTTTACGTATAATAACAACTACCATAGTAGTATTGGCATGGCACCATATGAGGCATTGTATGGAAGGAAGTGTAGATCCCCTCTGAGTTGGGATGAGATTGGTGAGAGAGCTTTAACTGGACCTGAGTTGGTTCAGGATGTTGTAGAGAAAGTCATCGTGATTAAGCACAGATTAGAGACCGCAGTTAGCAGGCAGAAGAGCTATGCGGATCCTAGGCACAGAGATGTAGAGTTTCAGGTTGGAGACTTTATTTTCCTGAAGGTGTCTTCGATGAAGGGTGTGATGAGATTTGACAGAAAGGGTAAGTTAGCACCGAGATATATTGGACCGTTCGAGATTATGGAGAGAGTTGGCACTATTGCATATCGGTTGGCTTTGCCTCTGAGTATGTCACAAGTGCATCCGGTGGTTCATATCTCGATGCTGAGGAGGCCTGATAGTGTGGAAGTGAACGAAGATCTGACATTTGTGGAAGAACTTGTGGCGATCGTTGACTATCAAGTTCGACAGTTGCGGTCGAAATAGATTTCGATGGTCAAGGTTCTGTGGCGCAACAATAGAGTTGAGGAGCATACGTGGGAGACTGAAGCTGAGATGCGAGCTTCTTATCCGTATCTCTTCCCTTCTTGATCTTGTATTTATTCTTTTCTGGAATTCAAGGACGAATTCTTGTAAGGGGGGAAGACTGTAATATCCCGAGTTTTTAAATAATTTTAAACTGCATCAGGATATGTAATGTTAATAATTTTTATAAATATTTATGATTATTTAATGAGTGTGCTATTTATTAAAGTCATTTTAATTATTTTATATTATTTTAAGATATTTACGAAAAATTTTTCTGAGAATTTTATTTTCGGGAAAATTAAAACGTGAATAATTTAATATTAATTATTTTAACCGGTTTAATGAATTTGCATGAGCTCATGCGTGATTTTTAAGTTTCAAATAAAATATATTTACGTGCATGCATTTAAAGTTAAATTAGTGTTTATTTAATTGAATTAAATTATAATATATATTTTTAATATTAATTAATTAAGTGTGTATATATGTATTTATTGTGTATATATTATTAAAATATGTGTGTGGTGCATATTTATTGTGTATATTATATTAAATATTAATATAATATAAAGTAGGATATATATCTATATATATATACATATATAAAATACATTATTAAAAAATCATTATAAAAAAATAAAGTTTACATTAATTACAGAATTGCCATAAACTACATCTCCTTCTTCCTCGATCATTTCTTCCCCGTTTCGGTGCCTATCAAGTTGATTTCTCATCGTCGGTGTGCCTCTCAGACTTCCTCCTCCACCTCCAGCCCTTCCTGCCGCCCCTAGCTCCCTTCTCTGGTGTGTTTTGGCCGGATTTTCCAAGAGAAGCCGAAACTTGAAGTCGTCGCTGATCAGCCTGATTACGACCACCATTTCAAGCCCCATCGGTCTCTATCTTCTCCTTGAGCTCCGGTGAGTTCATTTCCAAGCTTTGTTTCACTTGAAATGGTCTAGATTTTCCTAGGTTTCGATTTATCATTTTCGGCCATTTAGGGTTTTTGATTTTTTTGAGCTTTGATTTGGTTGATTCATGCAATCTTCCTTCATAAACATTGATCCTAGTAGCTTAATCTTACTCTGTGAATTTTTGTGGAATTATTTTGATTTTTGTGAATTTTTAATTATTTTATTAATATTTTCTAATTTTTGAAAATTAATTAATTAAATTATGAAATTGTGTTTTATGGTGATTATAGGTGTTGAAACGCATTTTAGAAATTTATTTGTAATTTTTTTGAATTTTATATAATTATTTGGAATTTATTTAGTTTACGTAATTTTGAGAAATTAGGTTAAATATGTGTTTTATTGAAATTAATTGGTTAATTGAGTATATTTATTGATATTATTGAATTATATGTTGAGAAAAATTAATTTTGAGTAATTATACTATTTTTGGTAAATTTTTGAACATTTATAGTGAATTTATATATACTAGGAGTATTTTGGTAATTTGGCACTAAATTGGCTAAAAATGTAATTAAATTGGTTTTAATAGTTATTTAAGGTATAAAAATGATTTTTACAAATTATTTAGTATTTTTAACTAATTAAAACTATTTTTCGTAAATTATTTTCAAATTATATATAATATACGATTTTTCTAAATAAATGAGTTTTTATTGATTTTTAATATGTTTTAGGGTTAATTACGTAATTTCGATTTATAAAATGTATTTTGGTCAATATTTATGAATTTATTGAGAATTACTGATTTTTAATAATATTTTATTAAAATTAGGGTTTTTGTGTATTTATCGGTAAAATAATTATTTATAGCATTTAAATATCTAAATTGCTATATTTTGAGTATTAAAGGACATTTTTTTTTTATTTTTTTCATGAATATATATTTATTTATGAAAAGATATTGAGTATTTATTTTAATATTTTGATTCGAAAAATTTTAATTCAGTCGTGCTCTTATTTATGTAATGCATGTTTTTATTTTTTCTAAGGCTTGCTACGGGTTTCGGATTCAAAAGAATTACTGTTCCCTAGCGCCGGTCATGACTCCTAGTTTTGGGTCGTGACAAGTAGATCATTGTAATAGCCCAAGTAGTGGGAATAGTGGAATCCTGTGTTTCTATTATATGTTTTATTTTAATTAATTGGTTAGTAAAATTAGGGTTTTAATTGTGTAAATTAATTAAAATCAATGACATAGAAATCAAAATTAGGGTTTTTAAAATTAATTAGATTTAAGTGAATAGAATTAGGGTTGCCTGTTAATTATTTTATTTATTAATTAATTATTAATTAATTGTTTAAGGTCACTTTAACTAAATTACGTTTTTTATTTTTTGAATTCATTTATTTGTTGGATTTTATTTTGTACATAAGTTAATATTAGGTTTAATAATTTTTAGGTCCATAATTATGTAGGTTAATAAGCCAACTAAATCGGTTTAATTAATTAAAATAAATTTTGGGCCCATAATTTAATTAGACTTTAGGTTAGAAATAATTTAGGCTCACCAAGTTAATTTAGACATAGGCCCACCTAGGTTAATTAAAATTAATTGGACATAACCCATTAACTTAAAGCATTTTCCATAACTTGTAGATTTAAGATCACCTTAAAACTAAAACATGTAGAACTAGGCTTACTAATTTAAATACTTTATAATTTGTAGATTTAGGCCTATTTTTAGAATTAAAATAAATAGACTTAGGTTCACTTAATTAAGTACGAATTAGGTCTATTAGCTTTTAGACTCATTTGTAAATAAATATATAGATTTAGCTCATTTAATTAAAATTAATGTAGATTAAACTAATTTAGGGACATTGTGTTTTATGAATACATTGTTTGTATGCTTTTTCATGACTAGTTTCCTTGGAGTTAGATGTATGCTAAATTAGGGTTTAAATGAAATTGCATATAAATAGGGAATAATTTAGTAATTGATAAGGTAATTCTAAATGAACACAAGACTGAAAGAAGTTAGTATTCTATATCCAGAATCTGTTGGTTGTGATGCTAACCCTCTTTTAGAGAATTGAGTTACCACCACCTTTGAATTGTCCTAATAATTACTCTGGGTAGTGACTCCTCATCTCTATGATATAGTAGTGTGTTCTCTAGAGCCCTGAGCTCAAACAGTGTCACGGTTGTTAAAATCTTGGATGCGTGCTAAACCCCGCCATCTACAGTGGCGAGTCCATTGGGGATAAGAGATAATGATTCTACCTGTGTTCTTTAAAATTATTTGATTAATTATTATTTTAGTCTTGCATTCATTTTTGCATTTCCTTGCCAGCCGATGGCGTTGGTTTATGATCCCTTGATTCCACTAGCTTTATGGGATTGTAGATTGGCTAACCATCACTCTTAGCCTTAACTCTATTCAAGAGAGATTACTGGGCTCATTTGACCAGAGTCGGTGATCCAAGTCTTAAAGGGGGCTAGTCTTCTCTCGAGTTTGCAAAGGATGCTAGACCCTTCTGACCTTGGCTTGTAACTTAAGTCTTAAAGGAGGGCATCTTGTTAAGGGAACTGTAGACACCCAATTTTGGGATGATGAGTTATGGATGCGATAAAAGACTCCAATGATGAAAATGTCATGAGTAGGCCTTCAATATTTGAACTTTGAAACTTTAAGGATCTAATTGCATTTTTTAAAGAAAGGATTTAATGTTTTCGTGGACTAAATTGCAATGCTTTTTAGGGATCTAATAGCAAAACTTATATTCTTTCAAGGACCTTTTTGTAATTAAAAGTTAAAAAAAGGTGATCGGAATTGCCCTAATTCTGATCGGAATTTCGCTAATTCCGATTAGAATTAAAATCCTTCCGTAAATTCTTGAATTTCCTAGATAAATCTTGAAATTTCTTGATAAATTGAGTCCTAATTGGTCTGAAATTCTCCTAAAATTATTTTGATAATTTTTTTAAGGAAATAGAAGTCTTTTAGGAATCAATTTATAACTAGAGTTTCAAGATGTATCCCTATATAAGGAGGGCTTTTGCTTTGGAAGAGGCAAAAGAAAAAGAACGAAAAGGCAGAAAGAAAAAAAAAAGAAAAAAGAAAGAAGAAAAGAGAGAAAGAAAATTATTCTCTGCAAAATTTCTTTTGCTTAATTGCTTGATTAAAAGATCTTTGAAGAATTTTTGAATAATAGTATTCGAAGTCTTATCAAGAATGGTAATTCTACAAATCTGAGGAGCACTTCATTAAGACCATAAGCATTATCTTCTTCTTATTTTATTTGATTTATTTATTTCTTTTCTTTATTTTATTGATTTTTATTTTATTTTATTATTTATATTATTTATTCACTAATCATAATTTTTTATTCTTTTTTTTATGGGGATTATGGAGGGAAACACATGATGATCATATTTGGAGAATCAAATCCATAAGAGGACCATGGAGTGTCATGGATAAGACCTTGTAAAGACATAGTTTCTAGGGTTTTTTTTTTATTTTATTGCTTTATTTTATTTATTTTTAGGGTTGTATTAATTATTTTTATTATTATTTTTAATAGATTATTGTAATAGCCCCAATAGTGGGAATAGTGGAATTATGTGTATGATTGCTTATTTATTTTAATTAATTGGTTAGTAAAGTTAGGTTTTCAATTAGGTAATTAATTAAAATCAATGGAGGTAGTAGATTAATTTAGGTTGCACATTTATAAAAATTAGGTTTTTTAGAAGAGATTAATTTAATTATTTGCTTGGTCTTTAATTTATTTATTTTGGCATGTTATATTTGTTTTTAGGCTTGTTTATTATTTTATATGTTTTGAAACCTTAAGCCCATGTTAAGCTTTAATTTATTTTTGTTTGGATAATTATTTTTTAGCCCATCTTACCTAATAATTAATTAGGTTTAATTAATTAAAATATATATTTAGGCCCATCTAGTAAATTAGACATAGGCCCACTTAATTTAATTTAATTAATTTAGACTTAGCCTATTTAATTTAAGCCTTTTTCATAATTTGTAAATTTAAGATCACCTTAGAATTAAAACATGTAGAATTAGGCCTACTAATTTAAATACTTCCATAATTTGTAGATTTAAGCCATTTTTAGAATTAAAATAAATAGACTTAGGTTTATTTAATTAAAATTAAATAGAAGTAGTCTTTAGCTCACTTGTAAAATTAAAACATGTAGATTTAGCTCATTTAATTAAAATGCATGTATATTAGACTAACTTAAGGATTATATGTTCTATTGAATGCATTATTTACTTGTATTTTCATGACTAGTTTACCTTAGAGTTAATTGCTAGAATAAGAGTTTATATGAAATTGCATGTAAATAGAGGATAATATAGTAATTCATAAAGTAATTCTAAATGAGCATGAGATTGAAAGAAGTTGGTATTCCGTACCCAGAATCTCCTAGTTGTGGTGCTAGCTTTCTTTTAGGGAATCGAGTACTACCTTTTCGATTTGTCCCAATTATTACCCTGGGTGGTGACTCCTCATCTTAACGCCATGTCTTTGTGACAATGGTTAGTGTGTTCTCTAGAGCCCTAAGCTCAAATAGTGTCGCAGTTGCTAAAATCTTGGACACCCATTAAACCTCGCCGTCTACAGGAACCTTGACCTTTTTCATCAGACTCAGCTCATGTAGTGGCTTAGTAACTTCCCTTAGGATTACCCAAATTACTTGTGTTTGTTGTCATGAGGTATTTTTATCTATAAAGGCCTAAGCCCATACTTTAGAAGCCCATCAGAACTAATAAAGATTGGGCTATACTTTTATACCTGAAAATGTTATTTCTATGCTTTTACTACTTTGAGAGATATGACATGTGCGTCGGTTCTTAATATCCTATGTTGATATTAAGTCTAAGACCAAAAATCCTAGGAAACGAGGCTTGCTATTGAATACGTGTATGGGAGGAATAAGGTTGGAAGGATATTGTACACTTGATTGTTACTTGTTACTTGTTGCATAGCACATGTATCATGTATACATGCACACATACATTTCATGCATCACACTAACACTTTATTTTTTAGCCATTATAGATTCATTTGGGTTTTTCTATATTTAGAGACAAAAAGGTGGCAGACTAGTGAGATCGGATTCAAGTCCGTAGATAATTGCAAAAGAGATCCATAGCAGACTGGAAAGGAGTACTATCAATATACTCTACTTAGAAGTTGCACAAGTTCCAGCTAAACAAGCAGAAGAAATGGAACAATAAGAGGGAGGAAACTGGACCCTAAAGGACATCAAAGGAGCATTGATGGATAACATGAGAGCAATGATGCAAGATGAATTAAGACAAGCCTTAGCTGGATTAATGCCTCCTGCAGTTGTTGTTCCACCACCTGTAATTGAATAAGCACCCAGTGCTATAGCTATTCCACTTGCTAAAAATGCTCCACCTATTGCTCCTGCACTTGTACCTATTGCTCTTGCTCCTATTGATAATGTTGGAGGCCAACCTGTTGCTAGAAACCCACCTATCGAAGTGAAGCTTGAGGATGTTAAGAATTATATGGTAGAGAAAGCAAAAAGGGAATCACTTTTTGTCCAATATCATGAGTCCAAGTAGATGTAAGCACTGACTTAGAAAATTTCCAAGATTGAGGAGTTGATAAGAGGATGAGTCACGGGATACTCATTTGATTTTGGCGATATATTGCAAATGGAAGGGGATAAATTGCTTGAGAAATTTAAAATGCCTCAATTATAGAAGTTTGTTAAAACTAGAGATCCAATGATCCATCTTAGTCAGTATACAACAACTATGAGCACCACTAAAGCCCCATTATCAGTAGTGTAAGCACCTAAATTCAGGATGCAATTGTGCATAATTGCGATGTAAGCCCCTATGATGAAATTCATTTAAAAATTGAAGCTAGTTGTCAATTTTCTGGACTTTAAGGACTGAATTGCAATATTTTTTAGGGTTTGATTATAAATAAGTCAAAATTTCAAAGGTCTTTTGGTAATTAAAATTTTAAAAAAAGGAGTTGGCATTTAATGCCAATCGGCATTGTATAATGCTGACCAAAATTGCACAATGTCGATCGACATTACATAATTTCGGCTCGTAAAAGTTAATTTTTTCGCGTATTTTTATTAATTTTTCAGCATTTTGATTGGTTGAAAATTTAAATTTTATCTTTACAATTATCTGATAAGGTTGTTTAAACGCATAAGGTTTTTTTGAAATCAAAGAAAAACAAAGGCTATCTGATTAGATAGGTCTGTTCCTCCTTTGGAGGAAGTTCAGTATGCGTAGACTCTACATTTAAAAGCAGAGTCTGCATGCGTGTGTAGGAGGATTTTTTTATGGAGGATTTTTTGGCAGAGGATTTTTTCTTTCTGGAGAGTTTTTACACATAGAGAAAAAAAATGCAGAAACCCTAAAATTTAGACGTGAAGAATACCTTGCACACTCCTTGGTCTTCTAAAAGAAACCCCAATTTTGAATACTGTCAGTGTCTTTAAAAGCAATCAAGTCCCAGTCCAAAATCATTAAACAATTCAATTTCAACGGTGAAAATTCTAATCTGAGGAGCCAAAAAGGGGCATTTGCACGACATTTAAATCATTAGTGTTTTTTTTCTATGTCTTTTATTTTTTCTTTTGCGATTTTTTATTCTGTTATTCTGTTTTTGATTGTTTAATTTCACTACTAATCTGATTACTTATTTTTTTTGTTATGTGCATGTGGATTGAGGAGGATACCGCCTATATGTAAATTGAGTAGAAGGTCCATGGAATGCCATGGAAGAATCTGTGTTATTTCCCAGTAGGATTTAGGATTATCTATTTATTTATTATTTTTTTATTTTCAGTGTTCTGTGTAGTTATTTTAATTTCTGGGTGTATAATTATTTAATCTTAATTTTGTACGTAGTTTGTAATAGCCCCAGTAGTGGGAATAGTGAAAAATTTAATTTTCTGTACTTTAAAATTGATTAGTAATTAGGTTCAATTGGGTAAAAATCAATTAAAATCAATGGTGGCAGTAGCTTAAATTAGGGTTTGCATGTAATTAATTTAGGGTTTTTTTAGAAAATCACTGTAATGTTTATTTGATCCATTTTTTTTGTCTGTTTTATTTGTTTTGGGCTTGTTTTTTTTATGTTTTTATCCTTTTGGGCCCCAAGTCCATGTTTAGGTCTAACCCACTTAATAAATAGGCTTAAAAAATGATTTAGGTTTTTTTATAATTAAAATCAATTTAGGCCCATTAGGTTAATTAGATTTTAGCCACTTAGTTAATTAAAACTTGTCTAGACTTAGCTCAGCCCACTTAATTGTATTTCTTTTAAAATAAATAGACCTAGGTCCACACTTAACTTAAAATAAAACCAAGTTAGACTTAGGCCCACTAATTTAATTTTTCTTTGAATAGACTTAAGCCCATATTTTAGAAAGACTAAAAAATAGATTTAGGCTCATTAATTAAATATAGGCCCACTTTTATTCTATTTCGCTTGTAAATAAAATGTAGATTTAGCTAATTTTTTTAATAAAGTAACATAGTTTAGACTTAGGGACAACGTGATCTTGAGTGCATTTTTTTCTTGTAATTTTATTGACTTGTTGCCTTTTTTGGTACATGGATGTTAATTAGGGTTTAATAAAATTGCATGTAATTAGAGGATGAAATAATCATTTATAAAATTATTCTAAATGAACACGAGACTATGAGAAGTTAGTATTCTGTATCCAGAATCTCCTAGTTGTGGTGCTAATTTTCTTTTAGAGAATCGAGTACCACTAATCAAATTGTCCCAGGTATTACCTTAGGTGGCGACTCCTCATCTCCATGCCATGTCTTTGTGATAGTGGTTAGTGTGTTCTCTAAGGCCTTGAGCCTAAACAATGTCACGGTTGCTAAAATCTTAGACGCATGCTAAACCCCATCGTCTACAAGTAGTTACTAAGTTGTTTGTATTATCCTTGGAGGGAATGGTTGTAAATTGGTATCATGGGTGAGAAAAATTTATCCGGGCAAATTGGAGAGAATTATGTACTGCTTTCTTGAAACATTATAATTATAACACTAGGTTGGAGGTATCTATTAGAGATTTGGAATTGAGTAAATAAAAGCCAAATGAATTATTCTTTGATTTTCTCACTAGATTCATGAACAAGGCAACATTAACGAAACATAAGTTGGCTGAAAAGGATCAAGTTAGGATGATTGTTCATAATACGTCTCCTAATTTGGTTGGAAGGTTACAAATGATGAATCCTAAAACATTTGTGGACCTATTATGATGATGGATTACAAGCAGAGGAAATTGAGAGTGAGAAAAAGAAGAGCTCTAGAACTAATGGTGTAGACACCCAATTTCAGGATAATGAGTTATGGATGTGATAAAAGACTCCAATGATGAAAATATCATGAATAGGTCTTCAATATTTGAACTTTGAAAATTCAAAGATCTTATTGCATTTTTCAAAGAAAGGATTTAATGTTTTCATGGACTAAATTGCAATGCTTTTTAGGGATCTAATTGCAAAACTTATATTCTTTCAAGGACCTTTCTGTAAAAAGGGTGATCAGAATTACACTAATTTCGGTTGGAATTAGACTCCTTTCATAAATTCTTCAATATTCTAGATAAATCTTGAATTTTTCTAGATAAATTTAGTCCTAATCGGTATGAAATTGTCCTAAAATTATTTTGATAATGTTTTTTAAGGAAGTAGAAGTCTTTTAAGAATCAATTTATAACTAGGGTTTCAAGATGTATCCCTATATAAAGAGGACTTTTGCACTGAAAAGGGGAGAGGAAAAAATAAAAAGGAAGAGGAGAAGAGAAGAAAAGAGAGGAGAGGAAAGGAAAAAAAAGGAACAAAGAAAAGGAAAAAAAAAGAGAAAAAGAGAGAAAAAAAAAGAAAATTATTCTCTACAAAATTTCTTTTGCTTAATTGCTTAATTAAAAGATTTTTGAAGAATTTTTGAAGAACAGTATTCGAAGTCCTATCAAGAACAGCGATTCTATAAATTTGAGGAGCACTTTATTAAGAATCATCCATAAGCATCACTTTCTCTTTGTTCTCTTTTATTTGATTCATTTATTTCTTTTTTATTGATTTTTATTTTGTTTTATTATTTTATTATTTATTTACTAATCATAATTTTTATTTTTTTTATGGTGATTATAGAGGAAAACACATAATGATCATATTTGAAGAATCAAATCCATAAAAGGTGCATGGGATGCCATGGATAACACCTTGTAGAGATATAGTTTCTAGGTATTTTATTATTTTATTGATTTATTTATTTTTGGGGTTGTATTAATTATTTTATTATTATTTTCTATAGATTATTGTAATAGTCCCAATAGTGAGAATAGTGGAATTATGTGTGATTGCATGTTTATTTTAATTAATTGGTTAGTAAAATTAGGATTTTAATTGGGTAATTGATTAAAATTAATAGAGGAAGTAGATTAATTTAGGTTGCATGTTAATGAAAATTAGGGTTTAGAAGGAATAATTAATTGGTTGTTTGACCTTTTATTTAATTGTTTTAATATGTTTTATTTGTTTTGGGCTTGTTTATTTTATTTGTTTTTGGGCTTGTTTATTTATTTTTATGTGTTTTGTACTTGTTTTATTTATTTTTATGTGTTTTGGGCCTTAAGCCCACATTAGATTTTAATTCATTCATATAAATTTAGGTTTTTAGGTTTAATTAATTAAAATGCATTTTAGGCCCGTAATTAATTAGATTTTTAGGTTAGAAATATCTTAGACCCATCTAGTAAATTAGACATAGACCCACCTAATTTAATTTATTTATTAGACTTAGCCTCCTTAAAGCTCTTTTCATAATTTGTAGATTTAAGATCACCTTAGTATTAAAACATGTAGAATTAGGCCCACCTAATTTAAATACCTTAATAATTTGTAGATCTAGACCCATTTTTAGAATTAAAATAAATAGACTTAGGTTCATTTAACTAAAATTAAAAGGAATTAGTCTTTAGGCTCATTTATTAAAACATGTAGATTTAGTTCATTTAATTAAAATTCATACATATTAGACTAACTTAAGGATTGTATGTTCTATTGAATGCATTATTTACTTGTATTTTCATGATTGGTTTGCCTTGGAATTAATTGCATGAATAAGGGTTTATATGAAATTACATGTAAATAGAGGATAATATAGTGATTCATAAGTAATTCTAAATGAACATAAGACTGAAAGAAGTTGGCATTCTGTATCCATAATCTCTTGGTTGTGGTGCTAGCTTTCTTTTAGGGAATCGAGTACCAACTTTTTGATTTGTCCCAGTTATTATCCTGGGTGGTGACTCTTCATCTCCATGCCATGTCTTTGTGATAGTGATAGTGTGTTCTATAGAGCTTTGAGCTCAAACAATATCGCGGTTGCTAAAATCTTGGATGCATGCCAAACCCCGCCGTCTACAAATGGCATAAGGAACTACCCAATTGGGGGCACACAATAAGGAAGCACTAGTCGGATTATAGAAGTGCATGTTGTTCAACAACCAAGGAGATTCTCTAATTTTAACTAATCCCTATCAAAAGTCTTAGACCACCTGATGCAAAAGGGCTTGCTTCGTCCATTAACCTTTCCCAAACTGTTAAAACCAAATGTCCTAGGATATGACTTGAACAATTATTGCAAATTCCACTAAGTTGTTGGTCATTCCACAGACACTTATACTCGCCTTACACATGAAATCCAAAACTTTATAAACTTTGAAAAATCATAAACCTTGAAAACCCAAGCATTAGAAATAATGCTTTCCCAAACTATGAAAATGTTCCACCCTCAACCACTATGATGATAAACTCAGGAGTAAGTGAGCAAGAAGTGCTAGACTCCTTTGAGAACATGAACTTACAATCTAGTAAGAAATCTCTTGATACCCTTAGTGATAAAGGAAAGATTATGGAATCTTTAAGTCTTAAGAAACCTCAAAGAGGAATTGAAGATTTGCTGGGCCAGACTTTAGGAAAGTTCGATTATAAAGTGTTTTACTCCAAACCATTTTCCTATGATATTCCCATTGAATCAATTACACCTGGAGGTTGGGGTTATGAATTTAGAGTTGATGACAAGCCATTAAGTAAGAAATCTGAGACTTTTGAGTAACCATAAAAAGGAGTTGAAGATTTATTGGGATAACCCTTAGGCAAGTTTAACTGCAAGGTTTTTTATACTAAACCACCTTTTTTTGACATATCCTTCAAGTTAATTGTACCTACAGGATGGAGTGATGAGTTTAATAATGAGAAGCTACTAGACAAAAAAGAAACATGCATAGTTGAGGTATAGAAAGATGAAGTCATAGAGATAATTGGTAAGAACATGCAAGAATAGCCACTTTGTCAGCCACCTGAAGGACAGTCAATTTAAGCCTTAACATCTTTAGCATTTAGAATAGAAAATAAATTTTTTGTTGTTTTCTTTGAATAACATTTTAGCCTCTTTAGAAATTTTGTTTCAATGATCAATGATATAAATTATGATCATGCTTACTTATGTAATGTGTATCCTAATGGTACTATGCATTGTGATATTGATCGCATTTGTATGTTTGACATAAATTCAATCTAATTAGATTCATAAAAAATGGGCACAAATTCAAATTCAAATTCAAAGAACATTCATATCACGTGATGTAACTTATGAAGATAGGAAATTTAAGGAAAAAAATAAAAAGAATGATAAAAAAGAGAAAGAATAAAGAGAGAGAAAAAGAAAGAAAAAAAGAATAGTAAGGTAAAAATTAAAGAGAAAAAAATTCAGGATTGACTGATAATAGGAGTAGTATCATATGATATAATGAATGTTCTCGTTTTTACCCTAATGAATGAGTAAAATTGAATTTGAAATTTTTATTCAAATATCGCATATTCATTGTTATCATACTGCATAAGTATTTGAATGGAAAGAAAAAACATATTGAAAGCTAAATTAGAGCTATAAAATCATTATTTTAGTTATGTTGTCTCCTTTTTTACCACCCTTTTTATGATTTTACTTGTAAGTCTAGTGTCCCCTTCTACCTAGGGAATTTAGGTGGCTCAGTAACTTGCATTGTAACTCTTGCCTTATAACTATCATCAATCATTGTATCAGCATCAAATATTCTGCTCAAGAGTTCTTTGAAAAGCAAGTCCAGTTGGTTTTAGCTTCAAGAACTCTCTTCAGTTAGTTCACTCACTCCTTTGCATCTTCAATACACGAGACTGCAACTAATAGGGTTGGATTAGTAGCAAGAGTGGATAAATTAGGTTTCTTACACACATGGAAAAGACTGCTAGAATAAAGTTGATGAGTTCAGAATATATTTTTATAGGCAAATTACAGAACAGTAAATCCACATTCAAAGAGTGAAGATAAAACACTGAAGTATAAGAGTTATGGGGCATAAAGAAGTAAAATATAAGCAATAACTAATAGTTCATCAATACAACATAGCCTAGTCATCTGTCCGATAAGGTGTATCAGTAGCTCTAACATCAGAAGTACTAACCTTAAAGGATCCAAAGCTCAAACCTATAAGTTGTTAATGAAGCGCCTTATTCTTATAGTCCATGATCAACAACATATCTATGTTTCAAACAGGAGATGTATTGTGATTATGCATGTTATACATAGCATGCATACACCTGCATACATTTGTTATGATATACTTGCTCTGCATAATAAAAGTCTTTGTGCCTAGGCAAGATTGTGCAAATTCTTTGCTACAAATATTTAAAATTAGTGTTGTAAAAGTGTAGAAAGGTAGTTAGAATGTTCACATGTGAAGCTTCTGAAGGAAAAAGGGTAACAATATTCAGGTGAACCTAATGCTCAATAGGACTCTAGACCACAGTAGCCCAATTAATTATAGGCATATCAAGTAAGGGCATATCAGTGACAGTGATACTTGCAAAAGCATCATCTTGGTGACCTCAAGAGGCTGGATAGGATGCTTAAGCTCCTCATATTCAACATCCATCTTCATAGAGTCATTTGGAGCATCATCTGGAATATCTCTCCATAACAGTTAGACCGGTGTAGGGTATGGAATATAGTGATGAGAAGGTCTAACATGTTAGCAATACGTCCATCAGCCCTATAAAAAGGAAGAATGCACTCAAAACTTAAAATGAATGCACTCTGAAAAATTATTTGATCATGAAATAAGATCTCTAACTCCTGAACCTTTTTTTGTAAGAGATATCAAGAATGGGAATAAAGCCCTCTACTATAGCATTAATGGAATGGAAAAAATACAAACGCAGCCTAAAGCCACAACTTTAATGGTGGAGTATCATGACCTTTGTGATCAGAGACATCATCACCACAATCAAAAGGAAAGAATGTAATAGAATAACATTTCATTTTAATAAAATCTCTTCACATGCAAATAGACCATGCTAACTTATGATATTTTGTACAGGGAAAAATAAAAGAGAATGAAGAAAGGGAAAGGAACCGATACATTAATAAAAACGGACAAGATAGAAAATGCCAAAAGCTCATTAAAATAATCAAGGGACGTAACAAAAACCTATTTCTTTAGATTTTGTAATAAAGTACAATCTCAATAATAAAATCCATAAATTAAGAGTAAATTCATCCACTTTATAAGATCATGTGTGAAAATTTATCTCATGAAGTTTGATCATAATGGCTCTTTTTTATTAGCCTTATAGAATTCATATGATTAGTTAACAACTCTGTGCTGAGAGTTTATAAACTCTAATCAATCTAATGCTTGCTTTGTACTTAAATAAGGGAAAGAAAATGTAAAACAAAATTTGTGGACTTGCAATATAAATTTCTTGAATTTTAGAGTATCATTTCAGTTTTTTGAATGATAAATGTGCATATAATCTACTCCAATGCTCATAAATGAGTATGAGTACAAAATCCCTTGATGGTATTTGCATTGAGTAATACAAGAAAAGCGAGGGAATGCTAAGAGGAGAATTAAAATAAGACCAAGCATAATTTACTCCAAAGCTCAGAAATGGGTCAAAGTATCAACGTGAATCTCTGGTGGTATCCATGCTGAGTAATACAAGAAAGGCGGGGGAATACTAAAAGAGGATCATGTCAAAAGCTGCTTTATTTACTCTAATGCTTTTTAAGAGTATAAGTGTCTAAAAGACCTTTCCAATGGTATCCACACTGAGTAATATAAGAAAGGTGGGGAAATACTTGGATAAAAAAGAAAAGCATAAAAAAATAACTCAAAACTATTTTAATACTCAAAATTCGACATGTTTATGCTTAAATTCCATAAGTTTTGTTTAGCAAATTCTCCTTAAAATTAGGTGTGGAAGTATGCTCTTCACTTGGTAAAAAATATGCTCTCAATATAAGATGGTTGATGAACTCTTGTGAATGGTAAATAAATGATAGTCATGAAAATCAAAATTAGTAAGATTCATTGAGTGCACATTATCTCATGATAAAGTGATGAATTTTCTCATAAATTTTCACAAAAAAAGAGTACCTTTTATAACAATTATCTTGCTGAAATAACTTCAGCAAGTCTTTAGGAATAGCAAGTCTAGAAGAAGATAAATCTAACATGTGGAATCAATAATAGCACTAACAAGTTAATCAAGGTCATTAAGTAATAAAGATGGTTGATCAGAGTAAATCAGCAAAAACTTCAAAGACAATTAATATAAAGTCAGTTAGCATAGTTGATCAACATAAAATCTTAAAATCCTAGTCAATAAGAAGTTCCAATATGATGTTTGCATTGTGCATACACTGCACTTCATCTCAATTATATGCTATATAGTAGCTATAACACAAATTTTAGACTCATCTTGTTATATTCTATGTAGTAGCTATAACATAGTTTTCAAATTCACTTTATTATATGCTACACAGTAGTTACAATAAAAATTCTAAACAATCACAACTTAGTAGACATTATATAGTAGTTATAGCACATTATCAAATGATAATTAGCTAGACACTACACAATAGTTATAGCACACTTTTAATCTAACTTGCTAGACACTACACAGTAGTTATAGTCCATTATTAAATCACTTTTTCTAGACATTCCACGGGAATTATAACACATTTCAAATCAATTTGCTAGATGCTCCATAGGACCTATAACATATTTGTCTTCAACCATACACTACACAATAGTTATAGTATATTTTCATTAAATGTTCCATAGGAAATATAACGAAACTTTCAGTCACAGTTACCAGACGTTCCATAAGAACTATAATACAATTTGCTAGACACTACACAATAGTTATAAAATATTTTTTTATAAACGTTCCATAGGAAATATAGCAAAAATTTTAGTCCTAGTTACTAGACGTTCCATTAGAACTATAGTACAATTTATTATACACTACACAGTAGTTATAGCATATTTTCGCTAAACATTCTATAGGAAATATAGCGAAACTTTCAATCACAATTACTAGACGTTGCATAGGAACTATAGTACAATTGGCTAGATACTACACAGTAGTTATAACATATTTTTGCTAGACGTCCTACAGGGAATATAATGTAAATCACAATCACTAAATGTCCTATAGGGAATATAGTGAAAATCATGATCACTAGACGTTCCATAGGAAATATAGTGAAAATCATAATCATAAGACATCCTATAGGGAATATAATGAAAATCACGACCATTAGACGTCCCATAGGGAATATAGTGAAAATCACATCACTAGATGTCCCACAGGGAATATAGTGAAAATCATGATCACTAGACATCCCATAAGAAATATAGTGAAAATCACATCACTAGACGTCCCATAGGGAATATAGTGAAAATCACATCACTAGATGTCCCACAGGGAATATAGTGAAAATCATAATCATAAGATGTCCCATAAGGAATATAGTGAAAATCATAATCCCTAGACGTCCCATAGGGAATATAGTGAAAATTACGATCACTAGACATTCCACATGGAATATAGTGAAAATCACTTACTAAATGTCCCATAGGGAATATAGCAAAATGCACTAAACGTTGTGTCAATTGCTATTCACTGAACACAGTGATAGCATCATCACTATATGGTCCATAGGAACTATAGCCTGTTTTCAAAATACACCTAATACAGTGTCAATCGCTATTCACTAAATACAGTGATAGCATCACCGCTATATGTTCCACTAGAACTATAACATGTTTTCAAAATACACTGAACACAATGTCAACTACTATTTATTGAACGTAGTGATATCATCGCCACTATATGTTCCATCGAAACTATAGCCTGTTTTCAAAATACATTAAACATAGTGTTAATTGCAATTCGCTGAACACAGTGATAACATCACCGCTATATGTTGCACCGGAACTATAGCCTGTTTTTGAAATGCACTAAACACAGTGTTAATTGCTATTCACTGAACACAGTGATGACATCATAGCTAGAAATTCCATAGGAATTCTAGTATTTCTTAAATTGCATTTAATATTGTATAGTGTCATGCATAGTCATGGCACACAGGTAAGTGTTCTGACTTTTTGTTTAAAAATTATGTGCTTATTTGCTTTGCTGTAATTTTTTAAGCAGACAGCGACAAAGGGGGGCAACTGTAAGCACCGAATTTTGAGATGATTTGAGTTTGGATGTGACAGAGGACCTGATGATGAAAATTGACTATGAAATTATATTTATTAGATCTAATTTATTGGTTTTGAAATAAATTATAAATTATTTTTATTTTATTTTATTTTTAGGACTTACCTTTAAATTTCATTTTTAATTATTTCTTTAAAAAAATTTCAAAAAAAAAGTAGCCATCGAAAATGTAGATTTCTAATCGGAAATCCACATTTCTGATCAGCACTCCATAATTTTTTTTATTTTTTAATATTTATTTTATTATTTTGTTTTATTTTACTTTTATTTTAATATTTTGTTTTATTTTACTTTTATACTTATTTTTTTATTGGTTGTTATTTTTATTTTATTAGATAAATATATTGAAAATTTTGTTTTTTATTAGATAAATAACAAAAAAAAATTTTTATTTTATTTTTATCCTGAATCTAACATAGGGTTACAAGACTAGGTTTCTATATATTTGTCATTTTCTTTTCACAAAGGGGGAGGCTCCTAAGGTTTTATTATTTTTTCTTTGATTTTCTCTGAATCTTAGCAGTGAGCCATAATACACCCACTTGGATTTTTTCTTATGTATTTTTCTTTAGTTCTTTGCCAAAAAATCATATTAAATAAACTAAAACCATAGATAAACACAACAAAAGCCATAAACTTTCATCAATAGTGATCATCGTTCTAAGGGAAATCAATACTGCATCTCATTCTCAAATCTTCTTTTCCTTCTTCTTTTATTTTGATTTTAATTTTATTGTTATTCAATTTTTTTAATTATTATTTTTAATCATTGATTGACTAATTTTTTATTTTTATTCTCTTGATGGATAGGGTGACATGAATTCACTATGGAACAAAACCTATAGAGAACCTATGAAGATCCATGAAATGCCATGGGTTAAATTTTATATTTGAACATAGTTTTTAAGGTTTCTAGGTATTTTATTTATTTATATTTTATTAATTTTATTAATTTTGTATTGTTATTTATTTGGCTTTTTGAATTGTATTTAATTTTATTTTTAATTTGCAGTAGATTATTGTAATAGCTCTAATAGTGGGAATAGTGGAATCCTGTGCATGTATTATATGTTTATTTTAATTAATTGGTTAGTAAAATTAGGGTTTCAATTGGGTAAATTAATTAAAATCAATGACATAGAAATCAAAATTAAGGTTTTTAAAATTAATTAGATTTAAGTGAATAGAATTAGGGTTGCTCGTTAATTATTTTATTCATTAATAATTTGTTAATTAATTGTTTAAGGTCACTTTAACTAAATTAGGTTTTTTATTTGTTGAATTTGTTTCTTTGTTTGATTTTATTTTATGCATAAATTAATATTAGGTTTAGTGGGTTTTTAGGCCCATAATAATGTAGGTTAATAAGCCCAATTAAATAAGTTTAATTAATTAAAATAAATTTTGGGCTCAAAATTTAATTAGACTTTAGGGTAGAATAATTTAGGCTCACCAAGTTAATTTAGATATAGGCCCACCTAGGTAAATTAAAATTAATTGGACATAGCCCATTAACTTAAAGTCTTTTCCATAACTTGTAGATTTAAGATCATCTGAAAATTAAAACATGTAGAATTAGACCCATTAATTTAAATACTTCATAATTTATAAATTTAGGCCTATTTTTAGAATTAAAATAAATAGACTTAGGTTCACTTAATTAAGTAGGAATTAGGTCCATTAGCTTTTAGACTCATTTGTAAATAAAACATATAGATTTAGCCCATTTAATTAAAATTAATGTAGATTAAACTAATTTAGGGACGTTGCATTTTATGAATGCATTGTTTATATGCTTTTTCATGACTAGTTGCCTTGGAGTTAGATGTATGCTAAATTAGGGCTTAAATGAAATTGCATGTAAATAGGGAATAATTTAGTAATTAATAAGGTAATTCTAAATTAACACAAGATTGAAAGAAGTTAGTATTTCGTATCCAAAATCTCTTGGTTATGGTGCTAACTCTCTTTTAGAGAATCGAGTTACCACCACCTTTGAATTGTCCCAATTATTAACCTGGATGGCGACTCCTTATTTTCCTTCTTGTTTGGATATTCAAGTTCGAAAGGCTTACTAGCATTTTCTTCTTATGTTTCCACAATCTCATTGTCACCTACAAGATCATCAACACTATAAACATCCTTTCTAGGATCAAGTGAGTTTGATTCATCAAATACCACATGCATTGACTCTTCAACTACTAGAGTTCTCTTATTAAAGACCCTATATACTTTGCTAGAGATGGAATAGCCTAGGAAAATTCTTTCATCAGCTTTGGAATCAAATTTCCTAAGATTATCCTTGGTGTTCAATATAAAGCACTTGCATCCAAATACTCTTAGATATGAGATTTTGGGTTTTCTATTGTTCCATAGCTCATAAGATGTTTTATTTAAAATTGGTCTTTTAAAAACTCAATTTGAAATATAATAAGATATGTTAACGGCTTCCGCCCAAAAGTATAGAGGCAAATTATACTCATGAAGCATTGTTCTAGCCATTTCCACAAGAGTTCTGTTTTTCCTTTTCAACTACCCCATTTTGTTGAGGAGTTCTAGGAGATGAAAATGTATGAGAAATACCATTTTCATTACAATAGTTTTTGAAATATTCATTTTCAAATTTGGTTCCATGATCACTTCTAATGGATGAAATACAAAATCCTTTTTCTTTTTGAACTCTTTTTGAAAAGTTTTCAAAAGCTTTAAATGCATCATTCTTATGAGCAAGAAAACACACCCAAGTGTATCTAGAGTAATCATCAACCAATACATAAGCATAGTGCATTCCACCAAGACTAGCAACTTTAGTTGGTCCAAACAAATCCATATGTATAAGTTCAAGTGGTCTAAAAGTGGACACTGCATTTTTTTGCTTAAATGAAGACTTAGATTGTTTTCCCTTTTGACAAGCATCACAAGGTTTATCTTTAGTGAATTCAAGCTTAGGTAAACTAATCACAAGTTCATGTTTACAAAGATCATTCAAAAGCTCAAAATTTGCATGTCCTAACCTTTTATGCCATGTCCATGTGTCATGGGAAATTGACATTAAGCATTTTATGTCTTCGTTATGAATTTTATTAAAATCAATAACATAAATGTTATCTGCTCTTTCACCTCTAAAAATTACTTTGTCTTCATCAAGACTACTAACAAAGCAATTTTTAGGATAGAAAGTCACATTATTTCCCATATCACATAATTGACTTATACTTAGCAAATTATGTTTAAGACCATCAACAAACAACACATGATGTATAGATAAGGATTGAGGATTACCTATTTCTCCAATGCCAATAATTTTTCCTTTTGCATTATCATCGAAAGTAACGTGTCCTCCATCCTTAGCATCAAGTTTGTTGAATTTCTCCTTGTCTCCCATCATGTGCCTTGAACATCCACTATTGAGATACCACTTGCTTTTTGTTCTTGCGGATTTTAAGCACACCTACATAAAATATTTTAAATGTTCTTTTGAACCCAAACCTTTCTTGGTCTAGATTGGTTAGTTTCAAGATAATCCAAAGGAAGCAAATTCATGTGTAGTTTTCTATAGAAGCACACATTATTAGAATGTCCTTTGATCATGCAATATAAGCATACAATATTTTCAAATTTATTTTTTCTAGGATGAAATGCTTTCCCAGTGTGTGCAATATGCCTTTGGTGTTATGTATGTCTCTTATTGTTTTGTGACATTGAGTAAGACATACATTGGCAATGGTGATGAATATTTTGATAAATTTGTGCAATATGTTTATGTGCATTGTGTTGTGCAACATGCCTATTATAATTATATCTAGTGTACATATAAGCATGCTTAGGTTGAGGTGCTCTAGTTCAAGTCTTACCTCTTTATGTCAATGAAGGGTTAATCTTATGAGACTTTGCCTTGCTATTTAACACATGAGATTTTTAGCTTGAATCTCATTTGAGGTTGAACGAGTAGAATCATGTGAAGCTTTAACAAAAGTAATATGTGATGAGGATGATGAAGACATTCCATTATTATATCTAATTCCATGGGTATCTCCATGAAATTTTGGAGATTCAAGAAGACTATTTAAAGTTTCTTTTCCTCTCTTAAATTTAGCAATGGAATTTTTTAATTCTAAGACTTCCGTAGAAAGCTTATGATTTTCATCATTTACTTTCTTAAGTTGGACTTCTAAAGAATTAAAAGATTTAGCATCACTTACAAGTTTTTCATTTGATGCAACAAGTTTAGCAAAATCAATTTTTAAACATTCAAAATCTTTATTTAAGCTAGCTAACTCATGTTTATATTGTTTCTTCTTAAATAAAAAACTTTTGCATTTAACAAGTAATTTGCTCATAATAGAGCTCTCATCATCATCATCATCATCATTATCATCATCATCACAATATTCATTACAATCATCAAAGGAAGAATAAGAAGTGGATGGTACCTCATTTTCATTTTCAATGGCCATGAAGCAAAGATTGGCAACTTCTTGTTGTTCCTCTTCCTCTTCGGATTCGGAGGAATCATCCCAAGTAGCTTTGAATGCCTTCTTCTTATCTTTTGCTCTCTTGCTCTTAAATTTGAGTTTGGGACATTCACTTCTAATGTGTCCCGGTTTCTTGCATTCATAGCAAGTAACCTCTTTTGTTTTCTTCCTCCCATCTCCTTCAAACTTCTTGTTGAAGTCCCTTGTTCTTGAGAAATTTTTCTTTCTTAAGAACTTCATGAAGTTCCTAGTGAGCATGGCAGTGTCACCATCTTCATCACTAAAATCTTTGATGCTTTCTTTTTCATTATCTTCTTGAAGAGCTTTTAGAGTAATGCTCTTTTTCTTTTCTTCTTTATCTTCTTATTCTTCACCTCTTTGCTTGATGGTGAGCTCATGTGTTAAGAGCTTACCAATGAGCACATCGGTTGATAGAGTAAAGAGGTCTTGAGTTTCCTCAATTGAGGTAACACGAGATTCCCAATCCTTCTTACCTAGGATTCTTAGAATCTTATTGTTTACCTCTTCCTTGGAGAAATGTTTTCCAAGTTTCTTGAGGGTTGTGAGGAGAGCATTGAGACAGTTTGTCATCTCCATGATTGATTCTTGAGGGTTCATTTTGAAGAGTTCATATTCATACATATGAAGTTGAACCTTCTTGCTTCTTACTTGAATTTTGCCTTCATAGTGATTCTCTAAGGTCTCCCACATTTCTTTAGCCAAAATGCAATGTTGAAGCTTGCCTCCTTCTTCTCTTGTCATAGAGGAGACTAGAGTAATCATAGCCTTTTTATTTTTGTGCATTTTTAAATGGTTTTATTGAAGAGGTGGTATATATTGAACAAGCTCTGGGTTTAGAAAATTTTGACTCTCCAAATCATGTTTTAAAATTGTCAAAAGCATTGTATGGATTGAAACAAGCTCCAAGAGCTTGGTATGAAAGATTGAGTAACTTTTTCCTAGAGAAAGGTTTCTCTAAAGGAAAGGTTGACACAACTCTTTTCATAAAGAAATCCAAGCATGATTTATTAATTGTTCAAATTTATGTTGATTATATTATTTTTGGTGATACTAACCATTGCTTGTGTGATGAATTTTCTAAGCTAATACAAGGAGAATTTGAGATGAGTATGATGGGAGAACTCAAGTTCTTTCTTGGACTTTAAATTAAGCAATGTAAAGATGGGATTTTCATCAATCAATCCAAATATGCAAGGGACATTCTCAAGAAGTTTAGAATGTATGGAGCTAAATCAAGCAAAACTTTAATGAGCACCATAACCAAACTCAACAAGGATGAGAATGGCAAACTGGTTGATGAAAAGCGATTTAGAGGTATGATCGGGTCCCTTCTTTATTTAACCGCTAGTAGACCCGATATTATGTTTGCTACTTGCTTGTGTTCTAGATTTCAATCAAGTCATAGAGAGTCTCATTTGAATGCTATCAAAAGGATTTTTAAATATCTTTATGGTACAATGCATTTAGGACTTTGGTATCCTAGGAGTTCTTCCTTTGACTTGATTAGTTATTCCGATGCTGATTTTTTCGGTAGCCTACTAGATAGAAAAAGCACTTCCGGAACTTGTTAAATTTTAGGAAATTTCTTAGTTTCTTGGTTTAGTAAGAAATAAGTTTCTGTTGCCTTGTCCATCGCTGAAGCAGAATATGTGGCGGCTAGTTGTTGTTGCACCCAAGTTCTATGGCAAAAACAACAACTTTTGGACTATGGCTTTGATATTAATCACATTCCAATTAAGTGTGATAATACAAGTGCTATAAACCTTAGTAAAAATCCCATTCAACATTCTAGAACTAAGCATATTGATATTAGACATCATTTCTTGCGTGATCATGTACAAAATGGTGATAGTTTTGTCGATTTTGTTGATACTAATCATCAATTAGCAAACATCTTTACCAAGCCTCTTTGTGAGGAAAGACTGAATTTTATTAAGCATGAACTTAGTATGATTGATGGCTCAAGCTTGTCTTGATCACTTGCTAAATTGATGAATTGATGTTTGGATTCTTATGTGATCATGTTCTTTAGAAAAATTATTTTCAGCATCATGTATATATTTTGTTTTTATTTACTTTAGCAAATTTACTTCATATACATGATATATTGTATTTCCCATTTGCATGATTTTTGTACTAATTTTATTTGATTTTGATTCGTTCAATATTTTTAAAAAAGCCCTCCTATTTTGCAAATTAATAATTAATTATTGAGCTAAATTCAATTAATTAATTATTTTAATTTAGAAAAAATATTACTCCTCCTCAATAATTTTTTTTAATTCATTTTATGTCAGTTTTTTGTTTGGTTTATTTTCAGTATACTTTTCGTATCTCAGTTTTAAGCTGTTTAGTGTGTTTTATGACTATTTTTCATCAGTTTATGTTCGATTTATTTTTTGAATATTCTCTGGATATAAACCTTGAGTTGTGAGATTTTTTTTCCTAAATTCATGCTTTGTATATTTTTGGCTTATATTTTGTGTCATTTTTTTTAAAATAAAATAAATAAATAAATAAAATAATTGTTTTTATATTTACAAAATTTTCTCTTTGAATTATTTATTTATGTCAAAAATATTTGTTTTAACTATCATTTATTTTGATTGTATAATTAATTTTATGGTTAAGGACCTATTTGTCACCTTTTTTGGACTTAATTGTAATAAATTTAAAAGTACAAGGGTCATTTTGCAATTTTTGTCATGAGCTGTTAAGCTCGTGACCGTTGCGGTCTGGACATCCAAAATCGCTCACGAGCTGGGTCATGAGCAGACTGCTCGTGAGGAGCGGTCTGGATGAAACATCCAGTACCGCTCACGAGCGACAGTCACGAGTGGATCGCTCGTGAGCAGCGGTCTGGATGCTTTCTTCAATTAATTTTTTTATTTTTTTTTTGTGTTTCAAACGGTAACTTGCAAATTTTTTCTTTACTTTTTGATTTCTTTACAATTTTTTTTTGTGTATGAAAACCGCTCAATCCCTTTTACGTTCATTCAATTACATTTTTAATTAAATCTTCATCAAAATTCTTTAAAATCTTTTCAAAACTTCTCTTCATTTTCATTTTTTTTACCCTGCCCTTGTCATGGCTTTAAAGTTTGCTCAAGGTGCTTCTTCCTCCTCTAGAAAAGCTACTAAAGATCAACCTAAGAAGCAACCTCCTCTCTCATACACTTCAATTCAATTTAGGGAAAGACTTGCTCATTTCAAGGATAGGAAATCATTCCCTTTAAATATATGTCTCAAGCCACTTTGGAAAAGATGGGTTGTTTCAATGAGGTTAGAAATTTACTTAATAATGTGGGTTCATATGATTTTGCTTTCAATGATTTTCCTACCTATCCTACCTTAGTTCATGAATTCCTTGCTTCCTATTATTTAAGAACTCATTCTTTTAATGAACAAAATCCTATGAATAGCATGAGATTTAGATTGGGTAGGAGAGATAGATTCCTTACTTCTCAAGCCTTTGATGACATCTTTAACTTTAAACAAGGAGGTTTAGCCTCTCCTATTTCAACTTGGCCTCCTAATCTTTTTTGGTCTCAACATTCTTAACCTCATGCAAGAATCTTTGAAACTGGACACACTAAAGCATCTAGTTTAGCTTCAAAATCTCTTTGTTATATAAATAGGTTTATTACCTACTCTTTTCATGCTAGAGGCTTGAGTAATGAAACTATCTCCTTTAATGATCTTTTCCTTCTTAGATGTCTTGTTGAAGGTATAGATGTTGAGCTTGGAAGATGGCTTCAATGGAGGTTTTTGTTAGCTAGTGATAGTGCTAGTGGTGCCTTATGTATAGGAGGATTTATCACTAAGATCACTCTTTTCTTTGGGATTAATTTGAGAAATATTCCTTTATTACCTCCATCTTTTCTTGATGATAAACTCTTGAGAAATTCTAGGTAATTCAAACTTGTTTGAAACTTTTGGTTTTGGAAAGACGAAGTAGAAGATGAAGATGTTAATGTAGAGCAAGAACAAGATATTGAGCATATAGGCACTCTTTCTATTGGAGAAGAATTACCTCAAGAGCAAACTCCTACTCAAAGAGAAATGGTAAAAAGATCTTCCACTTCTCAAAGTGTTGATGATGAGCTCACTTGGGTTGGTGGTTTCTTTGATCGCCTATCCATAGTGGAGTCAAACTTCAACACAAGGTTTGATCAAGTACATACTAGACTTAATCATTTTGAGCAAAGAATGGATCATATGGAATATGATATTCATCAATTGTATGTCCATCATAACATTCAATGCTCTTGGCCACCTCCTCTTCCTCCTCCACAAGACTAATTCTTTCCTTCTTTTATTTTCTTTTTTTCATATATTTTTCGTATTTAAGCCTTGAGAATTGTTTGTGTATCTTTTTCACATCATTGTAATTTTTTTTTATGACTATTAATTATGCTTATTCATGTATAAATCCTTCTTGGGAATGCTTTTTATCTTTTAAAATGACATGTATTCTATAAAGATTTTGAATATCTTTGCTTTCATTGTTTTGGTTCTTGATCTTTTATTCCCTCTAGTATTTTTGCTCCCTAAGGTCTATTTCCCCTTATATATATCTCTCTCTTTTCTTTTTGTCTTTGACAAAGGGGGAGAAGAAGCTATGTGCTTAGGGGATAAATAATTGTGTTTAAGATATGCTAAGTACCATATAATTATGTATTATTGATTGACTAGTTAAACTCTACATAATCATGTGATATTTGAATATAGCATATATACTATTTTGTGATGCATTATATTAACACTATATGCATATATGTTTGAAATTATTTCCTTTATGTTGTCTAACATTTTTTTTAACAATCATGTTATCATCATTTGTTATGTTAGGCCATGTTTTTTATAACTTTTTATGTTGTCTTTATTTTTGATAAGAAGGATAATAAAATTTATTTATATTTCTTATCATGTCCAATAAGGAGGAGAAATAAAGAAATATATTTTTGTTAAAGGAATATATTTATTAAACCCTTATACATGCGATGATAATTCATTTATTTATATGTTCTGATACATGATAAATATTGAATTTATGCATATGTTAAGGAGAGCAAAATATTTTCTCTTTTTGCATCTATTTAATTTGAAAGGGGGAGCTATTTTTATTTAATGTACTTATACATGTTATTTATTTTTTACACACACACATATTATTTATCATCTTTTCAAATTGGTTGTCAAAGCCAAAAGGGGGAGACTGTTGACCATTTGCATTATCAAACTCCTAATTTTGGACTTTGACAAAAAAATTTTATACTAACAATTTCAATTAAGTGTGTAGGGAATTATACACCAAACATATACCAAGCATATACACTTTTGGATGAATAGTGACTTTTCGGGCTGATTGAACCTCTAATATTAAAGAAGACTTTTGACATATTTAGAGCTCTTAAATGAGAAAATGAGCTTCTTAACTTTTTAAGTAGACATCTTAAGCTTTCCATATTGAGCTTTTTTGTCGAAATCCAAGTTAATTTGGTCATGAAAATCTTCAGTCGAAGTCAGCATATGCAGCTTGCATTTTAGTTTGCACAACTTTTGGTATTTCAGAAATATCTTGAGCTACAGATATCCAATTGAGATGATTCAAAGTTTTATGGAAAGATAAGAGAATTATCTAAAACTTTTATAAGGAAAATTTTTGGCTGAAATGATCTTCTTAAATCCAGTTCATAAGCATCTTTGGAAGTTCTCATGAGATGTCCTTCAATGGAGCCTTTGGAGCACGTTTTTGCCAAAAAATGGCAGCACCCCACACGAGAGCTCCTCACGAGCTTTTTGATCATGACCTACTTGTGGTTAGACTCTTGACAGCATTCCAACTAGAATTTTTGAATGCAACGGATATATTTTCACCCCTCACGAGCACTGTTCACTCGTGAGCCTCCCGTGAGCATCCTTTGAGCTGTCAAAAGTCCAAGAATTGATTCAAAATCAATTCTAAAAATTGGAGACATGATTGATACATCCAACAACTATATTTTTAAGTGTTTTTCTATATAAACACCACTTAGAATTCAATTGAAAGGTTAAGAAAACTTATTTATCATTCATCATTTTCTTAAACATTCAATTGAGCTCTTAAACTTTATTTTAAATAAATTCTTTTGTATAACTCTTATGAGAGTTGGTGAGTGATTAGAATAGACATTCTTATTCTTCTATTTTCTGGATTTAGAAAACAGGAAGTGAGATTCTATTCTAAAGGAATTGGTTTAAGTGTTTAGCCATTAAAGCACTTGGGAATTTGGTTTTTAAGTGAGTCTTGAAAACTCAAGTTGTAAGGTTATAAGAGTGAACCATAAAACTATTGTGTATTCTTAATCTTGTTAATAAGATCGTGGGTGATTAAAAAATCCTAACTTTTGGATAAGTTTGGTGGAGATGTAGGATTATTGTTGAATCCGAACTCCTTAAATATTTCTGTTCTTCATTCTTCCTTCTAAAATCTTATTTAATTCTTGCGAAGAATTCCTTTAATTTCCTGTTTTTGTTCGATAGTCCTATTCACCCCCCCTCTAGGACTTTTTCAGAGGCCCATTTGCAAAATCACGTTCTAGTTCCAGGTGTTCGACAATTCAAATGCATGTTTTGTGCATACAAGCCATGTATTGATGGGTTCAAACATTGCAAACCTTTCATATATATGGATGGCACATTTCTTTATGGTAAATATAGAAGTGTACTAATGACAGATGAAGCAGTTGATGGGAATAATGCTATATTATTATTAACGTTTACTTTGGTAAAAAAAGAGAATAAAGACAACTGGGAATACTTCATGAAGTTTTTGCACTATTGTTGTTGTGATGAGAGAGATGATATTTGTATTATTTTTGATTGTCATATTAGAATAAAGCGTGCGATGAAGAGTGAACTATGGTGTAGTAATGCACATCGATATTGTTTACGTCATGTGCTTAGCAATTATAATACCAAGTTTAAAAATGGTCCCATAAAGAACTTACTTGATAAAGCAGGTAGAGAGTTCTAGAAAAGAAAATTCAAGAGATGGATGGACAAAGAACATCTCTGAAATCCAGAGTCAAAAAAATGGATTGACAAAATTCTAAAGGAGAAATGGACTTTAGCCTATAATGGTGGTCATTATCATAGTGTTACAACTACAAACTATGATGAATCTGCCAATGCCATGTTAATGAGTATTGGAGCGATGCTTGTGACTACAATGATACAGTAAATTTTTATGAAGTTGGTTAATTTATTTGATCAGCATCGAATTAAATACACTAATTTATTGAATGATGTCTTTTTATGGACACTAACATGTGTAGAAATACTGCAGCGTCAGATTGATAAGGCGAATGAGCATGTCATGCAAAGATATGATGAAGATAATAAGATCTTTCAAATAATGACTGCTTTTAATAATGCGCGTAGAAAAGGTGGTCACAAACAAGTTGTCGAACTAAAATAAAAAAGCTGTATATGTGAAAAGTTCCAACAAACCAGAATTCCTTGTTCTTATACCATTGCTGGTTGTTTGACATGTGGCATTAATTATAGAGAATTTATTACTTCTTTTACTCCGTTAATGAAAATTTAAAATTTTGGTCAACTTGTTTCATTCCTTTGGTTCATCCTGATTATTGACCGAAGTCAAATGATTTCGAATTTGTACCAAATTAGCATGGAAACGAAAAAAAAGGAAGACCCAAATCAACATGTTTTAGAAATGAAATGGATGAAAAAAATACTAATGCTTCATCAAACTTTTGTAGGAAATGTAGTTTGACTAGGCATAACACTCACACTTATGGACAAAATTAATAAAAGAAAATATTAGGGATTTTGTCATTAATTATATATATTTTCTTGAAACTTTTGCAATGTTGAATTGTATAATGAGTTTATATCTTATTATTATTTTTAATTACAAAACATAAACTATTGGTCATACTCATGCTTATATATATATATATATATATATATTTTAAAATCTATATAAATTTTATGTTTATCAAGAATAAATAAAAAGGAAAAATAAAAAAGTTGGATTGCCAAGTTCTTCTAATGGAGCATGTGGTAAAAAGAACTTCAAAATTGTTGATAAATATGAAGATCTGAATGGTGTAATTTGGTATGGAACTAAAAGACCATTTGAAAATCATCCAACTTATTCATCTCTTAAACTTGGATGTGTAAATCATATATTTATTGGGTATTATACAACAAATTTATATGATTTTGGATAGTCTTCTAACATTATTAGTATAGCATATCCAAAATGGGGTCATTTATGGGAAATAAAAGGTGAATTGGAAGCTTATTGTGGGTACCATGAGTTACTAACACTAAAAGCAATATTAGAAACTCTATCAAGACACAACAATGAAGAAGTTGATAATGTAGTTAACCAATTAATGAAGGAGATTGCTTTCATGAATAATCGTCTCGAAAAATATCATATGTCTAATGACACATCCAAACAACAATCTCAGTTAGAAACATAATGTAGTTTCAATGCTTTAAATACCAAGGGTATAGAAGATTATAGTGATAATGACACTGACTTTGTAAAATACCTTCCTTCATGTTTACCAAAATGTTTTTAATGTATATATATGATGTGAAATTATTTATGAAATGAATGTCTTAACATGTTTGCCTATATTATTTGAAAATAAGAAAATATTTTATGGGTACAATGTCTAGAGTTTATGCTTTAGGAGATATATTTAAGGCCATTAGACATCATTGGGCTCTAGATGAAGATTTTTCATATCCAATGGATCCATGAAAACATAATAGTCATGCAGTTTTGGTAAAAATAATTAAAGAATTGGAATATCATATACGACAATTTGAAGCACTTTGAGAAGAAGCTAAAGAACTTCATTTATGTTTACCTAAATCAAGGGCAATTGAAATGAGACGATGTGATATGGAATCAATACGAAATGTTTTATATCATATTAAGGAGGAGAATAATCGTATCATAGTATGTATCAATAGAGTATTCTTTAAACGGCGAACTCGAGAGTTATTAAAAGATGGCGATGAACGATAAGCTAGAATATATAATTCATTAGTACACTCCATTGAATATGCCTTTGATATTGAAATATCAGATGAGGAAATATAACATAATAATTTACATCAAACCATTTAATCTTCATTAGAAATTTTATAGTCAGAAATATATACGGGATTATTAAGAACATTGCTCACCTTTGTTTGTGTAAGTGTCCTACCCATTGCAGTTGCTTGATTGTTAGTAAGCTTCAACATATAATACCTTGCTCATCTTAAAAATAACTAATTATTCTCCTCTCTAATTCCTTTAACTATAACTTCATATTCAGATTGGTTTCTTCTTTGCATTGATAATGCCAAATGCCTGACTATAGGTGCTCCTAATTCACATGGTTATTCAACTACAATCTCAGCTTCATTCACTTGAAATGCCCATTCCCATCGTAGTCTTGCATAATATTCTTTTAGATATGACACTCTTAAATGGTGATAACCACCATCATATTATGGTAATAGCCATATTCTGCCTCTACCACTATGTGAAGAACCAGCTTCCATTTATAGATAAAAAAGTATGTATTTGTGTATATATGTGTGAATGGGGTTTCATTATAAAGCAATTAGATTCGACACATTTGATAGTACATAACTTAATTGACAGCTCATAAACATATGAAGCTATAGCTCAATGTTGTCAAAACAATATAAATTTTTATTATTTAATGACATATGATACCCATAATAATTCTTGTCACTACATTCACATGTGAGTTTATTGTGTTTGCATATACAATTTTTGAAATATATATTTATGAGATGTCATTATCAAATAATATGTGTAGACACCCAATTTCAGGATGATGTGTTATGGACGCGATAAAGGACTCCAATGATGAAAATATCATGAATAGGTCTTCTATACTTAAGCTTTAAAATTCTAAGGGTTTAAATGCATTTTTTAAGGGAAGTATTTAGTGTTTTCAAGGACTAAATTGCAATATTTTTTTAGGACCTAATTGCAAAACTTAAATTCTTTTAGGGATCTTTTTGTAATTAAATGTTAAAAAACTGTCGAAATTCTATAATTCTGATCGGAATTATGTAATTCTGGTCGGAATTACACCAATTCCGATCAGAATTGTGTAATTCTGATCAGAATTACACAATCCCGGTCGGAATTGAAATCTTCCATCGCTTTTTTTGTTTTTTAACTCATCTAAAATTCCTAATTGGCTTTTAACTCAATCATAATTGGTCTAAAATTTCTAAATATAATTTTAAGTATTAATCCTATATTTTTAGGAATTTGAATCACGTTAGAATTGAGTTAGGGTTTTTAGTTTTCTTTGTTTCTCTATATAAAGAGTACGGTAGGAGAAGGAAAAAAGAGGAAAGAAAAGGGAGGAAAAGAAGAAAAAAGGGGAGGCAGAAATGTATTTTGAAGCTTTTGATTTTTTGTGCGTTTAAGAAAATAATTTTCTTTTATTGTCGACTCTTAAAAGCTTTCTTAATTCTTTTCTTTTGGTGAGGGTTTTTCTACAAAGATTCCTTTTGATTTGTTAATTAATTCAAGATCCTTAGAGAATTTTTGAAGAATAAGATTCGAAGACTTATCAAGAACAGTGAATCAAAAATCTGAGGAGTACCCTAAGTCACTCATAATCATCATCTTCTTTTTATTCTTTTTTTATTATTTTTTATATTATTAATTATTTTTATTCTTTCAAGTTATTATTATAATTTATTCATTAATTATAATTTTATTTTTTATTTTTTTTATGGTGATTATGGAGGAAAACACATGGTGACCATGTTGGAGGGGTAAATTCATGAGAAGTCCATGGAAAACTATGGATAAAGCCTCGTAAAGACTTAGTTTCTAGGGTTATTTTATTTTATTTTATTTATTTCTTTTTTTATTTTATTAACTGTTTTATTAATTAATATAATAGCCCGATAATGGGAGTAATGAAATTATGTGTGTGGTTGCATGTTTATTTAATTAGGTAATTACTTAAAATCAATGGAGGAAGTAGAGTAATTTAGGTTGCTTAATAATAAAATAGGATTTCAGTAAGGATTAATTTAATTAGTTGTTTGATCTTTTGTTTAATCATTTTTTTATTTGTTTTTGGGTTTATTTATTATTTTTATGTGTTTTAGGCCTTAAGCCCATTTTAGGCTTTAATTAATTTATTTAAGTTTAGGTTATTTTCTTTTAGCTCATCTCACTTAATAATTAATTGGGTTTAATTAATTAAAATATACCTTTAGGCCTATAATAAATTAGATTTTAGGTTAGAAATATCCTTAGGCCCATTTAATTAATTAGACATAGACTCACATAATTTAATTTGATTAATTTAGACTTAGCCCACTTAATTTAAGCCTTTTTTTTCATAATTTGTAGATTTAAGATCACTATTTAATTAAAACATGTAGAATTAGACCCATTAATTTAAGTATTCTATAATTTGTAGATTTAAGCTCATATTTAGAATTAAAATTAGTAGACTTAGGTACATTTAATTAAAATGAAAAGGAATTAGGTCTTTAGGTTCACTTATAATTTAAAATATGTAGACTTTAGCTCATTTATTTAAAATCCATGTAGATTAGACTAACTTAGGGATTATGTGATTTATTGAATGCATTATTTACTTGTATATTTCATGACTAGTTTGCTTTGGAGTTGATTGTTTTTAGGGTTTATATGAAATTGCATGTAAATAGAGAATAAGATAATAATTCATAAAGTAATTCTAAATGAACACGAGACTAAAAGAAGTTGGTATTCCATATCCAGAATCTCCTAGTTATGGTGCTAGTTTTCTTTTAGGGAATCGAGTACCACCTTTTCAATTTATCCTAGTTATTACCCTGGGTGGTGACTCCTTATCTCCAGGCCATGTCTTTGTGATAGTGGTTAGTGTGTTCTTTAGAGCCCTGAGCGCAAATAGTATCATGGTTGCTAAAATCTTGGACTCGCGCTAAACCTCGTCGTCTACAGTGGTGACTCTACTGGGGATAAGAGATACTGATTCTACTTGTGTTCTTTAGAATTATTTTATTCTTGCATTCATTATGCATGTCCTTATTAACCGATGGCGTTGGTTTATGATTCCATGATTCCACTAGGTTCATGGGTTGTAGATTGGCTAACCATCACTCTTAGCCTTAACTCGGTCCAAGAGAAATTGCTAGGCTCATCTGACCAGAGCCTGTAATCCAAGTCCTTAAGGGTGGTAATTTTCTCTCGAGTTTGTAAAGATGCCGGGCCCCTCTAACCTTGGCTTGTAACTCAAGTCCTAAAGGAGGGCATCTTGCTAAGGAAACCTTGACCTTTTTACCGGACCCCAACCATATATAATGGCTTAGTTATTTCCCCTAGGATCTACCCAAATTGCTTATGAATGTTGCCATGAGGTATTTCTATCTGTAAAGGCCCAAGCCCATACTTTAGAAGCCCATTTAAGTTAGTAAAGATTGGGCTAATCTTTTACACCTAGAAATGTTGTTTTTATGCTTTTACTACTTTAAGAGACTTGGCATACACGTCGACTCTTAATATCTATCCCCTATTGATATGAAGGCCAATACAAAAAATCCTAGGAAAAGAAACTCGCCATTGAACACATATGTGGGAGTAATAAGGTTAGAAGGTTTACCTGCATTATGGCTTATTGATTGCCTCTTGATACTTACTACGTGCTAAATGCTTGCTTGCTACTTGTTGCATAACACGTGCATTATGCATACACACAGTCCATGCATCATACTAATACCTTGTTTTGCAACCGTCATAGATTCATCTGGGTCTTCTCATGTTTGGGGACGAAGAAGTGGCAAATTAAACAGAACAGATCTAAGCCCTAAGTCAATAGCTTAAGAGATCCTTCAAGAACTAGAGAAGAGTCCAATCAACCCACTCTACCTAGAAGCTGAACCAACTCAGACTAAACAGATTGAAATGGAACAACAATAAAAAATATGGACCCTAGAAGACATTAAGGGAGCTTTGATGGATGATATGAGAGCAATGATGCAAGATGAATTGAGACAGGCTTTGTTCGGACTAGTGTAACTTGCTATTGTGCTACCACCTGTTGTTAAGCAACCACTTGTTGCTATTGTTGAACAACCACCTGTTGCTAATAATGCTGGGGGGCAACCTGCTACTAGAAATGTACCTGCTACTGATGTGAGACTGGAAGATGTTGAAAACTACATGGTAGAAAAGGCAAAGAGAGAGTCACTCGAATTGGTCCATGATCATGAGTCCAAGCAGATGTAAGCACTGACTCAGAAAATGTCCAAGATGGAAGAGCTGATTAGAGGACAAGGAATGGGGTATTCTTTTGACTTTGATGACATGCTGCAAATAGAGGGAGATAAGATGCCTGAAAAATTCAAAATAACTCAGTTGTAGAAGTTTGATGGGAAAGGAGATCCAAGGATTCATTTGAGTCAATACACCACAACCATGAGCACTACTAAAGCACCATTAGGAGTAGTTGCTAGGCTATTTGTACTATCACTCTAGGGAATGGCTGTAAACTAGTATCACGGGTTAGAAAAGTCTATTAAGGTTAATTGGAAAGAACTATATATTGCATTCTTAAAACAATATGATTATAACACTCGATTGGAAGTGTCTATTAGGGATTTGGAGTTTACTAGGCAAAAACCCAATGAATCCTTTTCTGATTTCCTCACTAGATTCATAAATAAAGCAGGACAGATGAAAAATAAACTGGCTAAAAAGGATCAAGTTAGGATGATTGTTCATAATGTATCACCTAATTTAGTCGAACGACAAATGATGAACCCAAAGACCTTCATAGACCTTTATGATGATGGGTTACAGGCTAAAGAGATAAAAAATGAGAAAAAGAAGGCTACTGGGAACACTAGAGCAAAAAGCTACCCAACTGGGGGCATACAATAAGGAAGCACTAGCCGAGTTGTGGGAGTCCATGCTGTTCAACAACCAAGGAGGTTCTCAAATTTTAACCAACCTTTATCACAAGTCCTAGAGTGCCTAATGGAAAAGGGCTTACTTTAACCTTTACCTACTCCAAACCCACCAAATCCAAATATCCCAGGCTATAACCCAAATAAACACTGCAAATTCCACCAAAACCTCTAACACTCCATAGATAACTGCATCCACCTTAAACATCAAATCCAAAACCTCATAGACTCTGGAAAAATCACAGATCCTGAAAGCCCAAGCCCAAACTTGCTTCGATTAGTTTGCCCATTCCTTTACATCTCCAATGCATGAGATTGCAACTAATAGGGTTAATAAGTCAAAGATCAACAACAGTAGTGAACAAACTAGGTCTCTTGCACATAAAAATGAAAAAAGACTGCTAGAATAGCATGAATGAATCCAGAATGGAACTAGGGGAAAAATACAACTCAGGGGGCAAATGGTGTCTGCATTCAAAGAGCGAAGATGGATGCTGAAGTGTAAGAGCTAATACCTCAATCATTATATAGCAAAAATAGTAACAAAAAGAAAAGTTCAATAGTGCATCAATCAATCACAAGCTCTATTGTAAAGCTATGGACCTTACTTGTTAGCTTAGTAATCATTCTGATGAATCGTATTGGAAGCTTCAACATTAGAAGTACCAATAGCGAATCATTCAATGCTCAAACTGATAGGCTATTAATGAGACACCTCATTCTTACACTCCAAAATCAACAACATGGCTCTGTTCCAAATAGGAGACCCATTAGGATCATGCACATTATACATAGCATGCATACACTTGCATACATTTTTGGAAAATACTTGTTTTGTATAATAAAAGTCTTTGAGCCTAGACAAGATTGTACAGATACCCTGCTACTAATATTTGAAATTAATGTTGTGAAAGTACAAGAAAGTAGTCAGAATGTGCACATGTGAAATATCTAAGAGAAAAGGGTAACACTATTAAGGTGAACTTGATGCTTAATGAGACTCAGAAGACTAATAAATCATGGGCCCATCCAGTAAGGGAATATCACCAACAGTGATACTTGCAAAAACATCATCTTAGCAATTTTAAGAGGATAGATAGGATGCTCAAGCTCCTCAGATTTAACATCCATCTCCATAGTCTCATCTAGAACATCCTCTGGAATATCTCTCCACAATAATCAAATGAGTGTAGGTATAGAATATGATGATGAGAAGGTCCAACATGTCAGTAATACATTCATCGACCCTAAAAAGGGAAGAATGCACTCAAAACTTGAAATGAATGCACTCTAAAAAAAAATTATTCGATCATAAGATCTCTATCCCTTGAACCTTTTTTACAGGAGATGTCAATAAAAGGAATGAAGCCCTCTACCATAGCATTAATAGAATGGTGGAAATACAAGTGCAGCCCAAAGCCTCAACTTCAATGGTGGAATATCATAACCCTGCGATTAGAGGCAAATCTAAAGGGAAGAATGCAAAAATGAATAACATTGCATTTTGACAAAATTTATTCACTTATGATTAGACCCTACTAACTTATGGTATTTTGTACAGGGAAAAACAAAAGAGAATGAAGAAGGTGAAAGGAACTGATACATTAATGAGAATGGGAAAGGTTGCAAGTGCTAATCATTTATCAGAAGTATCATCTTTCATGGAAAACACTCATCAAGATAATAAAAAGGGAAGTAACAAAACTCTATTCCTTAGATTCTATAATAAAGAACCATCTTAATCATAAAATTCATAAATTGAAAGTAAAGTTATCCACTTCACGAGATCATGTGCAAAAAGCCTATCCCATGGCTTTTGATCATAGTGGCTTTTTTTATTAGCCTCATAGAATTCAGATGAATAGTTAACTTTTTTTTGCGGAGATTTTATAAACTCTAATCAATCTAATGCTTGCTTTGCACCCAAACGAGGGGAAGAAAATGCAAAAACAAAATCTGTGGACATAAAGCATAAATTGCTTGAATTTCAAAGTATCTTTTCAGTCTTTTGAATAATAAATATGCAGATAATCTACTCCAATGCTCAAAAATGAGTATGAGTACAAAATCCCTTGACAGTATCCATGCTGAGTAATACGAGAAAGGCGGGGGAATACTAAGAGGAGAATAGAAAAAAGAGCAAGCATAATTTACTCCAATACTCAGAAATGAGTAAGAGTATCAATATAAAACCTCTGGCAGTATCCATACTGAGTAATACAAGAAAGGCAGGGGAATACTAAAAGAGGACCATGCCAAAAATTGCTCTATTTACTTTAATGCTCTATATAAGTATCAGTATCCAAAGGACCTTTCTAACGGTATCCACATTGAGTAATATGAGAAAGGCAGGGGAATACTCGGATAAGGAAGGAAAGCATAAAAATTCAAAGTCTATTTTGATACTTAGAATTTGATATTTTTATGCTCATTTTCATGAGTTTTGTTTGCAAATTTTCCCTAAAATTAGGTGTGGAAGTAAGCTCTTCACTTAGTAAAAAATATGCTCTCAGCATAAAATAGTTAAAGATGCCTTTGCCTTTTGTGAATGGTAAATAAATGATAGTCATGAGGATCAAAATTAAGGAGATTGGTTGAGTACATGTTATCTCGTGTTAAGTGATAAATTTTCTTACATATTTTTAAAATAATAATGTACTTTTATGCACTCATCTTGTTAAAACTAACTTCAACAATTTTGTAGGAATTTCAAATCTAGAAGGGGGTATACTCAACTTGCAAAGTCAATCAACACAAAAAATTCAAAGTCAGTCAACAAAAGTGCTATTTAGTCAGCACAAGGAATCCAAAGCATTCGACTCAAATAACTAAAGATAAAATCAGTGAACAGTTATGGACTGTAGCATCATCAAAGGCGAGCAATGAAAGGATTGCAGTCAATTTGCAAAAAATTATGGATTGCAGTATCATCAGTGAGCAACAAAAGGGTTGCAGCTAATCATGAGTAATTATGGATTGTAACATCATTAGTGAGCAATGAAAGGGTTGCAGCTAATGTCACAACCCAAACTAGGAGTCATGATCGGCGCTAGGGAACGGGAATTTTTTTTGAATCCGGAACCCGTAGCAAGCCTTCAAAAAATAAAATCATGCAATAAATAAATAAAAACACGATAGAATTAAATTTTTTCAAATCAATATATAAAATAAATACTCCAAATCCTTTCATACATAAATACATAATCGTACAGCATTCAAATACAAATTTTCAGAGTATATAGTATCAAAACAATATAATAATGTTCCGATTCAATAACACGACTATTGCAGTTCCTAGAATACAAATCAGAGTTTAGAATATACATTTACATAAAATAGTCGGGACTGAAGAACACCGACAAGGAACTCTACGACTAAGGTCTGACGATAAAGGATCTCCTGAAAAAAATAATTGAGGGGGGTCAGACCTCATTGAGTGAATTATTATACTATATATACATGCAATCTAAACCATAATAATCAGGCATTATTATATATATGTATATAAACACAATTCACACGAATGCCAAACTCTGCTTTTATAAATGTACTAAATGTAGAAAACATTTAATTAAATTCGTGAAGGATCCATAGAACCCTAATAATAACAACCTCAACAACCCCATTATTACTCTAGCCATGCAGGCTCACTTGATTCCAAATAGGACTCTTATTCCAATCTGGATAGCAGACTGGCCCCGAGACACTAAGTCGACCGAGCTTCAGCAATCTGGCTGTCAGTGTGACTGGCCCCGAGACACTTAGTCAACCGAGCTCCAGTAATCACACTATCTATCACCTCACATCTCAATCAACCCAATAGATCATTCATTCCTCTATGGACAGTAGACTGGCCCCGAGACAATAAGTCAACCGAGCTCCAGCAGTCTGACTGTTAGTGTGATTGGCCCCGCAATCACACTATCTATCATACCATTAATCTTAATCAAATAAATTATAATCACCATAATTAATTCTCACTCAACCCTTATCTATCGCATCGGTACGTACACGGTCCTAGTGCTGCCCACTAGGAAGCACGTTCTATTGATATCCTTCATTTAAAATAAATCATTCATTCTGAAAATAATTAATGTGGAACAATATTCCTATTAGTAAAATCAACCATATATATATATACCTAAAATATACCCAGTATATTTCGGGTATATATATATATGTCAAATAAAATATGAAATATACTAAAGGTAACCATCAATATAGTTAAAAATGATTAAGTGTATTGATAATATAACATGCATTTTCTTAAAAAATATACCTAAATATACAAAAGATATGCCCTAGGTACACAAATCACTTAATAAAACATTCATGTGTAAATATTCAATTAAATATGTGTTTATGTTTAACTTATATTCACATTCTACCAAAATAACCTAATTTTCTAGCATGCAGATACCACAATTAAACCCTAAGTATACCACTACTGTTTTAGGTTTCAATTAATAATAAAACATGCATTTATGTGGGAAATATATATCAAAATATACCAAAAGTAAACTTAAAAACAATTTGAGTGTAAGTTCACAATATAGCATGCAATTATTTAAAAATAAACCTTAGATATACCGAAACTATACCTAAAGTATACCAATCATTTAATAAAATAATTGTGATTAAATGTACATTTAAAACATGTGTATATACTAAAATGTGTTAAATATAAACCTAATTATTTAACGTGCATATATCAAAATAACATGCATATATACACAAAAATACAGCCCTAAATATACCAAAAATATTATAATTTAAATCACTTAAAAAAATACATATAATGGAATGAAAAACCTTAAGTAATGCATCTTATATGCAATGCATATATATACAGTATAATAACTCACTGTTGTGCGCTCCTCGAGACAGACTCAATGGGCCTGATTCGTTAGGCCTCGGTCCCGGTGCAGCTAGAAAGATAAAATAAAAATGACCGTCAAAATAAACTTCTAACTTTATACCTCTAGGATTACTATAGACAGATTCAATCAAGAATTTAGAATTAGACTCGGACCGATTGTCACGTTTTACGAAAAAATCTATCAAAATTTTAGCAAAGTCTCCTCTGTAAAATGGACATCTCCCTCTAAAAGTAGGGCCGATTCTGCACAGAAAACACACTTCAAAAATACACGACCATAACCCCTCAGTCGGACTCCCAAACTACAATTCTCCTGACTGAGGCTCACAATTCACGAAATAAACACAGAATACATGAAAATTCCAAAAATACCAAAAAAATACCCTTTAATACTCAAAATATAGCAATTGAAATATTTAAAACATTGAAAATAATTATTTCGCCGATAATTACAATAAAACTCCAATTTTAATATAATATTATTAAAAATCGATAGTTCTTTATAAATTCATAAATATTGACTAGAATACATTTTAAAAGTCCAAATTACGCAATTAACCCTAAAACATATTAAAAACCAATAAAAACTCATTTAATTAGAAAAATAGTATGTTATATATAATTTAAAAATAATTTTCGAAAAATATAGTATTAATTAGTTGAAAATAGTAAATAATTTATAAAAAATCATTTTTATACTTCAAATAATTATTAAAACCAATTAAATTTAATATTTAGCCAAAATTACTACCAAGTTACCAAAATGCCCCTAAGATATAAAATTTCACATAAAATACCAATAATATTCAAAATTTCAATAAAAATCATGTAATTACTCAAAATTTATTTCTCCAACATATTATTCACTAAAATCAACAAATACACCTAATTAACCAATAATTTCTATAAAAATACATATTTAATATATTAATCCCAAAATACATATAAACTATATAAAATTCCATAAAATTATATAAATTCATAAAAATTATTTTATAAATAAATAACATTTTAATATCAATTCAAACACACAATTAACCTTTAAATTCGACCAAAATACTCATTTAATTCAATACTTTAAAATTTACATAAACTATAAATTTTTCTGAAAATTATATAATAATTCTCAAAAATTAATTTCTCAACATTATAATTACTAAAAATTTGTAACAACAATAATTTAACTAAATTTATAATTAAAATAATTAATTAACAAAAATTTTAATAATTAATAATTAAGTATAAAATAATAAAAAAAATATCCATAAATAAAAGAAATTTAGAAAAATTAACCAAAAATAGAATTGAAAAGCTTAAATCTCACACATCATTCTTTCAAAAAGAAATCAACACAAATTATACTCATTCAAGCTTAAAAAAAAATAAAAACAAAAATAAGTTACAAACAAAACATTAAACAAAACTCACCCTTGAATGAATTTGAGCTCAAATCATGTTTAGAATCATCATCTGTGGAGCTCAAGGAATTGAACAAGCTAAGGAACACAACTCTCGCCGTCTGGAAGTCATCGGCGATGTCTGTTCCCTGTTGTTGTCGCTGCTGCTTCTGCGTGCTGTCCACCAACGACTTCTGCAGCTCTTCAATGGTAGTGGTGACGAGAAGGAGAAGATGATGACGCTGGTAATGGTTGAGCAATCGTGAGGAAGAAGAAGAAGGAGCATAGTGATGAGGGAGGGTCGAAAATTTCGGGAAGAAAAGGAAGAAAATAACTCTGCTCTCTGTTTTTGTGTGTACATATATATATATATATATATATATATATATATATATATATATATATATATATATATTAAACTATAATCTTATAATATAATATAATAACTTTAGTTTAACTTAATCCCTACCACAAATAATACTCATATATATATATATATATACACACACACATAATAATAAACACATAAAATTTATTTAAAAAATAACAATAATAATAACCATAGTTATTAAATGATTAATAATACAAATAATATATATTTAATAAAATAAATAATAATTAAAAAATAGTAATAATAACTCACATAAATAACAATGAAAATAATAACATTAATAATAATAGTGGAATACTTTAAAAAATATTAATAATACATAAATCACATCAAGTAATAGAATAATATTAATGCTTAAAGAAATAATACTAAAAATAGTATTAAAATATTCATGCACTAAATTAGCATTATTAAAACCATAGTATTCGAAAATAATAACTTTACACAATGGAATTTAAACGTTTGAAATAATTTATTTATGTAGAAAATTCAATTAACATACAATAATGATAATAAGTCACAAAATAGTAAAATAATTAAATATAACTTTTAAACTTTATTAATACTGCATATCTCATTATTTAATAAAATAAATTAAAAACAAGGGTTATAACAGCTAATTGCGAGCAGCATCATAAGTGAGCAATGAAACGGTTATAGCTAATCATGAGCAGTTTTGGACTGCAGCATCATCAGTGAGCAATGAAAGGGTTATAGCTAATCATGAGCAGTTTGGGACTGTAGCATCATCAATGAGCAATGAAAGGGTTGTAGCTAATTGCGAGCAGTTTTGGACTGCAACATCATCAGTGAACAATGAAAGGGTTGCAGCTAATCGCGAGTAGTTTTAGACTACAGCATCATCAGTGAGCAATGAAAGGGTTGTAGCTAATCGCGCAAGGAGTTATGGACTGTAGCATCGAAAGTGAGCAATGGAAGGGTTGCAGCATAATTACATAATCAATCAAAACTACACAATCGAGTGCAATGTATCTTCAATCGATTATACAACCAAGTATAATCAACATCATACATTCGAGTGTGATGTTCCTTTTGAAATTAGACTATACGATAAAGTGTAGTCAGCATTGTACGATCGAGTGCAATGTATCTTCAATCGATTATACGACTGGGTATAATCAGCATCATACGACCGAGTGTGATGTTCCTTTTTAAAACAGACTATACTACCAAGTGTAATTGGCATTGTACGACCGAGTGCAATGTATTTTCAATTGATTATACGATCGAGTATAGTTAGTATCATACGATCGAGTGTGATGTTTCTTTTCAAATTAGACTATACGACCGAGTATAGTCGGCATTGTACGATCAAGTGCAATGTATTTTCAATCGATTATACGATCGAGTATAATCAGTATCATACAACCGAGTGTGATGTTTTTTTTTTCAAATCAGACTTTATGACCGAGTATAGTCGGCATTGTAAGACCAAGTGCAGTGTATTTCTAATCGATCATACAATTGAGTATAATCGGCATCATACGACCGAGTATGATGTTTTCTTTTCCAATCGATTATACAATCGAGTATAATCGGCATCATACGACCGAAGGTGATGTTTCTTTTTAAATTAAACTATATGACCGAGTGTAGTCAGCATTGTACGACCAAGTGCAATGTATCTTTTATCAATTATACGACCGAGTATAATTAGCATCATATGACTGAGTGTGATGTTTCCTTCAAATTAGACTATACAACTGAGTGTAGTTAACATTTTACGATCGAGTACAATGTGTTTCCAATCGATTATATGACCGAGTATAATCAGCATCATACGACCGAGTATGATGTTTTCTTTTCCAATCGATTTTACGATCGAGTATAATCGGCATCATATGACCGAATACGACGTAATTTTTCAATTCAATGCTATACGTCCGAGTACAGTCAACATTGTGCGATTGAGTACAATGTGTTTCATTCACTCGAGGTTACACGACCAAGTATAATCAATATCATACGACCGAGTATGATATGTCATTTGAAATGTTGTACGTCCGAATATAGCAAATTCACAAGCAGAAGCTTAAAGGAGTGCAGGTAAGTATCCTAACTTTTAATTTAGAAATTGGGTGCTATTTTACTTTACCACAATTTGTCAAGCAAACAACGACAAAGGGAGGCAATTGTAGACACCCAATTTTGGGATGATGTGTTATATATGCGACAAAGGACTCCAATGATGAAAATATCATGAATAGGTCTTTGATATTTAAGCTTTTAAATTCTAAGGGTTTAAATGCATCTTTTAAGGGAAGGATTTAGTGTTTTTAAGGACTAAATTGTAATATTTTTTAGGACCTAATTGCAAAACTTAAATTCTTCTAGGGGTCTTTTTGTAATTAAATGTTAAAAAAACCTGTCGGAATTCCATAATTCCAACCGAAATTACACCAATTCTGATCAGAATTACATAATCCCGGTCGGAATTACACATTCCCGATCGAAATTGAATTCTTTTGTCTCTGTTTTTATTTTTTAACTCATCTAAAATTCCTAATTGGCTTTTAAATCAATCATAATTGGTCTAAAATTCCTAATTGGCTTTTAACTCAATCCTAATTGGTCTAAAATTCCTAAATATAATTTTAAGTATTAATCCTATATTTTTAGGAATTTGAATCACGTTAAAATTGAGTTAGGGTTTTTAGTTTTCTTTATTTCTCTATATAAAGAGGATGGTAGGAGAAGAAAAAAGGAAGACAAAAAAAAGGGAGGAAAAGAAGAAAAAAGGGGAGGTAGAAATGTATTTTGAAGCTTTTTGGTTTTTTGTGCATTTAAGAAAATAATTTTCATTTATTGTCGACTCTTAAAGGCTTTCTTAATTCTTTTCTTTTGGTGAGGGTTTTTCTACAAAGATTCCTTTTGATTTTTCAATTAATTCAAGATCCTTAGAGAATTTTTGAAGAACAAGATTTAAAGACTTATCAAGAACGATGAATTACAAATCTGAGGAGTACCCTAAATCACTCATAATCATCATCATATTCTTCTTATTTTTTTTATTATTATTTTTATATTATTAATTATTTTTATTCTTTCAAGTTATTATCATAATTTATTCATTAATTATAATTTTATTTTATTTTTATTTTTTTGTGGTGATTATGGAGGAAAATGCATGGTGATCATATTAGAGGGGTGAATTCATAAGAAGTCCATGGAAAACCATGGATAAAGCCTCGTAGAGACTTAGTTTCTAGGATTTTTTATTTTATTTTATTTATTTATTATTTTATTAACTATTTTACGAATTAATGTAATAGCTCCGATAGTGAGAGTAATAAAATTATGCGTGTGGTTGCATGTTTATTTGATTAAATTGGTTAGTAAAATTAGGTTTTTAATTAGGTAATTACTTAAAATCAATGGAGAAAGTAGATTAATTTAGGTTGTTTAATAATAAAATAGGATTTTAGTAAGGATTAATTTAATTAGTTGTTTGATCTTTTGTTTAATCATTTTTTTTTTGTTTTTTTGTTTTTGGGTTTTTTTTATTATTTTTATGTGTTTTGGGCCTTAAGCCCATTTTAGGCTTTGATTTATTTATTTAAGTTTAGGTTATTTTCTTTTAGCTCATCTCACTTAATAATTAATTGGGTTTAATTAATTAAAATATACCTTTAGGCCTATAATAAATTAAATTTTAAGTTAGAAATATCCTTAGGCCCATTTAGTTAATTAGACATAGGCTCACATAATTTAATTTAATTAATTTAGACTTAGCCCACTTAATTTAAGCCTTTTTTTTTTCATAATTTGTAGATTTAAGATCACTATTTAATTAAAACATGTAGAATTAGGCCCATTAATTTAAATATTCCATAATTTGTAGATTTAAGCTTATATTTAGAATTAAAATTAGTAGACTTAGGTTCATTTAATTAAAATGAAAAGGAATTAGGTCTTTAGGTTCACTTATAATTTAAAATATGTAGACTTTAGCTCATTTATTTAAAATCCATGTAGATTAGACTAACTTAGGGATTATGTGATTTATTGAATGCATTATTTACTTGTATATTTCATGACTAGTTTGCCTTGGAGTTGATTGTTTTTAGGGTTTATATGAAATTGCATGTAAATAGAGAATAAGATAATAATTCATAAAGTAATTCTAAATGAACATGAGAGTAAAAGAAGTTGGTATTCCGTATCCAGAATCTCCTAGTTGTGGTGCTAGCTTTCTTTTAGGGAATCGAGTACCACCTTTTCGATTTGTCCCAGTTATTACCCTAGGTGGTGACTCTTCATCTCCACGCCATGTCTTTGTGACAGTGGTTAGTGTGTTCTCTAGAGCCCTGAGCTCAAACAATGTTACGGTTGCTAAAATCTTGGACACGCGCTAAACCCCGTCATCTACAACATGTATATTTATTGAGTTAAAGATTTTTGTATTTGTTAAATATTTTGACAAATAAATAATTTCTCTATATTTTGGTAGGTATAGAGTGAAAATTGTTGCCATGTGATTACATTCAAGCAGGGCATAATGTGCCATCATTACTCTATCTGCAAAATAAGCATAGATTATAGGCCATATGTCATGATGAGGTAACAATATTGTATACATTTTTTAGCGAAAAACAATAAGAGATTAGATAATTAGCAAAATAATTTATCATTATTAATTATAAGCATTACATTTATAGTTGGAAGATTAGGTCATAATATGTCGATGAAGCTCTCAAACTAATAACACATATAGAAATATGAGTCTTGAAATAGAGGGCTTATTACAAGAAGCTGGATTTCTTGAAGTTACAAAATTGTGCCAGATTAAACTTAATCATCACCTTTATTTCAGATTTGGTAGAGCAATGAAGACTGGAGACATATACTTTCCATCTTGTTGATGGAGAGTGCACAATTATGCAATAGGATGTTGTTATATTGATGGGATTATCGATTGATGGTCATTCTATTATTGCTAGAGCTCATCCTGATTACCTAGAGTTGTGTGAATCACTTTTAGATACTGCACTAGAACCACTAGACATTTATTACTCACTGGTTCGCAGTTATTGGTATAAAGAACACTTTGCAGAATTACTTGAATAAGTTGACTGGATGACATTGCATAGGCATACACGTGCCTACATTTTATAGCTATGTTCATCGATTTTTTTTCTTTACAATAGGCCATAGGCAAAGTTAGCTTGCAATTCCTTCAATTTTTAGAAAATATTGACTTAATAGGTCATTATAGTTAGGATCTGTATGTTTGGTTGTCCTATATAGGGAGCTTTGTCATCCATTAAGGCTACTAGCAGTGGCACCAGATGAGCGGCCCACTCTTTCTCCTTGAAATATGGCCTTGAGAGCATTTTCCTTTTCTCGCCTCCCACACTGTGTGACTAGTCAATTCCTATAGATGCACCCTCTGGGACACAAGTATATTTTTATAATTTTTTTAATTACAATTACGATATTATGTTACTAACATATAAATATAATTATTTTAGATGGAGAAGACCACGTGGGATTACATCGATTCCCACACATTTTACTTATAGACATTCGACTCAAACTTAATAATGCATGTTAGGAAAAGGTAAAAACTTTCACCACATTAATAGGAAGTTTATTATTCATTATGTATCATTATTATTACATAATGGTGAGAGCACTAACGTAACAAGGAGTTATTAAAAAAAAGTACGTCATCATGTTAAAAAAATTTATGGCCGAATACCCTTTTTCACCCCTGAACTTTACCTTTTTTGCCCATTTCACACATCAACTTTTTTTTAACCAATAACACATGAACTTCTATTTTGGACCAATTTCACCTATGGTCAAACATAACCAAACACATATGAAGGATGCGCAATGATATGGCACAGGTGGATATCCATGTTAAACATTACACCCCTGAACTTTACACTTTTGGTCCATTTCACCCATAAACTTTCAAAATTAACCAATTGCATATATGAAGCTTGTATTATAAATTTAATAAAATATCATTGATGAATTTAACTTTTTTTTTTATTGTTATACTAATAATTTTCATTTAATTTTAATTAGATAAATATTTTTATTAAAATTGATTAACTTGGCTAAATTAAAATAATTTATTAGAATTTTTTATATTAAGATTGGCTAAAATTATTGAATATTAACTAAACTAAAAAAATTTTATATGAGTTATGAAGCTCGTAAACAAGTTCGAATATAAGCTTGCAAGATAACTTGTAATTTTTATGCGTAATAATTTAATTTTAGATATATAATATATAAATTCTTATTGTAAAAATATTTTAAAAATATATTATTAGAATAAAATTATAATTTATTTTAATTTTTATTGGCCAATTATATAATGTTCCTATTAAAAAAAAATGTCGAATAACTCTTTTCTCACCCCTTTAGTCCATTTCATGCATCAAATTCAAAAATTAACCAATTGAACATTTGAACTTTTTTTTGGACTGATTTTACCCATGGACATGTCAACTCACAGTAACATGTAAGCTCTTCTTTCACTAACCATGCGCCTCACATTCATTGGGCTTACACGCTTGTTCACGCTGTCAAATGATGTGTGGAATAGAATAAAAAAATGTCATCCATAGGTGAAATCAGTCCAAAATAGAAGTTCATATGTGTTATTAGTTCAAAAAAAATTGATGTGTGAGATGGAGGAAAAAGGTAAAGTTCAAGGGTGAAAAAGGGTATTCGACCAAAATTTATCTATAAAAATAATATTGTATTTTTTTTTACTTCATTACATAATTTATGCTTTTTTTTAACAAAATAAATTTTTTATACAGATTATTTGGGATCCATACACTGAGGATGTCATTCAACAGCTGCTCGCTTATTGCTTATAAGGTCGAGACATATGGTGTGCATTAGTACCCCTTATTTACATCCACATTATTGAATGACACTATCCTAATAGGGTTCTATGCCAATTTGGATATGTTCAGCCCATTCCTCATCCTTATTTCCACCTTGATGCATTGCATCACTATAATTTACGGGATTATAACACAGATTGGGTAGACAAACATGCCATTGGATCTCACTTTAGGAGCGTCAAACTCATAGTATTATGGTTGGGCAAGCGTCACATGAATCCATACATTGCCATTCACAGTATTTGGATTGGTTCCATTTGGTGACACATTGATGGATCTCACCTAGTAGTGCTCATTTGGGTGTAGCGATAAGATAGTATATTTCATTTTTTTATTTTAATTATTTTGTAAAGTCATTTATTTAAATTTTTTATATTTTTTTGAACATGTAAGTATATTCTGTGGAGCATATAATGTTGACTCACGATTTATCTTAAGCTAATAAGATCGCCAACATTACCTAATTTACAATTAATGATTTAAGGTCAAGAGTTATCGATGATATGCCATGCCCCAACCTTAAACCAGAACCTGCTCCTCTTCTAGAACACTTTATCAATGTTGGGGCTATTGATGCAAGGATAGTGTTGCATCATTAGCGGCATGCACATTGATGAGCTACTACTTTAAGACCCCCTCTTACAATTAATGCATGTATTCACATTCCTCAACAATGCTCTATTCATACTAAGTCCACCTCTATAGCTTCCACCTAGGAAATCAACATATCATCTACAGTAGTGTTAGCATTTAGTCCATCAAGCACTTCATTCATTCCTTAGCCTCAGTATGCCTTCACTTATCCATCTGGTCCATTTTTTCATGCTTTAAATCTCCCTCCTCCTACCCAATTACTTTTTTCTTTTCCATCATTTCCCTCTTCATTATACAATCCTCCTTATCCTACCTCACAATTCTCAGACTTCAATCTTAATAAACTCTCATTTAATTCTATTTTGAATTTATCATAAATGGCTATGGAAATGCAAACTCCTCAATTTCCATCAATTCCTTCTTCTTCCACCTAAAATTTTCTTTCCTCATTTAGCACCCCTCAACCTCATGAAGTGCCTACTCCCTCACATCACATGCCTCCAATTGATCGAAATCTATACACGCCTCATGACACTAATGTTGATGATGAGACTATAATGACAACGACGATGATGGTGGTGATTCTCAAAGTGGTGGGTCTCAATTCATGGATATGAGCAGTGGAAGGGTTAATCACCTTAAAAAATTGAAGTTATGCTCTAGAATTTGCATGCATCGACCCTGTGACATATAAAAAATTTGTAATGCCTTTTTTTTGTAACTTGATTCTCAAAAATATTGTCTGGCTGTTGATATTTCACTTAAGTTATTTGATCATGCTTACCATATGCACAATATTGTTGAAGATTTATAATTTTTTTCACTTATGATTTATGTGTTTATAATTTTTTAAATTTTACTTATAATATGGATTAGCAAAGATATTTCTGATTTGAAATCTATCTTTTAAGTTTAGATTTATAAACACACAATTTTATTTAACTATTTATAATAAATTAATTACTAATAATTAACTTTTTTTATGTTTAACTAACTACATCCACATATTCTACACTCTTATTATTTTTCACAAATATTAATAATAACTTTTATATAAATGTTAATATTTTCACCTATGTAATAATTTTTTTTGGTTTATTTGCAATTACATATATTATATAAAACATTTTAATGAAATACACTAAAAAATTATTTTATTATTATTATTATTATTATTATTATTATTATTATTATTATTATTATTATTATTATTATTATTATATTATTATTATTATTATTATTATTATTATTATTATTTTCAATCATTTCACAATAAAATTAGTGACTCACTACTAATTCCAAAAAAATAATCATAACTAAATAATTATTTAATAATTATAATACCATAAAAGTTAACATAATCATTTTTTCATTATTGGGACATGGTCAAATCAGTGTGCAAGTGCAAGACAAAATTCATGTGCATTTTGCATCTACTAGAGGTGAAATGCAAGAAAAATAGTAGAAAAAAAAATTCTATCATTTCGGCAGTGGTACTGGCGAAATGTACGTGTGCATTTCACCAGTGGCATTAGCAATTTGGACAGGTCCTCATTCTCTCTCCTCCACCTCAGCTTGAAAGTACCAAAAAATGGAAAAAATTTTCAAAATTCACCATAAAAATGGAAAATACTTCTAAAACCACCATAAATTAGGAAATAGTTTCATTTTTCACCACAAATTGATAATTAACCCCTACAACATTGCCTTCTTTCTTTACTCTTCTTTTCTCTTCTTGGCATGCCATTGATAACAACTTATAAGATAAGGTTGCAATTCTTGGGAGGCTACTTAATTTTATTTGCCTATTTCTTTTATTTTAAAATTAGAAAAAATTTCATCATTCCCAGTTGTTGATGTTGTTGTTATTGTTTTGGTTGCATTTGATTCATAAAAAAGAGTAGAGTTCGATGGAATGAAGAATTTGGGGTATCACATCAATTCTAGACTTCCAATTTTATGCATTGTATAACAGAGATGAGAAGAGCAGAGTTATGTTTTGTGACTGTGATACTGATGCCCCAACTATGATATGACAACAGGGAGTTCAGTTCTGCTGTACCCTCTAAATAATTCTTCAACTCATCCATCATTCATACTTACTACTTATAATTTGGTAGTAGTTAAATTGGAAAATTTACCAAATTATGGTTAAAAAATTTTTTATTTCTCAAATTATGGTAGTTTTAAAAGTAATTCATTTTTTTGTGGTGATTTGTGAAACTATTTTTTAATTTATGGTACTTTTGGCTGAGGTGGAGGGGAGAGAAAATTTAATCAAAATTTTGTAAACTGTAAGCACCCAATTTCAGGATGATAAAGTATGGATGCAACAAAGGACTCTTGTAATAACTCTAGTTTTTAAATTATTTTATTAAATAATGAGATATGCAGTGTTAATAAAATTTAAAAGTTATATTTAATTATTTTACTATTTTGTGATTTATTATCATTATTTTATGTTTAATTGAATTTTCTACGTAAATATATTATTTTGGACGTTTAAATTCCATTATGTATATTTATTATTTTCGAATACTATTATTTTAATAATGTTAATTTAGTGTATGGTTATTTTAATATTATTTTTAAGTACTAATTGACATGATTTTGAGTGATATTAATATTTTGAGTACATCATTATTATTTTATTTTTATTGATTTACATTATTGATATTTATTATTTTTTATAGTGTTATTTTATTAATATTAATTCTTAGTGGATTATAATTTTATTATCATTATTGTTATTAATATACATTATTGGTATTATTAAATTGTTTAATAAAATGGTTTATATTAATGTTATTATTGAGTGTTATTTTATATTATATTGTGTATATTATTGTACATGTGTGTGTACCTATATATATATATAATATATATATATACATATGTATGTATGTATGTATTAAGGGGTAGAAACGTCTTTTTGTTGGTCAACCTCCTTTCTTCCTCTTCTTCTTGTTCGATGTTGTCTTCTTCCTTCCATTTTGTTCTTCTTTTCTTTCCGCAAATTCCCCTGCTCCTGCTCAAGCACCGAGCTACCATCTTCCACCCCTGAACCTTGCCATTAACTCCTTTCCTTCTCCTCTTCTTCTTGCTATCATCTTCTTCTCGCCGGAAGTGATAGAAGTAGCAGTGGCAGTAGCATGACCCAGCGATCGCCGGTGACATCCCAATGGTGAGAGCTGATATTTCTTGGCTAGTTTGACTCCTTAAGCTTCAGAGAAGATGATTTTAGCCATGATTTGAGCTCAAACTCAGTTTATGGTGAGTTTTTGCATATTTTTAGTTTATGTCATAATCTTTTTAATTTTTTTAGCTTGAGTCTAATGGATGTTTGATCATTTCTTTTAGAAATGATGACCTATGCATCTTAATCTACTCATAGATATTTTTAATTTATTTTTATGATTTTATTTTATTTTTTTTGTTAATTATTGAATATTTTAATAATTAAAAATGAATTTTTGTTAATTTATTATTTTAATTATGAATTTGGTTAAATTATTGTTGTTATATATTGTTAGTAATTATAATGTTGAGAAATTAATTTTTTGGGATTATTATATAATTTTTAGAAATATTTATAGTTTATGTAAATTTTGGAATATTGAATTAAATGTGCATTTTGATTGAATTTAGAGTTTAATTTTGTGTTTTAGTTGATATTAGAAGGTTGTTTGATGATAAAATAATTTTTATGAATTTATATAATTTTCATGGAATTTTATATAATTTATGTGTATTTTCAATTATTAGATTAAATATGTATTTTTATAGAAATTGTTGGATAAATATGTGTTTTGGTTAATATTAGTATAATATATGTTGATTAGATAATTTTAATAATTTTATAATTTTTGAGAAAATTAATTAGTATATTGGATATCTTATATTATAGGGGTAAATGTGTAATTTTGTGTTAATTATAGTTAAATATTATGTTTTAGTTGATTCTATAATTATTTAAGGTAATAAAATGATTTTTAAAAATTAATTACTATTTTTAACTAATTAATACTATTTTTCAAAAAAATTATTTTCAAATAATATATTATATATTATTTTGGAAATAAAATGGGTTTTAAACTAATTTTATTATATAATTAAACTATTTACGCAATTAAATGTGATTTTTGTTATGTTATATTGAATAATTGTAAAAGTTGAATTTTTATTAATATTATATAATATTTGAGATTTTATTAGTTAATTGTGATAATTTTAGAATATTATTAAATAATAAGTGTATTTATTATTTTATTTATTAATTTGAGACTAAACGTGTATTTTATTATTTTTGTGATATTAAATTATGATTTTAAATATTATTTACAATTTATGTTAATTTAATTGTAAAATGGGAATTTTATTCCATTTACGAATTTTTATTATCAAACATTATTTAAATTAGACTTTTATGTTTTAATTGGAAAATAAAGGTTTTTAAATATTTTATGGGTTTTTGATGATTTTTATTATTTTACTGCTTAGTATTGTTTGTTTGTATATTGTGAACCTTGGTTAGGGATTTGTGAAGTTTGGGGTCTCATCCTGAGGTGTTGTGCTTTGAGATTTTAGAAGTATATTTTCTATGCAGGATCGGCCTTACTTTTGTGGGAGATGTCCATTTTATAGAGGAGACTCTACCAAAATTTCGGTAGATTTCTCATAAAATGTGACAACCGGTCCGTGTCTAGTTTTGAATTGATTGAGTCTTTCTATAGTAATCTTAGAGGCGTAGAATCAGAAATTTATTTGATTGTTGCTGTTATTTTATTTTTCTAGCTGCGCTAAGACTTAGGCTTAATAGACCAAGCCCGCTAAGTCTGTCTCATGGAACGTGAATCAGTGAGTTATTATACCGTATATATAAGCATTGCATATAGGATGCATGGCTTAGGATTTTTCATTTTCATTGTATGTTTTTTTAAAAGTGATTTAATTTATAATATGATTTGGTATGATTCCAGTTTATTTTTAGTATATTTTAATGTGTATGTCTGCATATTTTCTATATACATTTGCTATATCTTTGGTATCTTTAGGGTTTATTTTTAATATATGCATGCTAGGTAATTAGGTTTATTTTTAGTATATTTTAGCATATAAATATACATTTTAGCATATAAATATACATATTTTAAATGTATATTTATTCATAAGTGTTTTATTAAATGATTAGTATAGTTTAGGTATATTTTCAATATATTTTAGGTATATTTTCATTATATTTTAGGTATATTCCTAAATAAATGCATGTCATATTATTGTTTTATACTTAAATTGTTTTTAAGTACATTTTTGGTATATTTTTGATATATTTCCAAATAAATGCATGTTTTATTATTGATTTAATCCTAACATATTTTTAGTATATTTTGGGTTTATTTTTAGTACATTTCATGATTGATTTGAATTTATTTTACATAATATATTTGAAATATACTTAGTTTATTTTAAGTATATTTTTGGTATATGTATGGTTTATTTTGCTACTATGAATGTTATTCTACACTATTGGTTTTCTAAATGTATGATTTATTATAAATGAAGGATATTAATAGAACATGCTACCTAGTGGGCAGCACTAGGACTGTATACGTACCAGTGCGATAGATTAGGATTGAATGAGAATTAATTATGGTGATTATGATTGATTGATAATGATTTAATTGAGATGTGATGTGATTGATGGTGTGATTGCTGGAGCTCAGTTAACTTAGTGTCTTAGGGCCAATCTACTGCCCAAAATGAATAAGTGATCTATTGGATTTAAGTGAGCCTGTATGGCTAGAGTGCTGATATGATTGATTGAGGTTGTAATTAATAGGGTTCTATTTGATCCTTCATGTATTAAAATGAATGTTTTTTGCACTTATTAGATTTATTAAAGTAGAGTTGACATTTGTATGAAATGCGTGTATATGCATATACATATAAGAATGCTTGACTGGATATGGTTAGATTGCATGTATATATAGTATAATAATTCACTCAGTGAGGTCTGACCCCCCTCAAATATTTTTTTCAGGAGATCCTATATTGTCAAACCTTAGTAGTAGAGTTCTTCGCCGGTGTTCTTCCATCCCGGCTATTTTATTTAAATGTATATTTTTTAACTCTAATTTGTATTCTAGAAACTATAGTAGTAGTGTTATTGAATCAAAAGAGTATTATTTTGTTTGATACTTCATACTTTAAGAATTGTATTTGAACACTGTATAAATATATATTTATTTATGAAAAGATATTGAGTATCCATTTTATATATTGATTCAAAAAATTTTAATTATCTCGTACTTTTTATTTATTTATTGCATGATTTTATTTTCTAAGGCTTGCTACGGGTTCCGGATTCGAAAGAATTCCCGTTCCCTAGCGCTAGTCATGACTCCTAGTTTGGGTCTTGACAACTTTAATGATGAAAATGTTATAATAAGGTCTTCAACACTTGAAGTTTGAAACCTCAAAAGTTTGAATACATATTTAAAAAGAGTTTAATTGGTTTTTTAAGGACTTAATTGAAAGTTTTTTAGGAGCTAATTGAAAAGACTATATTCTTTTGGGGGTCTTTTATAATTAAAAGTTAAAAAAAATCAGAATTTCATAATTTTCGATCGAAATTACACAATTCCGGTCAGAATTAAACATGTTTCATCTGCTTTTAATTTAATTTAATTTTTTTTAATAAATAAAATTTAGTTTCCTAAATTTTGATTAGTCAAATAATATTTATCTGAATTTTTAGGAAATTAAAATCCTTTTAAAATGAAAACTTTGAGAAAAGCAAATCACAATAGGATACGTTTTTAGTTATGATTTTTCTATAAAAGCCCACTTAAGCTCTCCTGGAGGGGGACCTCTCTTTGGCCTCTCTCTCTCTCAGCTCTCTCTTTTTCCTGCACTTTTAGAGGCTTTTCCTTTATTCCTAGGCAGAACACACACAAAAAAATTTCTCTACAATTTATTTGTTTTTTAGCAAGGAGCAATAGGCTTTTGAAAAGATAACAACAAATATTGAAGACCTATTTAACATACAACGGTGATTTTTACTAGTTTAAGGGGCTAACTTGTACTGTATCCATAATCATCATCTTCTTTCCTACTTTCTTTTATTTCTTATTTTATTATTTTGGTTTTATTAAATTTTAATTTTATTAAATTTTTTATTGTTATTTTACTTGCTAATCATTGTTTATTCTTTTGTGTTGTTAATTATGGAGGGGATTGCATTCCACGACCCAAAACAAGGGCCATGACCGGCGCTAGGGAACGAGAATTCTTTCGAATCCGGAACCCGTAGCAAGCCTTAAAATAAACAAAAACATGCAATAATAATAATAATATAATTTGCAGCGGAAATAAAATCATAAATATTGCAAAATAATAATCCACCACGGGATTTAAATCAACTACTCATCTCATATATAAATAAAATTTTAATACAAGTCCAGTTCATATATTTAAAGTACATATCTCATACAAATATAATACAACAATCTCATAATCGACCATAACTATTGCAGTGTCTAGATTATAAAATAAAACTCAGATAAGCAGTTTGCATAAAGAAGCCAGAGCGGAAGAAATCCGGTGTAAGGGTCTACTACTGAGGTCTGAAGAAGATGACTCTCCTGAAAAAAATAGTCAACGGAGGGGAGTCAGACCTCACTGAGTGAATTACTATAATATATATACATGCATACTATATGACAATGCACACAGTCAATAGTATATATATAATAAGTATATATACAAGCAAATACACACAGATGCAATAAAATCATTTTATATATTTTTATTGAAAATCACAGTTTATGAAGGATCAAATAGAACCCTAGAAAATCGCAACCTCAAAATAGTGTTAGACAACACTCTAGCCATACAGGCTCACTTATTCCAAACATATTCACTTATTCCATTTGGACAATAGATTGGCCCCGAGACACTAAGTCAACCGAGCTCCAGCAGTCTGACTGTTAGTGTGATTGGCCTCGAGACAGTTGGTCAATCAAGCTCTAGCAATCACACTCCTAAATCATACCTCACACAACAAAATAATCAAATCCAATCAATATCCACAAATGGTTAGTGATATAGCCTAAATGCTATAAGCGTACCGGTACGTACTCGGTCCTAGTGCTGCCCACTAGATAGCACGTTCTATTGATGTCCTTCATTAAAATATAAAACATACATTCATAAAAAAAAATGATGCATGAATTTAAATAAAATAGCAACATAAACTATATATGTACTAGAAATATACCATATTTCGAGTATATATACATCAAATAAATCCAATTAGATTACAAAATAAACTAGAAATATATTCAAAACATTTTAAACATAATTCATTAATAAAACATGCTTATGGTTTAAAATATACCAAAAATAATTTGAAAATAAACCAAAAGTAAACTAAAAATAAACTTAAGTACTAATTAAACCATTATGCATATTTAATCAAAATAAAACATATATTTCTAAAATCATGCACCCTAGAGCATATATATATAAAATAGCAACTCACTAATTATTGCACTCCTCGAGATGGGTCCGATGGGCTTGGTCCACTAGGCCTCGGTCTCGGCGCAACTAAACAAACAAATAATGACAGGAATCAGAATAAATCTAACAAAAGTTCTAAAGACTCGATCTAGAATACTAGAGACAGAATTAGGATTAGAGCTCGATCGGACATCACGTTTTACGAGAATTCTACCAAAAATCCGACAGAACCTCCTCTGTAAAACGGACATCTCTCTACTCAAAGAGTAGAGTCGGCCTTGCAAAGAAACACACTTCAAAAATAACACAGAATTCTCAATCAAAATCCCTCGGTCGGACTCCAAACTATAAATCACCGACCGAGGTCCATAATTCACAGAATATTTACAAAATACCAAAAATGCCCTTATATAATAAAAATACATTTTATCAGTAGAAATTACGTAATTAACCCTAAAATACAGTAAAAACCGATAAAAACTCATTTTATTAGAAAAATCGTATATTATATATATAATTGAAAATAATTTATAAAAAATAGTTTTAATTAGTTAAAAATACTAAATAATTTGTAGAAATCATTTTTATACCCTAAATAACTATTAAAACCGATTTAATTACATTTTTAGCCAATTTAGTATAAAATTACCAAAATACGCCTATATATATAAATATACTAAAATTAATCCAAAAATTCACCAAAAATAATATAATTGCTCAAAATTAATTTTCTCAACATATATTTCAATAATATCAATAAATATACTTAATTAACCAATAAATTTCAATTAAACACATAATTAACCCTATTTTCTCAAAATTACATAAATTAAATAAATTCAAAATCTATACATAAAAATTCACAAAAATTCCAAATAAATTCCTATAATTCATTTCAACACCTATAATTACCATAAAACACAATTTCATAATTTAATTAATTAATTTTCAAAAATTTGAAAATAATAATAAAATAATAAAAAATACGTAAAAATCAAAATAAATTCCAAAAATTCTACAAAATTTCCCACATGAAGATTAAGCTACTAGGATCAAAGTTTTTGAAGGAATTTTTCATGAATCAATCAAATTAAAGCTAAAAAAATCAAAAACTCAAGTTGATCGAAATGAAGATTAAGCTCAAACCTCAACAACCACCCATTTTTCGGCCAAGTGAAGCTTAGAATAGGGACCACCGGAGCTCAGGGAGTCGATGGAGACCGGTGGTGCACGAAATGTTGGCAGGAATCGCGATCGACGGTGAAGAGCTTCACACGCTGCCACAGTAAATTTCGGGCATTCCAGCAAGCTTCTGGCGACCTGATCATGTCAGAGAGGAAGGGGAAGGAGGTTGGCGATAGCTGGTGGCGGTGAAGGGCGGTCCGACGTACCAAACCAAGAGGCATAGTGAGGGTTGGGCGTGGGACGATCGAAGAAGGAGGATAGGGAGTTGGGCCAGTTTGGTAATTTTGGTAAAGATTTTGATTTTTATCAATATATGATGTATATATATATATATATATATATATATATATATATATATATATATATATATATATATATATATATATATATATATATATACTCACACTATATATTATAATAATATAAACTTTCACACACATAATTTAATATTTTTAATAATTTATACACTTAAAAATAATTAAATAATATTTAAACTAAACAATAAATAATAAAAATTAGGGTAATTAATTAAACCCTAGTTTAATTTAAATAAATACACATATATACACTTTATTTTAGCACTTTAAAAATATATATGAGTTCATTCAAATTCGTTAAATTGTTTAAAATAATTAATATTAAATTATTTACGTGTTAATTTCCCTGAAAATAGAATTCTCGAGAAAATTTTACGTAAATCACTTAAAATAACATAAAATAATTAAAATAAGCTTTAAATAAATATCAACTTATAAAAATATCATAATTATATACAAAATTATTAACACTGCATATCCCGATGCAGTTTAAAATATTTTAAAAACTCGGGATATTACAGTCTTCCCCCCTTACAGGAATTCATCCCCGAATTCCAGAAAGAAAATTACAAGATCAAGAAGGAAAGATATATGGGTAAGAAGCTCGCATCTTAGCTTCAGTCTCCCATGTATGCTCCTCAACTCTGTTGCTATGCCACAAATCCTTGACCATCGAAATCTGCTTCGACCGCAACTGTCGAACTTGATAGTCAACGATCGCCACAGGTTCTTCCACAAACGTCAAATCTTCACTCACTTCTATACTGTCAAGCTGCAACACGTGTGAAGTGTAATATCCCGTGTTTTTAAATATTTTTACACTGTACCGGGATATGCAGTGTTAATAATTTTTGTATATATATTACGATATTTTCACGAGTTGATATGTATTTTAAACCTATTTTAATTACTGTGTATTATTCACAGTGTTTTACGTAAAATTTTCCCGGGACTTGCATTTTCGGGGAAATTTTCACGTAAACAATGTAATATTAATTATTTTAAATATATTTCCGGACTTGCATGAATTCATACGTATTTTTAAATACTAAATAAAGCCTACGTGTGTGTATATTTATTTAATTAGGGTTTTAATATATATAACCCTAATATTATATTATTTATTAATCATTTATTTATTATTATTTAATTATTTTATTTATTATTAAATTATTAAAAATTTATTATTTTATTATTATTTTATTAATATTTAATTATTTTATTTTATTTTATTTTTCTTTTCCTTTTTCTTTTTTTTTCTTTCTTTTTCTTTTTCTTTCCTTTTTCTTTCTTTTTCTTTTTCTTCTTCTCCTTCTTCCTCCCGCGCGCCCGACGCCCGACCACCATCCCTCACCGTCTGCAACTCCGGCCACCTACCGTCGGTGTGCCTCTCGGCTTGCCACCGCCGTTCCCAGCCGTCCTCCGCCGCCCTCCAGCCCCTTTCCCCGACGCCGGCAGCTTCATTTTCCCTCTTTTGGCCGAAAGTTGATCCCATCGTCGTTTCTCCCTCCTCCGGCCACCGTTTTTGACACCGCCGGTCTTCATCGACTCCTTGTGGTCCGGTGAGTGTTATTCTAGCTTTGGTTTGAGCTAAAATGGTTTAGATTTGCTTAGGTTTTGATTTTTCTATTTCGGTCACATTAGGGTTTTTGATTTTTTTGAGCTTCGAATTGATTGATTCATGAAAACTCCCTTCACAAATGTTGATCCTAGTAGCTTAATCTACATGTATGAATTTTTGTAGAATTTTTGGAGACTGTTTGGATTTTTGGGTATTTTTGAATATTTTAATATTATTTTCTAATTTTCGGAAATTAATTATTTAAATTATGAAATTGGAGTTTATGGTTAAATTAGGTGTTGAAATGAATTATAGGAATTTATTTGGAATTTTTATGAATTTCTAAGTATTTATTTTGAATTATTGAAGTTTATGTGATTTTGAGAAATTAGGGTTAATTGTTTTTTTAATTGAAATTAATTGGATAATTGAGTTTAATTATTAATATTATTGATAAATATGTTGAGAAAATTAATTTTGGATAATTGTATGATTTTTGGTGAATTTTTGAAGTAATTTAAGTATATTTATATATATAGGGGTATTTTGGTAATTTTACCTTAAATTGTCTAAAAATGTAATTTAATTGGTTTTAATAGTTATTTAAGGTATAAAAATGATTTCTATAAATTATTTGGTATTTTTAACTAATTAAAACTATTTTTCGTGAATTATTTTCAATTATATATATAATATACGGTTTTTCAAATAAAATGAATTTTTATCGGTTTTTACGGTGTTTTAAGGTTAATTATGTAATTTCTACGTATAAAATGTATTTCTATGCTATAAGGATATTTTTGGTATATCTGGAATATTCTGTGTTTGTGGACCCCGGTCGGTAGACTGTAGTTTGGAGTCCGACCGTGGGATTTTGATTGTGTTGAGCCTATTTCTTGAAGTGTATTTCTTTGCAGGGTCGGCTCTACTCTTTTGAGTAGAGAGATGTCCGTTTTACAGGGGAGGTTCTGCCGAATTTTCGGTAGAATTCTCGTAAAACGTGATATCCAGTCGAACCCTAAATTCTGCTTCCGTATTTAAATACTCTAGATCGAATTCTAGGATTTCTGTTAGGATTATTCTGATGTCGATTATTTATTTCTTGTTTAGTTGCGCCGAGACCGAGGACTAGTGGTCTAGGCCCGTCGGACCTGTCTCGTGGAGCGCACTAGGTGAGTTACTGTACTATGTATATATGCTTAGGATGCATGATTTAGAAATATATGTTTTACTTTGATTAAAATGCTTAATATATGTGATTTGTATTTAAGTATATTTTTGGTTTATTTTGGTATATAATAAATTATATGCATATTTTATTAATAAAATATATTTAAAATGTTTTTTTAAATATATTTTTAATTTAATTTGTGATTTGATTGGATTTATTTGACATATATATACTCGAGATATACCTGATTTACTTTTGGTATATTTCCGGTATATATATGGTTTATGTTGTATTTTATTGAACGTCATGCATCATTTATTTTTGTGAATGAATGTTTTATATTTAATGATGAAGGATATCAATAGAACGTGCTACCTAGTGGGCAGCACTAGGACACCGAGTACGTACCGGTACGCCTATAGTATTTAGGCTATATTACTAACTTATTTGTGGATATTGATTTGATGTGAATATTGATATGTGTGAGATGTGGTTTGGGGTGTGATTGCTGGAGCTCGGTTGACCAAGTGTCTCGGGGCCAATCACACTGGCAGTTAGACTGCTGGAGCTCGGTTGACTTAGTGTCTCGGGGCCAGTCTACTGTCCAAATGGATTAAGTGGATATATTTGGATTCAGTGAGCCTGTATGGTTAGAGTGTTGTCTAACACTATTTTCTGAGGTTGCGATATTCTAGGGTTCTATATAATCCTTCATAAAAGATGATTTTCAAATAAAATATATAAAATGATTTTACTGCATCTGTGTGAATTTGCCTGTATATATATACATATTAGATATGTATTATTGACTGTATGCATTATCATTTAGTATGCATGTATATATATTATAGTAATTCACTCAGTGAGGTCTGACTCCCCTCCGTTGACTATTTTTCAGGAGAGTCAACTTCCTCAGACCTCAGTAGCAGGTCAATACGCCGGATTTCTTCCGCCCCGGCTTCTTTATGTAAACTGTCTACTTGAGTCTTATTTATTTTATCTAGACACTGCAGTAGTTGTGAATTAAAGTATTGGATTTCATGCATTTTATTTTAAAAGAAATGTATAATATTGAAACTGGATTTGTACTAAAGAGATTATGTATCTATGAGATGAGATTTTTATTTAAATCCAGTTGATGTGAATAATATTATGATATTATGATTTTTATTTCCGCTGCATATTATATGAGTATGGTTATTATTACATGATTTATTTTATTTTTTTAGGCTTGCTACGGGTTCCGGATTCGAAAGAATTCCCGTTCCCTAGCACCGGTCATGGCCCCTGTTTTGGGTCGTGACATGAAGGGTCTGAGATATACTTCCTCAGCATCGAGATATGGAATACCGGATGCACCTGTGATATACTCGAGGGCAAAGCCAATCGATATGCAACAATGCCAACTCTCTCTAGAATCTTAAACGGTCTGATATATCTCGGTGCCAATTTACCCTTTTTGCCAAATCTCATCACACCCTTCATCGGAGACACCTTCAGAAAAACAAAATCTCCAACCTAAAACTCCACATCTCTGCACCTAGGATCTGCATAGCTCTTCTGCCTGCTAACTGCGGTCTCTAATTTGCGCTTAATCACAACGACTTTCTTTGCAGCATCTTGAACCATCTCAGGTCCAGTCAATGCTCTCTCCCCAATCTTATCCCAACTCAGAGGGGATCTACACTTCCTTCCATACAACACCTCATACGGTGCCATGTCAATACTGCTATGGTAGCTGTTATTATATGTAAACTCTATGAGTGGCAAATGATCATCCCAGCTACCTCCCAAATCCAGGACACACATCCTCAACATATCTTCTAGTGTCTGGATCGTCCTCTCAAACTGACCATCTGTCTGAGGATGAAAAGCAGTACTGAAATCCAACCTAGTGCCCATTGCTTCCTGCAACTTCTGCCAAAAATGAGAGGTAAACACTGAACCTCTGTCTGACACAATGGACACAGGTACTCCATGAAGGCACACAATATGCTTCACATATAGCTTCGCCAATCTAGCTACGAAATAGGTGGCTTTCACAGGCAAGAAATGTGCAGACTTCGTCAACCTGTCTCCAATCACCCAGATGGAATCGTATCCATCCTTAGAATGAGGTAAACCAACCACAAAATCTATAGCTATCCTTTCCCACTTCCACTCGGGAATAGGAAGAGGCTGAAGCTTCCCAGAAGGCTTCTGTTGTTCAGCTTTCACTTGCTGACATGTGAAGCACTTAGCAACATAATCAGCGATATCCTTCTTCAGTTTGTCCCACCAGTATAAATCTCTGATACTGTAATATCCAGTCTTTTTAAATATTTTAATATTGTATCGGGATATGCAGTGTTAATAACTTTTGTATATAATATTTATATTTTATGAGTTTGTTATTTAATTAAAGCTTATTTTAATTATTTATATTATTTTAAGTACTTTACGTAAAATTTTCCCAGGAATTTTATTTTCGGGGAAATTAATAGGTAAATAATTTAATATTAATTATTTTAAACAATTTTACGAACTTGCATGAACTCATATATATTTTTAAAGTGCTAAATAGAGTGTATATATGTGTATATATTTAAATTAAAATAGGGTTTAATTAATTACCCTAATTTTTATTATTTATTATTTAGTTTTAATATTATTTAATTATTTTTTTAGTGTATAAATTATTTAATATATTAAATTATGTGTGTGATGTATATTTAATATGTGTGGGAATTTATATTATTTTAATATATAGTGTGGGTGTATATATATATATACATATATACATATATATAGTTGAAAATAAAAAATTATTGCCAAATTACCATTTTGCCCTAATCCCCTCTCCTTCTTCCCCGATCACCCAACCACCCACAACCACCATCTGTCACGCTGTTCTCTTACCGTCAGTGTGCCTCCTAGCGTGCCACCTTCTCCCTTAGCCTTCCCCGCCACCTGTTGCAGTTGTTTTCGGTGTTGGGAAGCTCATTTTTGGTCGGAAAGCCGAAAGTTGAAGCTAACGTCGATCGACGTGATTCCGGCCACCGTTTTTGACATCGCCGATCTTTATCTTCTCCTTGAGCTCCGGTGAGTGTGATTCCAAGCTTTGTTTCACTTAAAATGGTCTAGATTTGCCTAGGTTTCGATTTTGCAATTTCGGCCTATTAGGGTTTTCAATTTTTTTTGAGGTTCAATTGATTGATTCATGAAAAATTCCTTCACAAATGTTGTTCCTCTTAGCTTAATATTCATGTGTGAATTTTTGTAGAATTTTTGGAATTTATTTTGATTTTTGGGTATTTTTGAATATTTTATTATTATTTTCTAATTTTCAAAAATTAATTAATTGAATTATAAAATTGTGTTTTATGATAAATATAGGTGTGGAAATGAATTATATAAATTTATTTGGAATTTTTATGTATTTATTTTGAATTTCTTTAATTTATGTAATTTTGAGAAAATAGGGTTAATTATGTGTTTAATGGAAATTTATTAGTTAATTGAGTTTATTTATTAATATTATTGATATATATGTTGAGAAAATTAATTTTTAGCAATTATAGTATTTTTGGTGAATTTTTGAATTAATTTTAGTATATTTATATATATATAGGGGTATTTTGGTAATTTTACCCTAAATTGGCTAAAAATGTAATTAAATCGGTTTTAATAGTTATTTAAGGTATAAAAATGATTTCTACAAATTATTTAATATTTTTAACTAATTAAAACTATTTTTCATAAATTATTTTCAATTATATATATAATATATGATTTTTCTAATAAAATGAGTTTTTATCGGTTTTTACTGTGTTTTAGGGTTAATTATGTAATTTATACTTATAAAAAGTATTTTTAGTATATAAGGGTATTTTCGATATTTCTGTATTGTTCTGTGATTATGGACCTCGGTCGATAAACTGTAGCTTGGAGTCCGATCGAGGGGTTGTGATTTTGATTCTGTGTTTATTTTTTGAAGTGTGTTTCTTTGCAGGGCCAGCTCTACTCTTTGAGTAGAGAGATGTCCGTTTTACAGGGGAGGTTCTGCCGAATTTTCAGTAGAATTCTCGTAAAACATGATGTCTGGTCGGATTTTGATTTAATTCTGTGTCTAGTAATCTAGATTGAGTCTTTAGAACTTCTGTAGATGTATTCTGATATTTTGTGGTCGTTTGCTTGTTTACTTGCGTCGAGATCGAGGCCTAGTGGACTAGGCCCATCGGACCCATCTCGAGGAGCGCACTAATTGTGAGTTATTATTTTATATATATATGCTTTAGGGTGCATGATTTAGAAATGTATGTTTTATTTTGATTAATTATGCATAAATAATTCAATTAGTATTTAAGTTTATTTTTAGTTTATTTTGGTTTATCTTTAGTTTATTTTCAATATATTTTAAATCATATGCATGTTTTGCTAATAAATTAGGTTTAAAATGTTTTTGAATATATTTCTAGTTTATTTCGTAATCTATCTGGATTTCTTTGACGTGTATATACTCGAAATATACCTGGTTTATTTTTAGTATATTTCTAGTATATATATGGTGTTTGTTGCTATTTTATTCAATTCATGCATCATTTACTTTTATGAATGTATGCTTTATATTTTAATGAAGGATATTAATAGAACGTGCTACCTAGTGGGCAGCACTAGGACCGAGTATGTATCGGTATGCTTATAGCATTTAGGCTATATTACTAACCTGTTTGAGGATATTGATTGGATTTGATTTATCTGATGTGTGATATGATTTGGGAGTGTGATTGCTGGAGCTCGGTTAACTAAGTGTCTCGGGGCCAATCACACTGACAGTCAGACTGTTGGAGCTCGGTTGCTTTAGTGTCTCAGGGCCAGTCTACTGTCCAAATGGATTTAGTGAATATATTGGAATAAGTGAGCCTGTGTGGCTAGAGTGTTGTCTAACACTGTTTGAGGTTGCGATTTTTCTAGGGTTCTATTTGATCCTTCATAACTAGTGGTTTTCAAACAAAATATATAAAAGTTATTTTTATTGCATTTGTGTGTATTTGCCTGTATATATATTTATATATATACTATTGACTGTATGCATTGTCATTTAGCATGCATGCATATATATTATAGTAATTCACTCAGTGAGGTCTGACTCCCCTCCGTTAACTATTTTTCAGGAGAGTCATCGTCTTTAGACCTCAGTAGCAGGCCTATATGCCGGATTTCTTCCGCCCCGGCTTTATTATGTAAACTACTCACTTGAGTTTAGTTTATGATCTAAACACTGTAGTAGTCGTAAAATTGTTAAAAGATATTGTATTATATTTGTATGAGTTATGTATTTTAAGAATTTGAACTGGATTTGTATTAAAAGAGTTTAATTATATATGAGATGAGGATTTGATTTAATTTCATTTGGTGGAAATATTATTTTGATATTTATGATTTTATTCCGCTACATAACATTTTACTTAATTGTGTTGTTATTATTACTATTGCATGTTTTATTTTATTTTTAGGCTTGCTACGGGTTCCGGATTCGACAGAATTCCCGTTCTCTAGCGCCGGTCATGGCCCCTGTTTTGGGTTGTGACAGATACTGTGGTACATCTTAGTGACATCCGGATGTACGCTATAGGCTGTAGAATGTGCTTCCTCTAGGATCTCTTCTCTTAAATCATCCACATCAGGAACACACAATCTACCACTGATCCACAACACACCGTCATCATCAAGTGTGAAATCAGTGAACTTCCCTGCTCGAGCATTCTCTGCAAGCTCTTCAAGAATAGGATCTCGGCTTTGAGCTGCTTTAATCCTATCCCTCAGTACAGATCGCACCTTAAATTGAGCTAGCAGTCCACCTGACCTACTGATCTTCATCATCAGACCTTGATCCACTAATAGATGTAACTCCTGGATCAACGATCTTCTTTCAACACTGATGTGAGCAAGACTGCCTGAGGACTTTCTACTCAAGGCATCTGCTACCACATTAGCCTTGCCCAGATGATATAAAATCTCACAGTCATAATCTTTCAAAAGTTCCAACCATCTCCTCTACCTCAGATTCAGATCTCTCTGCTGGAAAATGTACTTAAGGCTCTTGTGATCAGTAAAAATCTCACAAGTCACCCCGTACAGATAATGTCTCCAAATCTTGAGAGCAAAGATCACTGCAGCCATTTCAAGGTCATGTGTAGGATAGTTCTACTCATGCTTCTTCAACTGCCTCGAAGCATAGGCTATCACCCTACCATTCTGCATCAACACACAACCAAGGCCAACTCTAGAGGCATCACAATAAACTGTGAACTTGTCCACACTATTAGGTAAAGCTAACACTGGGGCTGTGGTTAATTTCTCCTTCAACAACTGGAAACTGTTCTCACAAGCTTCTGACCACTTGAACCTAACATTTTTCTGAGTCAAACAAGTCATAAGGGCTACAATTCTAGAAAAATCCTGCACAAACCGCCTATAATACCCAGCTAAACCTGGAAAAATCCAAATCTCAGTAACAGAAGTCGGTCTAGGCCACTCAGACACTGCTTCAATCTTCTGTGGATCAACCTGGAGACCTTCTTTAGACACCACGTGTCCAAGAAAGAAAACACTCTCCATCCAGAAATCACACTTCAAAAATTTAGCATAAAGCTGATGATCTCTCAATGTCTGCAGTACAGTCCTCAAATGATATACATGCTCCTACATACTCCTTGAATAAACCAGTATATCATCGATGAAGACTACCATAAATGATCCATATATGGTCTGAATACCCTGTTCATTAGGTCCATAAAAGCTACTGGTGCATTAATCAAACCAAAAGACATCACTAGGAACTCATAATGGCCATAACGAGTGCGGAATGCCGTTTTAAGGAACATCGGCTTCACTAATCCACAGCTGATGATAACCCGACCTCAGATCAATCTTGGAAAAGAACTGTGCACCCTGTAGCTGGTCAAACAAGTCATCTATCCTCGGGAGAGAATACTTATTCTTCACTGTCACCCTTGTTTAGCTCTCTGTAGTCAATGCACAGTCTCAGGGTACCATCCTTCTTCTTCACAAACAGGACTGGTGCACCCCAAGGAGAAACACTGGGTCTGATAAAAACCTTATCCAATAACTCTTGTAACTGCTCCTTCAACTCTTTCAACTCTGCAGGAGCCATTCTGTAGGGTGGCATAGATATAGGAGTAGTACCTGGAACCATATCTATACAGAACTTAATCTCTCTGTGAGGTGGTAAACCTGGTAACTCCTCAGGAAAAACATCAGGAAACTCACAGGCAACAGGAACATCTGTGAGTGACAACTTCTCCACTGAAGAATCCCTGACCAATGCCAAATATCCTTGACATCCTTTCCTCAGTAACTTCCTAGCCGTAATAGTAGAAATAAGATTCTGAGGTGCGGAACTCCTATCACCCACAAACTTAAATTCTTCTTCACCAGGAATTCTGAAAGTCACCTCTTTATTTCGATAATCTACCATGGTATAGTGCTGAGATAACCAATCCATAACCAGAATAACATCAAACTCCATCACATCTAATAGAATCAAATCAGCGGGTAATTCTCTATCTCCCACGAGAACTGGACAACCAGAAAGAACAATATCGGTGTCCAAAAAATCGCTCAGAGGAGTGGCAACAGACAAAGGAAAAGCCATCCTCAAAGCTTGCCAACAAGACTTGGAAGCAAAAATGAGAGAAAAAAACGAATGCGTGACACCCGGATCAAACAAAACCTATGCATCCAGGTAACAGATAGAAACAATACCTGCCACGACTGCATTAGATGTCTGAGCATCCTATTGAGTAAGATGGAAGACTTTGGCCTGACCTTGACCTCCCTGCTGACTGGTAGAAGCCTGGCCAACACCTCTAGCACCTCCTCTAGTACCTTTACCACGACCCTGCTGTGGAACAATTTGAGTGGAACTTTAATGCTGGGCTGGAGGCAACTGAAATGGAACTGGTGCAGCACTAGCAATCAACTGCTATGGAAGTCATGGAATCTGTGGCTGCTGATACCCGGAGTAAGGACATGATCTGGCATAATGTCCTGTCTACCCGCATCTGAAACATGTCAGTGGTGTCAAGTAACACGGTCCCTGATGGACTCTACTGCAGGTTTGGCAAACACTGGTAGCTGATCCAGAACTACGACCGCTACTGCTGCTCAAAGCACCTGACCTGAATCTGAATGGTCTACGCTGACCTCCACGGCCATGTCTACTGCTCCGATGCACTCGCTGCTGCTGCCTCTGGCTCTATTGAGTTGGACCTCTCTGCTGACTACTCGAACCAATATTAAAACTTGAATACGGAGTAGTCTGCAATCCACTCGACTGAACTCCCAGCTGGTAATAATCAGGCATCGCTCCTTGCCTAACTAGCCTCAGCTCAATTCCTTGGCCAACTCAATCACAGACTCCAGAGTAAGGCCTGTTGTAGGCATACCAGCAAATGCTGAACCCAATCCGGTGACGTAGGTAGTGACTGCGAAATATTGATCTCGCATCAAATCCTCTACATATCTACCCAGCCAGAGAAACTCTTGGGTGTACTCCTCAACTTATCGATCACTACGAGAAATGCTGGTCAATCGGAGACGATAGCTCATACGGAGAGGCTCTGGACAGAATCTCCTCATAAACTGCTCTCGAAACTGAGCCCAGGTCATGGTCATCCTAAATCATCTGAATAAACCAGTCTAGGGCTGGTCCCTCAATAGACAGCTCGACGATCATAATCTATTGATACTCGGTGTGAGCAGTCCGAGTCCTAGTCTCGATCGCATGCAGAAAGTCTAACGGATCAGAAGTCCCATCAAACGTAATCCTACCAAATCTGGCATAGAACAGAGCTGCCTCAGGGTCAGACATACCCTGGTGGTAGGCAGGCTGAACAACTTGAGGTATAAGATCCTCAAACTCAGTCTCAACAGGCTCCTCATCCTGTATCTCTCTCTGCCTACGGCGACCTGCCACTCCTCGAGGTCTACCTCTGCCACGACCTCTGTGTCTAAGTAGCTGCTCAGGAGGTAAAACCTCATCCTGAAAAGACTCGTCATCCTCGGCCTCAACTCGTCATCCTCGGCCTCAACGACCGGTGGAGCGACATGCGCTCGCCTCCTCATTCTGAAAAGACACAGAATGATTAAGAAAAAAATTTCAAATAAATTCCTATAATTCATTTCAACACCTATAATTACCATAAAACACAATTTCACAATTTAATTAATTAATTTTCAAAAATTAGAAAATAATAATAAAATAATTAAAAATACCCAAAAATCAAAATAAATTCCAAAAATTCTACAAAAATTCCCATATGAAAATTAAGATACTAGGGTCAAAGTTTGTTAAGGAATTTTTCATGAATCAATCAAATTAAAGCTAAAAAAAATCAAAAACTTAAGTTGACTGAAATGAAGATCAAGCTCAAACCTCAACAACCACCCATTTTCCAGCCAAGAGAAGCTTAGAATAGGGACCACCGGAGCTCAGGGAGTCGATGGAGACCGGTGGTGCATGAAATGGTGGCCAAAATCGCGATCGACGGTAAAGAGCTTCACACATTGCCATAGTAAATTTCGGGCGTTCCAGCGAGCTTCCGGCTACCTGATCACGTCAGAGAGGAAGAGGAAGGAAGGGGAAGGAGGTTGGCGACAGCTGGTGGCGGTGATGTTTTAAACCCTAGTTTAATTTAAATAAATACACATATATACACTTTATTTTAGCACTTTAAAAATATATATGAGTTCATGCAAATTTGTTAAATTGTTTAAAAATAATTAATATTAAATTATTTACGTGTTAATTTCCTCGAAAATAGAATTCTCGGAAAAATTTTACGTAAAACACTTAAAATAACATAAAATAATTAAAATAAGCTTTAAATAAATATCAACTCATAAAAATATCATAATTATATACAACATTATTAACACTGCATATCCTGATGCAGTTTAAAATATTTTAAAAACTCGGGATATTACATTGCATGATGATCTTACTTAGAGAATAAAATCCATGAAGGTCCATGGAATGCCATGGATTGAACTTTGTAGCTAAGTATAGTTTCTAGGTTTTTTTAGTTGTTTATTATTGTTTTAATTTTATTTTTTTATTATTTTTGGGATTGTATTAATTTTTTTCTTTTATTTTTATTTTCAGTAGATCATTGTAATAGCCTTAATGGTGGGAATAATGAAATCATGTGTGTGTGATTGTGTGTTTTATTTTAATTAATTGATTAGGAAAATTAGGGTTTTAATTAGGTAATTGATTAAAATTAATTGCTATAGAAATCATTAGGGTTTTGAGTTAAAATTAAATTAGATTTAAGTGGATAGAATTAGGGTTTCTTGATATGGTCACTTTAATTAAATAAGGTTTTTTTTATAAGAAATAAATTAATTGTTTGATGTTTTATTTTATTGTTTTGGTATATCTATTGTTTTTGGGTTTTGTTTGTTTATGTTTATATGTTTTAGGCCCTAAGTCCATATTAGGCTCTAACCCATTTAAATAAATTTAGGTTTTTTTGTAGGTTTAATTAATAAAACTGCATCTTTAGGTCCATAATTAATTAGATTTAGGATAAAGATAACTTAGGCCCATTCAGTTAATCTAGACATAGGCCCACCTAGTTTAATTTAATTAATTAGACATAGTCCATTAAGTTAAAGCATTTTCCATAATTTGTATATTTAAGATCACCGTAGAATTAAAATATGTAGAATTAGGTCCACTAATTTAAATACTTTATAATTTGTAGATTTAAGCCTATTTGTATAATTAAAATAAATAGACTTAGGTTCACTTAATTAAAATTGAATAGGAAATAGGTTCATTAGTCTTTAGGGTCACTTGTAAATTAAAACATGTACATGTAGTCCATTTAATTAAAATCAATATAGATTAGACTAACTTAGGGATTGTGAATTTAAATGAATGCATTGTTTACATGTATTTTTTATGACTGGTTTGCCTGGAGTTAATTATTTAAATAAAGGTTTATATGAAATTGCATGTAAATAGAGGGTAAGGTAGTAATTCATAAAGTAATTCTAAAAATCATAAGACTGAAAGAAGTTGGTATTCCGTACCTAGAATCTCTTAGTTGTGGTACCGACTTTCTTTTAGAGAATCGAATACCACCATTTTTTTTATTTGTCCCAGTTATTACCCTAAGTGGTGACTCCTCATCTCCATGCCATGTCTTTATGACAGTGGTTAATGTGTTCTCTAAAGCCCTGAGCTTAAAAAGTGTTGTGGCTGCTAAGATCTTGGATGCGTGTTACTTTTGGTTTATTTTCAATTTCCCATACAATAACAAAAGACGACTTTAAGATATAGTCATGTTTGTGCTCCATTTTCTATGGATGAGAACTAATAAAATCATTTCTAGCATCCTCTGAATACAAAATTAAATTAGAAACCAAAAAGCAACAAAAAATAAATTACAAAAAACTAATAATAATATATAATACATCAACACCCTTCACATTCTGTCCACCAAAACCACCAGAATGAGTAGGAACATAAATTGAATCACCATTTTCTACACACTATTCAATAAAAAAAGTTACAACTAAACGAAACATATAAAAAAATAAAAAAGTATTTCATAGAGCAATGCATGCTAGTCTCTTTTAACGAAAGCCAATAAAAAATTAATTTAATGATACTACAATATTTTTAGCTATTTTATTTATAGGATTATATATTTGATTTATTGGAATTAAAAAAATAACATTTAGAAAATAATGTTAAATTTATTAAAAAAGAAAGAGAAAATAAAAAAAAAGGGAACAAAAAAATAAAAATAAAAAGAGATTGTATGTCAGCATAAAATGTAAAAAAAATATGAAATAAAATCCAAAAAATATATATATTGGCTAATGCTCCACTAATAAAAAAATGAAAATAAAAAGAGAAAATAAAAATTTTGAAACAAGATGACAACCAAAAAAAGAGAGAGAAATTAAAATAATAAAGAGAAATTAAAAATAAAAAAGAAAGGAATGAGGAAAGAATAAAAATAAAAAAAAATAATAAGGAAAAAAGAGAAATAATAAATAATAAAGAGAAAATATAAAAAAGGAAGGAGGAAAGAAAAAATGAAATTTTTAAAAAAGAGAAAAATGAATAAAGAAGGAAAAAATAAAGGGAATAAAAATAAAAAAGAAAGAAAAAATAAAAATAAAAGAAAAAATAAAGTAAAAGGAAGAATGATGCATATCTATAAATAAAAGTGACACTCATGTAATTAAAAGTGATATTTTAGTAATAAACAAAAACTTGAGCTATTTTAGTTAATGTTTTTTAAAAAGTATCTATTTGTGTAAAAATATCTAATAAAAATGCATCTTTAGACCCATAATTAAATAGATTTTTGATAGAGATAACTTAAGTCCATTCAATTAATCTAGACATAGGCCCACCTAGTTTAATTTAATTAATTAGACATAGTCCATTAAGATAAAGCATTTTCCATAATTTGTATATTTAAGATCACCGTAGAATTAAAATATGTAGAATTAGACCCACTAATTTAAATACTTCATAATTTGCAGATTTAAGCCTATTTGTATAATTAAAATAAATAGACTTAGGTTCACTTAATTAAAATTGAATAGGAATTAGGTTCATTAGTCTTTAGGGTCACTTGTAAATTAAAACATGTACATGTAGTCCATTTAATTAAAATCAACATAGATTAGACTAACTTAGGGATTGTGAATTTAAATGAATGCATTTTTTACATGTTTTTTTTATGACTAGTTTGCCTAGAGTTAATTATTTAGATAAGGATTTATATGAAATTACATGTAAATAGAGGGTAAGATAGTAATTCATAAAGTAATTCTAAATGAGCATATGACTAAAACAAGTTGGTATTCCGTACCCAGAATCTCTTGGTTGTGGTACCAACTTTCTTTTAAAGAATCAAGTACCACCATTTTTTGATTTGTCCTAGTTATTACCCTGAGTGGCGACTCCTCATCTCCACGCCATGTCTTTATGATAGTAGTTAATGTGTTCTCTAAAGCCCTGAGCTTAAATAGTGTTGCGGCTGCTAAGATCTTGGATGCATGCTAAACCCCGCCGTTTATAGTAGTGACTCCACTAGGGATAAGAGATACTGATTCCACTTGTGTTATTTAGAATTATTTTATTAATTATTATCTTATTCTTGCATTCATTCTGCATGTCCCTATTAATTGATGGCATTGGTTTATGGTTCCATGATTCCACTAGCTTCATAGGATTGTAAATTGGCTAATCATCACTCTTAGCCTTAACTCAGTTCAAGAGAGATTATCGAGCTCATTTGACCAGGGTTTGTAACCCGAGTCTTAAAGGGGGTAGTCTTCTCTCAAGTTTGCAAAGGATGTCGAGCCCCTCTAACCTCAGCTTGTAACTCAAGTCTTAAAGGAGGGCATCTTGCTAAAGGAACCTTGACCTTTTCCACTAGACTTGGCTCATGTAGTGGCTTAGAAACTTCCCTAGGATTACCCAAATTGCTTGTGAATGTTGCCATGAGGTATTTTTATCTATAAAAGCCTAAGTCCATACTTTAGAAGCCCATAAGGACTAATAAAGATTTAGGCTATGCTTTTATACCTAGAAATATTGTTTCTATGCATTACTGATTTGAGAGATTTGGCATGTGTGTCAATTCTTGATATCCCCTATTAATATTAAGGCCAAGATAAAAAATCTTAGGAAAAGAGACTCACCATTGAATGCGTGTGTGGGAGTAATAAGGTTAGAAGGATGTATGTACATTTGACTTATTACTTGACCTGCTACTCATTGCATGGCACATGCATCATGCATACATGCATTTCATGCATCATACTAACACTTTGTCTTTTAGCCATCATAGAGTCATCTGTGTTTTCTTGTGTTTGGAGTCAGAAAGGTGGCAAACTAGTGAGAATAGATTCGAGCCCACAATTAATTATAAAAGAGATCCTTAGCAGACTAGAAAGGATTCCTATTAGCCCACTCTACCTGGAAGCTACATAAGCTCAAGCTAAACAAGTAAAAGAAATGGAACAACAAGAGGGAGGAAACTAGACCTTAGAGGAATTTTAAAGGAGCATTGATGGATGACATGAGAACAATGATGCAAAATGAATTAAGACAAGCTCTAGCTGGATTAATACTACCACCTGTTGCTGCTGCACCTCCCGTTGTGGCCAATCCACCTGTTGTGGGCACACCACCTGCTAACAATCACAATGCTGCTAGGAATATACCTACTGTGGAAATAAAATTGGAGGATGTTGAGAGCTACATGGTTGAAAAGGCAAAAAGGGAATCACTTGTGCAAGTTCAAGAGCTAGAATCCAAGCAGATGAAAGCACTGACTCAGAAGATGTCCAAAATGGAAGAATTGATGAGACGATAAGGCATCGAATACTCATTTAATTTTGATGATATGATGCAATTTGAGGAGGATAAGATGCCTAATAAGTTCAAGATGCCACAGCTGCAGAAGTTTAATGGTACTAGAGACCCTAGAATCCACCTTAGTCAATATACAACTTCTATAAGCACCACTAAGGCTCCTTTGTCTATAGTTACCAAGTTTTTTGTACTATCCTTGAAGAGCATGACTGTCAATTAGGATCATAGGTTGGAGAAGTCTATCCAAGCAGACTAGAGAGAATTATGTACTGCTTTTCTAAAATAATATGACTACAATACCAGGCTTGAGGTGTCCATTATGGATTTAGAATTGACCAAGCAAAAGCCTAATGAGTCATTTTCAAATTTTTTGACTAGTTTTATGAATAAGGTAGGACTAATTAAGAACAAACTGGCTGAGAAGGATTAGGTTAGGATGATAGTCCAAAATGTGTTACCTAATCTAGTTGAGAGGTTATAGACGATGAACCCCAAGATATTTACGATAATGGGTTACAAGCTGAGGAGATTGAAAGTCAGAAAAAGAAGTTTGCTAAAAGCACCAGAGCAATAAACTACCCAACTAGGGGCTCACAACAAGGAAATGCTAGTTGGGTTATGGGAGTCCATGTTATTTAACAACCCAGGAGATTCTTGAATTTTAACTAACCCCTATCTAAAGTCCTAGTCTGTTTGATCCAAAAAGGCCTCCTTAGACCCTTAACCCCCTCTAAACCGCCAAACCTAAATCTCCTTGGCTTTGACCTAAACAGTCACTGTAAATTTCACTAAATAGTTGCCCACTCCACTGACTCTTACATGTGCCTTAAACATGAAATTCAAAATCTTATAGACTCTAGAAAAATCATAGACCCTGAGAAATTAAATCCAAACCCAAACACCAAAAACAACCCTTTAATAAATTACCAAAACATGCCACCCCCAACCACCATGATGATCAACTCAGGAGTAAGTGAGGAAGAAGTATTGAGCTCCTTTGAGTACCTACACCTTAAAAATCAATGAGAAATCTCCTAATGCCCCTAAAGATATGGAAAGAGCAGAAGACTTATAAGATTTTTTTATTCTAAACCACCTTGTTTTGATATATCCATTGAGTCAATCATGCCTATAGGATGGGGTCATGAATTTGATGATGAGAAGATGCCAGATAAGAAAGAAAAATGCATGGTTAAGGTGTGGAAAGATAGAAAGAAGGATCAAGCTATTAGGGTTATTGACATCTGGTACAATTCTAATGAAGAAGGATTGAAGGCTACAATGTATAGGTTGATAATCCAGAAGTTACTCATGTTACTAGAAGCGGTAAGGGTTATAAATTGATGGAGAAGACTATAGAGAGAGAAGAAATTACTGAAAGAGACGACTCAGATGAACACAATGATGGCTTGATCCTTGAACAACTTAAGAAGGCAAAAGTAAATGTGAGCATTTAGGAGCTCTTGATGCACTCAAGTAGCCATAGGAAGGCTCTGGTTAAGGCTCTAGCAAATATAAACATTGAAACTACTATAACCCCTTAGGAAATGGTGGCCAAGGTTACTAAGAAGAAGCATGGTGTTATTACCTTTTTTGACGAGGATTTACCTGTAGAAGGGAGGAATCATGTTCATTCCAATTGAAGTAAGGGGGAAAAGGACTAATTATGTAATAATGGATAATGTGTCTGCAATTAATGTTTGCCCATTACAAATCCTACCTAATCTAGGGGTGAAGGTGGAAGATTTAACAAAGTTGGACCTCATAATAAAAGCTTATGATGATAGCACAAGGAATGTAGAGGGAACATTTATGGCTCTTATAATAGCTAGACCTATAGAGGCAATGGTGGAATTTACTGTGCTAGATATCCTTGTCACCTATGCCTTGCTTTTGGGTAGGCCTAGGTATCACATTTTGGGTGGAGTGCCTTCAATTGTCCATCAAAAGGTGAAATTCCTATTGGATGGAGAGGTTGTGACTTTAAATGCTAGTATGGGTAGGATAGTATTCGTAGTTATAGATAGTCAAAAGCAGGTAGTTACTCCTTTTGGTCTTAAAATAGCCATGATCTCTGATTGAAGTAAGGTAGATCCAGGGGTTATGAACATGATTAAGAAGGTGAACTATCAGCCTAGACAAGGATTAGGAAAGAATGAGCAAGGAAGTCCAAAACTCTGAAGTTTTAAAAGCCAATGTGATATAAGAGGATTGGGCTATACAAGAGTTAGGTTTGGCAATAAAGGAGCTAGAAGAAGATTTCTCAATGAGAACAACTTCTTAAAGAATGTGGGACCACTGAAGGATAGCTTTATCAAAAAAAGGAAAGAGAAGCTATAGCTGGGTAAAAGAGAGCCTGTCCAAGTAGCTAGTGTGAATATTCCCAGGTTTGAGATCTTTAAAAAGAAAATAGTTGAGAGTTTGGTGCAAGAAAACAAAGACAAGGTGATGAAGAAAGTTGTTAAAAAGATGGGGACTGAGGCCATTGAAGAGTTGCTTTATCTGCCACCTAACGAAGAATGCAGCTAAGATGTCTCAAGAAGGATGAAGCAAAACAAGTGATGAGGGAGATTCATGCAAGGGTTTGTGGATCTCATATGAATGGGATGATTTTGGCAAAGAAAATAATTCGACAATGGTACTATTGGATGAGCATGGAAAGCGACTGCATCCAGATAGTGAGACAATGTCATCAATGCCAGATACATGGGAATCTCAATCATCTTCCCCCTATAGTGTTAAACAGTTTAACATCTCTATGGCCCTTTGTAGCAGGGGGATGGATATAATTGGGGAGATAAGACCAACTGCCTCAAATAGGCATAAATATATAGTTGTGGTGATTGACTATTTCTCCAGATGGATAGAAGTAAAATCCTTTGGCACTTTAAAGGCTAGATAGATGGCAAGATTCAGAAGAGTCTTATTTGCAAATACAGGATCCTACATCATGTTGTGATGGAAAATGGTGTTTAGTTTCAGGCAGAGACAGCTAAGTTATTATAGAGATACAAGATTGAGCATCATAAATCCTCACCTTATCGACCTCGGGCTAACAGTGCAGTTGAAGCAGCCAATAAGAATATAAAGAGAATCCTCTTTAAGATGGTGAAAATGCATAAAGATTGGTTTGAATATCTCCCTTTTTCCTTGTAGGGATATAGAACTACAATGCGCACTACTATAGGACATACACCATTCTTATTAGTACATGGTTGTGAAGTAGTTTTGCCTATAGAGATAGAAATTAAATCTTTAAGGGTTGTTATGGAAGCAAAAATCCTTGAGAGCAAATGGATGTAAAAGAGATACAACCACCTCGTATCTCTAGATGAGAAAAGGATGGAAGCTTTATTTCACACTCAGATTTATCAAAGAAGAATAGCAAGAGCCTTTAACAAGAAAGTCAAACCTGAAAAGATAAGGGCTAGAGATATGGTGCTAAAGTAGTCAAGGGTAATGGTGTTTGATCCAAGAGGAAAATTTAAACCAAATTGGGAAGGACAGTATTTAGTTAAGACAATTTTGCCTAAAGGAGCTGTAAAGATATTGGATCTTAAAGGGATCTTAAAGGGAATAAGTTCATTGAGCCAATCAACTTAGATTACCTTAAGAAATACTACCTTTAAAACAAAAAGGGTCTACTGGCTGGAAAACCTGAAAGGGCTAGTCAAGTAAAAATTAGGATTTAGAAAACCCACAAAGGGCTGGTAAGCAAAACTTAGGGGATAAAATAAACGAGGTGATCCTATAGATTAGAAAGAAAAAACAAAACATGAGAGTATGAAAAACCAGACTTATGAGATTACTATTTTTATTTTTGTTTCTTCTTTTATGACTCATCTAATAATACTTGAGTCCTTTTGTATTTAGCAAATCCTGGTGGTTCTATAGCTTGTATGGTAACCCAGGCCTTGTAGTTATCATTAGTAGTCATATCAGTATCCAAGTGCATGTTATACTCTAATGCTCTACAAGGCCACAGGTTCTTCACTTTGTCTTAGGGGGAAGCCTTCAAAGTTAGGTACAACAGCCACAATGAATTATAAGCAACCATATTGATGACAAAGGCGTGAAGGGGAAATGAAGGTCAAAAACTGTAACCTAGGAATAAGAACATAGTGGCCATATAGGTTAATGGTTACAAACTTCAACTTCCACCAAAGATAAACCCATGTAATCTCAATATCAACAATGCCTTTCATCCAATTAATCCATTGATCTATAGTATGCTTGTCCTTCATCTTTAAGGGGTGAGACTATAGATGATGAGGTTGATAAATCAAAGCATTGGTGGGGGGCATTAAGCAAACTCAATTTCTCCTGTAACTAAATCTAAAAAAAAAAGCTAAGTTGCAAACCCAAAAGGGTAGCTTAGGCAAAAAAAAAAAAAAGAAGAAGAAGGTTACATACCTGAAGGAGAAGTAAACTGCTTGAAAATCAATTCTAAATCTTGAAATTATCTAATCCAATGATAGTTTCAGCAAGCATAACCATCACGGGGTTAGCTCTAACCTCCATTTATTCTAAAACATTGACAATCCTTATGTTGGCATCTCCATGAGAAGCCACTAATAGGAATTAGGCATACAAGTAAAAAGAGACAGTCCTAATCCAAGTGGCATTATTCTTGTCCATAGTCCTATAAGAAGTAATCAAAGAAGAAAGACTAAAAGTCCTAGGGTTTTGTGCGTACATATAGATATTGCTTGGGGGCATATTGAAGAATGCCATTAGTCTCTGGGGAATTGCATCTTAAGATTAAGAACAACAATCACAGTAATTAAGTCCAAATAATAGCTAAGAATAGAAACAAACTCTTTAATTAATGGACATAGATCTTGTCCATTGAATCTAAATATGTGGTCCTTGACATTCAAGAAGGCGGCAGTAGCATGAAGAAAATTATGGTTTATTTTTAGATGTTAAAGAGATTTCAAGGATTTGACATGGAAGGGTAGCAGCCTATTCCAATCATCTCCATCAAGGCCTTTAAGAAATTTCTTCATCAAATTAAAGGGTGGCTTATGTCATGATGAAAGCAAATAAAAGAGAGGGATAGGAGACAATCCTTTTGGCAAGCCCTTTATATAGACGCAAAGGTTAATCTGGATGGGATTAAAATTTTGCATTTTAGGATTGAACTCAAATCAAGAATCAAAATGGAAAAGAGTGAAGAACCGGAGCTGAATTTTTGATAAAAAATTTAAAAATTTTAAAAATTCGATTAGAAATCAAGAATTCCAATTGAAATTCTAGAAATTTGATTGAAAATCTATAATGCCAATAAGATTTCCAATGTTTTTAACAAAAAAATAAATAAATTTTAGGGTTTGATCCAAAATAAAAAAATCCATAAACCATTCAGAATAGGAGGAGCAGTTCACAGTGAAAAAGGAAGACAAAGTACAGTCATGAAAACATTAGCCCTAAAGATAAAAGGATCAGTCATCATGAGCTCCAATATCTGGCCAAGGACTCCACCCTCTAGCTGGATCGTTGCTCTGATATAGGGGCATAAAAGTCCCAACATCAGGATTGTCAAAGCCGAGACCAGTAAGTGTCAGTTTGTGCAGGATTGGAAATGCAAAATGCACTTACGTGTAAAGCATTAGGAGGAGAAAAGCTGGGAATCTGAGCTACATCAAAATACATGTGCCACCCAAAAGGAGTCTGCATCGCAGGAGCCCAGTAGTACATAGACCTATCAAGTGGGGGAACATCTCCCAAAATGGTACTCAAGGAAGTATCACTTCAAACAGCTACAATATCCTAAGTATGCTCAACTGCCTACTTAGTCCTCTCAGTATCACACTCAATCTCCTCCCCCATAGCAACATCAGTAGCTTCTTCAACCTGTACAGAAAAACAAATATTATCTATAGTGATAAAAGAGACAAAGTAGAATGGTAATAGTGAAGAACAGTGATAGAAAGCATACCTCAGTTGTGTCTATAGGAACATGCTATAAAAGATTCTCTAGAATATACTCCTAATAGTGATGAGAATGCTCGAGCAGAGTTAAAGTGTCATATCCTTTAAGAGCTGCTCTATGCTTAGGACCACTTATGTTCTAGCTCCGTAACATCGAAGGGGGAATAGAAGAAGGAACACGCCTACTAGAAGGCCCCATATGCCAATGATAAACATGCTCACCAAGATACCACATATGGCAACTATAACCAGGAAGCAAAATCCTTATAGTCTTAAGTCTCACAATTGTAGTCATGAAATCGTATCGTTGGATGTCTTCAGCACCAACCAGCCAATCTGATTTGACCTGCAAATTCATTCAGATAAATTTTATTTAACTTTTACAATTGGGTAAATATCAAAAATTAAATTTATCTTACCAAGTCCCACTCTAAGGAGTTCAGCTAGTCCTGATAAGTCTACAAGTCATACTTGATGCTAGCTAAATGAGAAGAACCCCATCTCTGCATCTGAGGAAGATCCCTATCAAAGCTAATAGCACTAAAGCCTCAGATCACCCAAATCTGAAAGAGGAGAAATAGTGGAAATGAAAAGAGGAGGTTGTAAAATAGCAAAATTAAAAGAGGTACAAGACATGTAGAAGATATACATATAGGATGTGCCAAAAGCTACACATCATCATAGCAACTCTATAAATAATATCCAATCTATAATAAAGGTAGGCAAGAGCTGTAGTTCCCCAATTGAAAGTAACAACTCTAGCAAGGTCTTAAAGGGGACCAAGAAGAGCAATGCTAACCTTATGACCAATCTCACAGAAGAGGGTAATGCCTAGCAATATCAATAAGAAACATCTCACTTTCTAAGGATCTAACGAGATGTGGTGGTAGGTAATCTTTTGAAACCCTGAATAAGAGAAAAAAGAAGCACGTTCTTCTAATTCTTCCATATCGGAACGAATTAGACCAAGTCCCAAACATAGCGACTCCTAGCATCCTCTGGAAAAGTGTAGTAGTGGATATCAAAGGGAACTAGGGTACCTCCAAAGGTAATCCCAGTAATAGCAAAGAAGCTAATGGGGGAAATAGTCAGCTCACCCACTCGTGTGTGAAAGGTGTGAATGGTATCCATCCACCTCTTGATAAGTGCAAAAAGTGAATAGTGGTGTGACCTACCTCGAACAGTCGGTAGAGCAGTAATGAAACATCAAAAGCTAGATGCCCATAAATGTTGTACTACATCTCCAAACAAATCATGAAAGAGTTCTCGAGCCAAATGAAAGCAACCCAAGAACTTCAGTTGTTTCTTAATAAAATTTAGAAAACAACAGGATTGCTTTCTTTATAAACTCTTGATTTTTACCTATTTTTATTTTTTCTTTGAAAAAAAAGGATCGGAAGACTGGATTTTCGATTGGAAATCCAGAATTTTGATCGAATCGCTAGATTTCCGATCGAAAATCCAGATTTTTGATCAAATTTTAGATTTCCAATCGAAAATCTAAAATTTTAATCTGGAATTTAGATTTTTAATTGAAAATCTAGAAGTCTGACTACAATTCTATTAGTTTTCTGTAACATGCAAATGCCAATTTTACAAAATTTTGTTTCCAGAGTGACAATTTCATATAATTATATTTAATTTATATAGTAAAGATTCTATAATTACATGTATGAATATACTAATAGAAATATACTTTTCTATAAAATCAAAGATAGAAGAAGAAAATTTACCTCATTTCTAACCTGTGAGCATTTATGGAGGTGTAAACAAGTCAAAGGGAGTACGTCTTCCCCTTTATTAAGCCCCAGATTGTTTTGAGGAAAATGTAGTTATGAAATGATTGGATCTAATTGTCTAGAGTTGATTCCATGTAGTTTGTGTTATGGGTGAGCCATAGGATCAGACGGATCTTAAATTGGAGGTCAAATGAGAGAATAATTGAAGAAATAAGATTTGAAAATTAAGAGAAATAAAAAAAAAAGAGAAAAAAATGAAAGAATAAAAGGGATAGGGAAATAAAGAATGAATCGACAAAAGGCAAAGTTAATATTAAAGTGGAAAACATCCACTTGTTTTCATTTAAGTCTAACACTTTTCTTACAATTTAGTCCTAAATTGCAATGCTACATGGTTTGATAATTCATGGAATTTTCAGAATAAAAGAAATCAATGCTACACGTCCAAGTATAGTGTATTCTTTTCTGTACTATACAACTGAGTATAGTCAACATCATACGACTAAGTATAATGTATCCCTTTCAATCTGCACTATACGTTCGAGTATAGTTAAAATCATACAATCAAGTATAATGTATCCCTTTCAATTTGTACTATACATCTGAGTATAGTCAGTATTGTACAACTGAGTATAATGTATCCTTTTCAATCCATACTCTATGACCAAGTATAGTCAACATTGTATGACCGAATAAAATTCATCCTTTCAATTTACACTATACGTCAGAGTATAGTCAACAATATACGACTGAGTATGATGTATCCCTTTCAATCTGCACTATACATCCGAGAGTCAACATTGTATGACTAAGTATAATGTATCCTTTTTAATCCGCGTTATACGTCTGAGTATAGTCAACATCATATAACTAAGTATGATGTATCCCTTTCAATGCATACTATACGAATGAGAATACTCAACATTATACGACAGAGTATGATGTATTCCTTTCAATCTGCATTATATGTCCGAGCATAGTCAACATTATATGATCGAGTATAATGTATCCTTTCAATCAGCACTATACAATCGAGTGTAGTTAACATTGTACGACTAAGTACAATGTACCTTTCAATCTGCATTATACATTTGAGTATAGTCAACATTATACGACCGAGTATGATGTATCCCTTTCAATCCGTACTTAACATTTGAGTATAGTCAACATTATATGACCAAGTACAATGTATACTTTCAATATGCACTATACATCTAAGTATAGTCAATATTGTATGACCGAGTACAATGTATCCTTTTCAATATGTACTATACGACTAAGTATAGTCAACATCATACGACTAAGTATGATGTATCCCTTTCAATCCATACTATACGACCAAGTATAGTCAACATTGTACGACCAAGTACAATATATTTTTTTCAATCTGTACTATACGACCGAGTATAGTCAACATCATACGACTGAGTATGATGTATCCCTTTCAATCTGCATTATACGTCCTAGTATAGTCAACATCATATGACCGAATATAATGTATCCTTTTCAATCTACACTATACGTTCGAGTATAGTTAACATTGTACGACTGAGTACAATGTATCCTTTTCAATCCATATTATTCATCCAAGGATAGTCAATATTGTATGATTGAGTACAATGTATTCTTTTCAATCTGTACTATACGACCGAGTATAGTCAACATCATATGACCAAGTATGATGTATCTTTTCAATCAGCACTGTACAATCGAGTATAGTCAACATTGTATAATCAAGTACAATGTATCCTTTCAATCTGCACTATACATCTACGTATAGTCAATATTGTATGATTGAGTACAATGTATCCTTTTTAATATGTACTATACATCCAAGTATAGTCAACATTGTACGATCGAGTACAATGTATCTTTTTAACCAGTACTATACAACTAAGTATAGTCAAAATTATATGACCAAGTATAATATGTCTTTTCAAATCAATGTTATATGTCCGAGTATTATGTTTCCTTATATGTTTTAGGATTTTCCCTAGTGTTGCACGACAACACAAGCATTCATCATGAACCGTAGGCAAAAGCCATAAGGAGCGCAGGTAAGTATCTAAACTTTTATTCTTAAGAAATTGCATGCTCATTTGCTTTGCCGCAATTTGTCAAGCAAACATCGGCAAAGGGGGGCAACTGTAAGCACCTAATTTTGGGATGATGAAGTGTGGATGCAATAAAGGACTCCAATGATGAAAATGTTATAAATAGGTCTTCAACAATTAAAGATTGAAACCTTAAAAGTCTAAATGCATTTTCAAAAAGAGTTTAATTGGTTTTTTAAAGACTTAATTGTAATGTTTTTTAGGACCTAATTGAAAAGTCTAAATTCTTTTAGGGGTCTTTTTGTAATTAAAAAATAAAGGAAAGATTAGAATTCTGTAATTCTGATCGAAATTATACAATTCCGGTCAAAATTAGACATGTTCTGTCTACTTTTAATTTAATTTTATTTATTTAGTAAATAAAATTTGGTTTCCTGAATTTTGATTGGTCAATTAATATTTATCTAAATTTTCAAGAAATTAAAGTCCTTTTAAAATCAAACTCTAAGAAAAGAAAGTCATAATAGGATACATTTTTAGCTAGGGTTTTTCTATAAAAGCCTAGCTTAAGCTCTCTTAGAGGGGGACTTCTCTCTATTCTCTCTCTCTCAGCTCTCTCTTTTTCCTAGACTTTTAGAGGCTTTTCCTTTTGTTCCTAGGCAATACAAAAAAAAATCTTTGTGATTTATATATTTTTAAGCAAGGAGCAATAGGCTTTTGAAAGGATAATAACAAATATTAAAGACCTACTAAACAAACAACAGTGATTTTTACTAGTTTAAGGGGCCAACCCATATTGCATCCATAATCATCATCTTCTTTCCTACATTCTTCTATTTCTTATTTTATTATTTAGGTTTTATTAAATTTAAATTTTATTAAATTTTTATTGATATTTTATTCACTAATCATTGTTTATTCTTTTGTGTTGTTGATTATGGAGGGGATTACATGATGATCTTACTTAGAGAATAAAATTCATGAAGGTCCATGGAATGCCATGGATTGAACTTTGTAGCTAAATATAGTTTCTAGGTTTTTTTAGTTGTTTATTATTGTTTTGATTTTGTTTTATTTTTTTATTATTTTTGGGATTGTATTAATATTTTCTTTTCTTATTATTTTTAGTAGATCATTATAATAGCCCCAATAGTGGGAATAATGAATTTGTGTGTGTGATTGTGTGTTTTATTTTAATTAATTGGTTAGTAAAATTAAGGTTTTAATTAAGTAATTGATTAAAATTTATGGCTATAGAAATCATTAGGGTTTTGAGTTAAAATTGAATTAGATTTAAGTGGATAGAATTAAGGTTGCTTGATATGGTCACTTTAACTAAGTTAGATTTTTTTAGAAGAAATAAATTAATTTTTTGATGTTTTATTTGATTGTTTTAGTATTTCTATTGTTTTTGGGTTTTGTTTGTTTATGTTTATGTGTTTTGGGCCCTAAGCCCATATTAGGCTCCAACCCATTTAAATAAATTTAGGTTTTTTATAGGTTTAATTAATAAAAAGGGATCTCTACTAAAATGACCTAAAAACTTAAGTCAACCACTAAAATACCTTAACTTTTTCTAAATTACTAGAATGCACCCAAAATGGAAAACACAAAAAAATAATTATATGATTGCAAACATCTCCGCTATTCCCATAACTCATAGTGTTGAAATATGAAAAAAAAACTGGTCCTTTTCTTATTCTTCTTCTTTTTCTTTTTACTAAAAACCAATCTCAATAAAGATAGCTTCACGGTTATGTGTTGGATAGCACCTTCTCCGTTATATCCACATCTCTAAATATGATTTCCTCCCAAAGCCTATACCCACTTCAATTTTCTCTCTTTCTACTCGATATCACAGTTTATTTTTTTAGAGGTATGAGGAAAACCAGTTTTGCCATTTATTTTATTCTCGAAGATTCAAAACAGAGCATCTAAATTGAGAATCACACAGAGGAAGAGAATGAGAAAGTGAATTACCAGATCTTGACGCCATATGTGGCGAAGAAAATTGGCTAGGAAAAGATCGAAGAGGTTTACTTACTTAGTCAATGTTATTGGGTATGCTACTTTTTAAGTTAAAATTAGTTTGATTAAATTATATAATCATGTTATTGTGCTTTGAAGTTTGATATGTTTTTATATAAAATCATAACTATGTTTTGTTTAGTTTGATTTAAATTTGATATGAATTCTAATTTTGATAAAAAAAATAATATAGCATAAATTAATTTAGTATCAGCTACAGATCCTTTGCTTAGATTTGTTAAGAATCATTAGGTCAAATGATTTGCAAAGATGACCCAATACAGTTAGCAACTAGGATTGTTGGGTTTGAGCAGAGAGGATGCAATTAGTGACAAAAGAAGTGTCGCTGCTGTCGATGAGTATAGAAGCGTTAGTAAGGAGGATATAAGCTATGGTGAGAAAAGACTGATCCTGATCAATGGCAATTTACAAATGAAGGATTTTTTAGAAAAATGCATCAATTGTCTTTCTTTCTTTTTTCTGTTATTGTTGTAAATGCATTTAATGGTTTTTGTATCGAGTGAAGAATTTTTTTTGGGTTTTGGTATACAGTATAGACCTTACTTGCAAAAATCAAAGCTTTACATGTTCTTTACCCCTTCCTTTGCATGTTATGTTGTGGGTTGATGCCATTTTTCTAGGGAACTGTAAAGATAGAACATTTTGCTAGTAAGTAGATAATTTTGTAGATAAAAAGTTTTCTAATTTGTTAATCTATAAAGTAGAATTGGAATCTTTCCTTTGTGCATGTTCGAAGTTTTTATTTTTCATAGGCTTTATTTAGTTATTTATTTACTTTTTGTTATTGTTGATAATGAATGTTTCAGTGGGAAAATTACAATATTGGCAACATTTCTAGATAATTATTATTTGACTAATTGAAATTCATCGTGCTGCTAGCTAAACAGATGGGTTATTGTATCCAAAACAAGGTTGGCTTAGTTAGTTAGATGGAGTACTTCTCCTTATGTCAGTGATTTCTATCTAAAACAAGCTTAGCTTAGTGGAGTATAGAGAGCATTTTTTTTTTTTCACCTCATAATATCTTTGTTTGATTGTGATTAAAGATCATATTTTTGAGATCTTATTCGTGCAAATTATAAACAAGATAGAGCATTATTTTCAGTTTTAAATGGTTCCCATAGTGACTATATATTGAAGATTGCATTTTCACCTCTTTGTACAAAATAAGAACATTTTGGTTAGAGTTTGATTTCTTATCTAAACCTTCACTACCCAATGCCATATGAGATAGAGCAATGAAGTGAGCTTTTGACATTTTATTGTTATTTGGCATTTCTTTTTTTTTTTTTTTTTTGGAGAAGCCATTGATGAATTTTTCAACATATATGTTAATTTTATATTTTTCTATTTGATTATATTTTTTATTATGATAAATATATAACAATTATTATAAAATTACAAAGACACATGAAATTATCAATCATAATATTTTAATTAATTAATTTCAAAAATGAATTGGAAACGAAACATAAACCAAAAGGATATATAAAATGAATCAAAACCCAAAAATAAACCAAAAGGATATTAAAAAAAATGAATTAGAAACCAAAAATAAATTTAAAGAAAATCAAAATAATAACTCTCCTTATACTGTGGAATATTTGGACATAAAATAAAGATTGTATAAATACAACAAACATACAAAAAAGAAATTTGTACAACTACATTGCCATTAATAAAATAAAAATGTATCAGAAACCAAAAAAAAAATGAAACCAAATTAAAACAAAAAATTATTAGAAACTAAAAAAAAAAAAACAAAATGATACCAAATTATAAATGCAACATAAAAATAGTAGCATCAAAATAATAGCTCAAGTTCAACTATGGAATATTTGGACATAAAATAAAGATTGCATTAATACAAGAAACATACAAAAAGAAATTCTATGATACAACTACATTGCCATTAATAAAATAAAAAAGCATCAAAAATAAAGTATTACAAAACGGTCAATACACACAGTATTAGTCATTTTGTACTGGAAAATTGAGATACCGACACGGGATTTTACCGGATCGATTTGGTTAAATCTTCCATGGTAGATTTCGAGGGTGAGTTGGCCCTGACACTCACCAAATCGGTCATAACAAGCGTTATTTGCCGGATTGAAAAAGATGAACTGGGAATAAGCAGGTAGACGGAGACGGAGAAGAAGAAGAAGAAGAAGCAGCAGTTGCTTGGGCCAGAAGATGAATTTGGGCCAGGCTAGAAAAAATTATTTAATAATGAATTTTTCATGCAAATAATGAGGGTGAATATAGTTAATCCAATATATATTTTATATATTGAAATAATTAAGTATGTTGGTAATTATACTATTTATTAGTAAAAAAACATATATCTTATAATATTAATAAACGAGATATTATATATATTTATAAACAATATGTAATTATGAAATAATAAAATGATGAATTTAATTACTAAATTTAATAAAAATAATAATTATTATTATTACATAAGTAATATAATAAAAACTTAACGGTAAGTATTTTTTTAATAAATTATTATAGAAGCCAATTAAAATATTGATCAAATTTTTTTTAATTAAAGAAAACTATGCGAATTAAAATATTTTAATATAATATTATTTTAATTATGATATTATTTTAAATATTGATATAATAATAATTATTAGTATTATTAAAATCAAAACAAAAAAAATAAAAAATTTATTAATGAAATTTTTATTTGAATGGGTTGAGCTTAAATGAAATAGTAAAAATAATAATAAAATATCTAAAAATATGTAAATGCAACTAAAATTTACTTAAAAATTTTACTAATATGCTAAATTTTAACTAACAAAATATACATAAATACTCTCATCATGCTAATGATAAAGTGACTAAAAAATAAATAAATTCTGAAAATGAAAATCTAATTATATAAACAATAATTTTACAATATAAAAAATAACATGCAGTAATATGAATAATCACGTAAAATTTTAAGTAACACACTAAATCGAAGCAAATAAAATAGATGAACATGTTCGTGTTGCTCTTATGATGAAATGGCTAAAAAAAAAATTGAGTACAAATTTTTTTTATGAATAGTAATATTGGTAATAGTAAAATTTTTCTCTTTGTTTAGTAATAGCAATATTGGTAATATTGTTATATCTATATGGAAAAGTTTTTTGTATTTTGTATTTGTTTATTTTTATATAATAATAATAATAATAATAATAATAATAATAATAATAATAATAATTATTATTATTATTATTATTATTATTATTATTATTATTATTATATTAAAAATAATATCATAATTATAATTATATTATGATTTGTTTGTTTTTTTAATTTTAATACTATTACGATTATTTTAATTTTATATTATTATTATATTTGTAAATTGTCATATAACATACCATTTGTTTAATTTTTTATTATTATAATTTTTTATTTTTAAATTGTTTATTATTTAATTTTATTATTATTATTATTATTATTATTATTATTATTATTATTATTATTATTATTATTATTATTATTATTATTATTATTATTATTATTATTATTATATTTGTAAATTGTCACGAAACATTTCATTAAAAAGTAAATTGTCACCTATAAAAGTATAAAAAGCAGGCAATTATTTGCTCCCACACCGACTATACAATAAAAAACCAATAGAAAAAAATAAATAATTGAATACAGTTTTAAAGATAAAAAAAGCAAATAATTGAAACAAACCAAATATCAACTTACAAACTTGCAGAGAATCTCTACTATGCGATAATGTTCCACTAGCATTGCACAGGCCAAAACAATACAATGCTTTGCATGTTCCACTAGCACTGCACAAACCAAAACAATACAATGCTCTGCAATAATGTTCCACCAGGCCAAAACAATACAAAATACCTCTATAAATAGTCTGAATCTGTGAGTTTTAAGCCAATACTTTAAACATAAATTTACATCCACCAGAAGAAGAATTGTTTTCTTAATATCACATAGACTTCATTGGTTCTGCAAGGTATGTATGTGTATCATGGATTTGTAATTACATAACTTTTATAATTATGTTCGTTAAGTTATATAATTAAATTTTTTTATGTATATAATTACATTTGTGTGTGTGTATAGACACATTGTGTATTTATATTTGTAATTACGTAACTTTTATAATTATGTTTATTTAGTTATATAATTAAATTTGTGTATATAATTACTTTTTTTTTTTGTGAGTGTGTGTGTGTGTGTGTGTGTGTATATATATATATATATATATATATATATATATATATATATAATGTGTATTTATATTTGTAATTACATAAGTTTTATAATTATGTTTGTTTAGTTATATAATTAAATTTGTGTATATACTTACATTTGTGTGTGTGTGTCTATATATATATATAGACACAATATTGACACATTGTATATTTATATTTGTAAATAACATGTTTAGTTTTATAATTATGTTTGTTTAGTTATGTAATTAAATTTGTGTATATATATTAAATTTCTATATATCATTACATTTGTGTGTGTATGTGATACACACACACACACACACACACACTGTATATTTATATAATTATGTTTGCCTAGTTATATAATTAAATTTGTGTATATATATTAAATTTGTATATGTGAGTATATATATATATTCTTTTTTAGATTGGCTTGACACTGAAATTTTTTTATTTTTTTTCTATATGTAGATTTATTAATGGGAAAGAAAGGAAAAGATGGCAAGCCCAATGATGATATTGGATGTAAATTTGTTATGCCTATTAATAATAGTAGATCTAAAATGACTTGTAATTTTTGTGGACGTGTGGTTAGTAGTGGAATAACAAGATTTAAACAACATTTAGAAGGAATTAAAGGTGACGTTGCAGCATGTCCAAAAGTGCCACGTGTTGTGAGAGATGATATGAAAAAACTTATTTTAGAATGGCAAACCAAGCAAAAACAAAAAAAATGCTGCTAAACATCAACTTGAGGAAGAAATTGTACAAATGCATGTAAGTGGATAATATAATGACAGTGATGATGAAGAGGAGGAAGATGCAATAATGCCATATGCTAGGCAACAAATGCTTCAACAAATTGAAGTTGATTCATATAAAAGGACTACAGGTGTTCACTATGATGCAAGTGGATCCACCGGTAGTCAACAAAGAAAGCGAATGATGGGTTGCTTTTTCAATGTCAAAAACACTCAAGATACATAAAACTGAAGAGGCAACAATCCATAATCTTCTTGATTTGCTCCTCCCCAGTTATCAATACCAACTGAAAGATTGCAAGCTGTTGAAGTGGATTTAGAGATTGAAAGGGAAATAAAGAAGCAGACCAAATTAAAATCTCCTTGGTTCAAGAAAAGTTGATGAATGCCTTTGGTCGATTTGTGGTTCACAATAGACTACCATTTGCAGTAGCCGAATCACCTTGGACACGACCTTTACTTAGAGTTGCTTCAGAAGTTGGACTGAACATTCCACCTCCAACAACTTATGAGCTTGCAAAGGTATGGTTGCTAAAGGAGTATCAATTAATGAAAGAATATACTGCATCTTTTGTAGGGATTTGGAAGGAAATAGGTGTGTCTATATTATGTGATGCATGGACCGACCCAACAAAAATGTCCATTATTAATTTTCTTTTTTACTCAAATCGTGGCGTGATTTTTCATAAGTCAGTGAATGCATCTAACGTTGAGAAGAAAGATGGACATTATTACTTTCTATTGATGTCAAAGGTTGTTAAAGAAGTTGGAGTTGAAAAGGTTGTACAAATTGTTATAGATAATGATGTTGCAATTAAGTCAGAGGGAAAAATGCTCATGAACAAGTATCAGAATCTGTATTGGACTGCCTGTAGTGCTCATTGCATTGATCTCATTTTAGAAGATATTGGGAAGAGAAGTCAAGAATGTCACTGTATTACAAAAGGGAAGAAAATCACCCAATTTATTTATAATTATAATTGGGTGACAAATTATATGAAGAAATTTATAGATGATAAATAGCTGCTTTGCCCTGGCATTACTAGATTTGCTATCAATTTTATTGCGTTGGAGAGTATTGTCCGTCAACACAATAATTTGAGGAATATGTTTGGCTCACCTACATTGGTGAATTCTAGATATGGAAGAATGATAGATCCACTAGCTGTTGAAGTTAGGGAAACTATATTAGCAACAACAAGTGAAGGAAGACATTTTTGGAAAAATGTAAATGAATTGCTTAAAGTTCAAGAGCCTCTTCTGAAGACATTAAGGCTAGTTGATGGGGATGATAAACCAACAATGGGATTTTTATATGATGCAATGGACAGATGCAAGATGGCCATTAAAGAAAATTGTTGATATCACAAGCATTATTGGTTAATTATTAATAGAAGATGGAATTTCCAATTGCATCATGATTTGTATGATGCGGTATGTTATTTATAATTGTTAATGAATACTTAATTAATTTATTTGTAAAGTATTAATTTGTAAAATGATGTACTTGTTATAGGTTATTATTTCAACCCATAATATCAATATGGAGATAAGTATGACATTCCATCAGATATTGAAGTTATGCGAGGAGTTCGAAATTTTATTAAAAGGATTGAACCAAATGAAGAAGTGTAAATTCAAGCCCTTTAACAAGTAACATTTTTTATTGCATTTGAAATAACTTTTTTTTTATATATTGATAATTACAGTTATATTATATGTCCATTAATTTTTTACTGTAGTGCAGATGTTTACTTTTCAAGTAAAGGGACAATCTTTTGGACAAACACTTGCTAAAAAAGCAATCAAGAATTTCCCCCAGGTATTTTTTGTCTTCATTTATAATTTATATTAATTAATTAAAAAGATTTAACTAGTTAAATATTGTTGGATGATGTAGCTGAGCGGTGGATTCATTTTGGAGAGTTAACACCATAACTTTAAAAAATTGCTGTGAAACTCTTAAGTCAAATAACATCAGTAACAAATAGTGAAAGGAATTGGAGCACTTTTAGCTTGACTCATACAAAGACTAGAAATAAATTGAAGTACAAAAAAATACACTATCTAATCTATGTACACTATAATATGAAGTTGAAATTGCAAAATACAATACGAAAGTCACAAAAAGAATTAGAGGAAGCTTTTAATCCTGTCAACTTGGATTATATTTTTTATAAGCATAACCTTTTAAAGCCATGGTTGGAAGAATTAAAAGCCCCTTTACTTGTTGGACAGGATCTTGATTGGTTGAATGATGAAGATGGTGAATAAGATCCTATAATTGATTTAACTGAGTAGGAATTAGGTGTGACTCCTCCATTCAAATATAGTGTTAATTCTCCTTCAAGCGATGGAGTTGAAAGTGATAAAGATGATGGTACTGGTGATGGTGGTGGTGGTGGTGATGATGATACTGCTGCTGCTGATAATGATGATGATGATGATGATGATGATGGCGGCGACGGTGGTCATGGTTGTGGTGGTGATAATGATGGTCGTGGAGGTGGATATCATAGGCCAATTGGAACAAGCCATGGATATTATGAAGATTCCAATTATTTAAATGATATTCCTTCATTTTTTGATCCATCTGGTTCTATAAATATTCCATCCAATTTTGCACCAAGATAACATGAATTTGGATACGAAATCAATGGAGGTGAAAGTAGTTCTACTTCGACTACTGTAAATTAAGACTATGGGTTCAGTCATTACATGAATCAATTTGATCCTATACGATATTATGAAATGCCCTTTGATAATTGGAATCAGCAAGAACAACACCAAAGTTATCCATGTAGATTTGAGAATCAAGTGAATACTTCTCAAAATTCTCCAAGTAATTTGCCTGAATTTCAAAGCCATTCTACTACATTCAACGAAGGGAGTTCATTTTTTAACTTATTCCCATCTCAAATGAACAACCAAAATGTTGATGATTATAATGTTGGGCCTAGTAGTCAAGAGCCTCCACGCCACTCTTTTTGGTGGTGATTTCTATTATTATTATTGTATTTGTCAAAAAGTTTGTAATAGTATCATATTAATATAATATAATTACATACATATTAAAACTTTAAAGTACTCTCTTATTTCAATTTTTTATTACAATAAATAATAATTTTTATATTATATTTCTTTTTTTTCAAATGTATATTATTTAGTGCAAATATATATTGTTTAAGTAATTTTATTGATTATTTTGCATTATTCACGACAGCGCCGAATGATATAGTCTGAATCTATCTGATTCAGTCTAATATCGTTACACTGTTACCGATACCGAAATGGATCATGATACCGTTATTTAAATCCATGATCAAAAACCAAAAAACTACCAAAACGATACCAAATTATAAAAAGGTATCAGAAACCAAAAAAATACCAAAATGATACCAAAATATAAAAAGGTATCAAAAACTAAAAAAAATACCAAAACGATACCAAATTATAAATGCAACATAAAGCAGTAGCATCCTCTTATGACTCAACAACACCAAAAAACTTAAAAACATATTCATTTATTTAAAATTTTTCTATTAGAAAAATTACAACAAACTTAACTCTAAAGAAAATGTGTAGCTTTAAGTTATAATATATTTTTTGTATACTTTTGGTTTATTTTCAGTTTCCTATACAATAACAAAAGGCGACTTTAAGATATAGTCAGGTCTGTGCTTCATTTTCTATGGATGAGAATTGACAAAATCATTTCCAGCATCCTCTGAATACAAAATTAAATTAGAAACCAAAAAATAAATTACAAAAAAACTAATAATAATATATACTACATCAACACCCTTCACATTCTGTCCACTAAAACCACCAAAATGAGTAGGAACAGAAATTGAATCACCATTTTCTACACACTATTCAATAAAAAAATTATAAATAAACAAAACATATAAAAAAAAAAAAAGTATTTCATAGAGCAATGCATGCTTGTCTCTTTTAACAAAAGCCAATAAAAAATTAATTTAATGATACTACAATATTTTTAGCTATTTTATTTATAGGATTATATATTTGATTTATCGCAATTAAAAAAATAACATTTTGAAAATAATGGTAAATTTATTAAAAAAGAAAGAGAAAATAAAAAAAAAGGGAACAAAAAAATAAAAATAAAAAATAGATTGTATTTAACATAAAATGTCAAAAAAATTATGAAATAAAATCCAAAAAATATATATATTAGCTAATGCTCCACTAACATAAAAAAAATGAAAATAAAAGGAAAATAAAAAGAGAAAATAAAAATTTTGAAACAAGATGAAAACCCAAACAAGATAGAGAAATTAAAATAATAAAGAGAAATTAAAAATAAAAAAGAAAGGAAGGAGGTAAGAATAAAAATAAAAAAATAATAAGGAAAAAAGAGAAATAATAAATAATAAAGAGAAAATATAAAAAAGGAAGGAGGAAAGAAAAAATGAAATTTTAAAAAAAGAGAAAAATGAATAAAGAAGGAAAAAATAAAGGGAATAAAAATAAAAAAGAAAGAAAAAATAAAAATAAAAATAAAAATAAATAAAGTAAAAGGAAGAATGATGCATATCCATAAATAAAAGTGACATTCATGTAATTAAAAGTGATATTTTAGTAATAAACAAAAACTTGAGGTATTTTAGTTAATATTTTTTAAAAAGTGCCTATTTGTGTAAAAATCTCTTATATAAATGCATCTTTAGGCCCATAATTAATTAGATTTATAATAGAGATAACTTAAGTTCATTCAGTTAACGTAGACATAGGCCCACCTAGTTTAATTTAATTAATTAGACATAGTCCATTAAGTTAAAGTATTTTTCATAATTTGTATATTTAAGATCACTTTAGAATTAAAATATGTAGATTTAGACTCACTAATTTAAATACTTCATAATTTGTAGATTTAGGCCCATTTTTAGAATTAAAATAAATAGACTTAGGTTCACTTAATTAAAATTGAATAGGAATTAAGTTCATTAGTCTTTAGGGTCAATTGTAAATTAAAACATGTAGATGTAGTCCATTTAATTAAAACTAATGTAGATTAGACTAACTTAGGGATTGTGAATTTAAATGAATGCATTGTTTATATGTATTTTTTATAACTAGTGTGCCTGGAGTTAATTGTTTAAATAAGGGTTTATATGAAATTGCATGTAAATGGAGGGTAAGGTAGTAATTCATAAAATAATTCTAAATGAGCACAAGACTGAAAGAAGTTGGTATTCCATACCTAGAATCTCCTGGTTGTGGTGCCAGCTTTCTTTTAGAGAATCAAGTACCACCATTTTTTATTTGTCCCAGTTATTACCCTAAGTGGCGACTCCTCATCTCCACGCCATGTCTTTGTGACTGTGGTTCGTGTGTTCTGTAAAGTCCTAAGCTTAAACAGTGTCGTGGGTGCTAAGATATTGGACGCGTGCTAAAGCCTGTCGTTTATAGTGGCGACTCCATTGGGGATAAGAGATACTAATTCTACTTGTGCCCTTTAGAATTATTTTATTAATTATTATTTTATTTTTGCATTCATTCTGCATGTCCTTATTAACTAATGGTGTTGGTAGATGGTTCCATGATTCCACTGGCTTTATGGGATTGTAAATTAGCTAACCATTACTCTTAGTCTTAACTCAATTTAAGAGAGATTACTAGGCTCATTTGACCAGAGTCTATAACCTAAGTCCTAAAGGGGGATAATCTTCTCTCGAGTTTGCAAAGGATGTCGGGCCCTCCCCTTTGACCTTGGCCTGTAACTCAAGTCTTAAAGAAGGGCATCTTGCTAAGGGCACCTTGACCTTTTCCACTGGACTTAGCTCATGTATTGGCTTAGTAACTTCCCCTAACATTACCCAAATTTCTTGTGAATGTTTCCATGAGATATTTTTATCTATAAAAGCCTAAACACATACTTTACAAGCCCATCAGGACTAATAAAGATTGGGTTATGCTTTTATACCTAGAAATATTATTTTTATGCTTTACTGCTTTGAGAGATTTGGCATGCGCATCAGTTCTTGGTATCCCCTATTGATATTAAGGCCATGACCAAAAATCCTAAGAAAAGAGACTTACCATTGAATACGTGTGTGGGAGTAATAAGGTTGGAAGGATGTATGTACACTTGATTTGTTACTTGACTTGCTACTTATTGCATGGCACATGCATCATGCATACATGCATTTCATGCATCATACTGACACTTTATCTTTTAGCCATCATATATTCATCTAAGTCTTCTTATGTTTAGAGTCAAAAAGGTGGCAGATTGGTGAGAACAGATTCAGGCCCACAATCAATTACAAAGGAGATCCTTAGCATACTGGAAAGGAGTCTTATTAACCCACTCTACCTAGAAGCTACACAAGCTCAAGCTAAACAAGGAAAAGAAATGGAATAATAAGAGGGAGGAAACTAGACCCTAAAGGACGTTAAAGGAGCATTGATGGATGACATGAGAGCAATGATGTAAGATGAACTAAGATAAGCTCTGGCTAGATTAATGCCACCACCTGTTGTGGCCAATCCACCTATTATCGATGCACCACCTGCTAATAATGACAATGTTGCTAGGAATATACCTACTGTGGAAATGAAATTGGAGGATGTTGAGAGCTATATAGTTGAAAAGGCAAAAAGGAAATCACTTGAGCTAGTTCAAGAGCTGGAATCCAAGCAAATAAAAGCATTAACTCAAAAGATATCCAAAATGGAAGAATTGATGAGAGGACAAGGCATCAGATACTCATTTGATTTTGATGATATGATGCAATTTGAAGAGGATAAACTGCCTGGTAAGCTCAAGATGCCATAGCTGTAGAAGTTTGATGGTACTAAGACCCTAGAATCCAGCTTAGTCAATAGACAACTATTATGAGCACCACTAAGGCTCCTTTGTCTATAGTTACCAAGTTATTTGTACTATCCTTGGAGGGTATGGCTGTTAATTGGTATCATGGGTTGGAGAAGTCTATCCAAGTAGACTAGAGAGAATTGTGTACCATTTTTCTAAAACAATATAACTACAATACCAAGCTTGAGTTGTCCATCAGGGATTTAGAATTGACCAAGTAGAAGCCTAATTAGTCATTTTTAAATTTTATAACTAGATTCATAAACAAGGCAGGATTAATAAAGAACAAACTGTCTAAGAAGGATCAGATTAGGATGATAGTCTGAAATGTGTTGCCTAATCTAGTTGAGAGGTTATAGATAATGAACCCCAAGACATTTTTAGACCTTTACGATAATGGGTTGTAAGCTAAGGAGATTGAAAGTGAGAAACAGAAGATTATTAGAAGCACCAAAGTAAAAAACTACCCAACAAGGGGCACACAACAAGGAAATGCTAGTCAGGTTATGGGAGTCCATGTTATTCAACAACCTAGGAGATTCTCGAACTTTAACCAAGCCCTATCTAAAGTCCTAGACCATTTGATCCAAAAAAGCCTCCTTAGACCCTTAACCCCCTCTAGACTACCAAACCTAAATCTCCATAGCTTTGACCCAAATAATTACTGTAAATTTCACCAAATTATTGGCCACTCCACTGACTCTTGCATGGCCTTAAACGCAAAATTCAAAACCTTATAAACTCTAGAAAAATCACAGACCTTGAGAAATCAAATCCAAACCCAAACACTAAAAATAACCCTTTCCCAAATTACTAAAACATGCCACCCCTAACCACTATGATAATTAACTCAGGAGTAAGTGAGGAAGAAGTGACAAGCTCTTTTGAGATCTACACCTTAAAACCAATGACAAATCTCCTAATACCCCTAAAGATGTGGAAAGAGCAGAAGACTTATTAGGTCAACCTTTAGGCAAGTTTGACTATAAGGTGTTTTATTCTAAATCACCTTCTTTTAATATATCCATTGAGTCAGTCATGCCTATAGGATGAGCTGATGAATTTGATGATGAGAATATGCCAGATAAGAAATCAAAATGCATGGTTGAGGTGTGGAAAGATGGAAAAAAGGATCAGCCTATTGGGGTTATTGACATTTGGTACAATTTTGATAAAGAAGGCACTGAAGGCCATAATGTATAGGTTCCTAATCCAAAAGTTAGTCATGTTACTAGAAGCAGTAAGGGTTATAAACTGATGGAGAAGACTGTAGAGAGAGAAGAAATTATTGAACGAGAAGACTCAGATGAACACAATGATGACTTGATCCTTGAATGGCTTAAGAAGGCAAAACCAAATGTAAGCATTTGGGAGCTCTTAATGCACTCAAGTGGCCACAGAAAGGCTCTAGTTAAGGCTCCAGCAAAATTAAACATTGAAAATACTACAACCCCTGAGGCAATGGTGGCCAAGGTTACTAAGAAGAAGCATGATGTTATTTCCTTTTCTGATGAGGATTTACCAATGGAAAGGAGGAATCATAATAAAGCCTTATTCATTCCGGGTGAAGTATAAGGGAAAAGGACCAATTATATGATAGTGGATTATAGGTCTACAATTAATGTTTGCCCATTATAGATCTTACCTAATATAGGAGTGAAGGTGGAAGATTTAACAAAGTATAACCTCATAATCAGAGCTTATGATGATAGCACAAGGAATGTAAAGGGAACATTTATGGCTCCTATAAAGACCGGACCTATAGAGGCAATGGTGGAATTTACTATACTAGATATCCTTATCACCCATGCCTTGCTTTTGGGTAGGCCTTAGTATCACATCTTAGGTAGAGTGCCTTTAACTATGCATCAGAAGGTGAAATTCCTACTGAATGGAAAGGTTATGACTTTAAATGCTAGTATGGGCAAGACTGTATCCACAATTATGGATAGTCAAAAGCAGGTAGTTACCACTCCTGGTTTCCAAATAGCCATGATCTCTTATGGAATTGAGGTGGATCCAAGGGTTATGAACATGATTAAGAAGATGAACTATCAGTTCGAACAAGGACTGGGAAAGAACAAGCAAGGAAGTCTAAAACTACCAAATTTTAAAAGCCAATGTGATACAAGAGGATTAGGCTATATAGGAGTTGGGTTTGGCAATAAAGGAGCTAGAAGAATATTTCTCAATGAGAATAACTTCTTAAAAAATATGGGACTGCTGAAGGATAGCTTTGTTAAAGAAAGGAAAGAGAAGCTCTACTTGGGTAAAAAAAAAAAAGCTTGTCCAAGTAGCTGGTGTGAATATTCCCAAGTTTGAGATCTTCAAGAAGCAAATAGTTGAGAGTCTAGTGCAAGAAAATAAAGACAAGGTGATGAAGAAAGTTGTTGAGAAGATGGGGACTGAGGCCATTAAAGAGCTGCTTTGTCTATGACCAAATAAAGAACCACCACAGGATTTACCTAGCATTATTAATAATAGTTTTTGTGATGTTTTTTATGAAGACACTAATGTAATAACGTTCAGCCTGTTTAAGGGAAAAACTCTGTTTTTCCTATAATCAATTATATGAACTCTGGTGTGGCTTATTTGTGTGATGTTGATTCTGATGGTCTTGTGCATTTTAATAATGATCATTCATGCATATTTGACATTAATTTTATTCAATTAGATTTATTAAACATGGGCATAAATGAACAACCAAAACACATTTCTATATCATATGATTTAATTTCTGAAGAGAGGGAAAAATTAAAGAGAATATTAATAAAAAGAAAGATAGTATTTGCTTGCTCTTATGAGGATATGCTAGGTTTGGATAGAGAAATTGCAAAACATCACATTCTAATATATCCAAAAGATAAACTTGTTAAGCAAAAACTTCGCAGGTTAAGATCAGAGTAGACAGAAAAGATAAGGGTAGAAATTACTAAACAAATCCAGGCTAATTTTCTAAAAGTGGTAGAGTACCCTCAATGGTTGGCAAACATATTACCAGCTCCCAAGAAAGATGGAAAGTTTTAATGTGTGTAGATTTCAAAGATCTGAATAAAGCATGCCTAAAGGATGACTTTCCTTTACCCCATATTGATGTGATTGTTGACAGCGCAACATCTAGTGCAATGTACTTTTTCATAGATAGGTTCTCAAGTTATAATCAAATAATGATGGCAGTCATGGACAAGATCAAGACCACTTTTATCATGGAATGAGGGACATATTCTATAAAGTGATGCCATTCGGATTGAAGAATGCAGGAGCAACCTATCAAAAGGCAGCAACCGCTCTATTTCACGATATGATGTAAAAAGAAGTGGAAGTGCACATTGAAGACATGATGGTTAAGTCAAAAACAAGGGAAAGATATTTGAGACTTTAGATAAGTTTCTGGTAAGAATAGAAAGATAATATAAGGCTTAATCCAAAGATATGTATCTTTAGGGTCACTTCTAGAAAGTTGTTAGGGCACATAGTCAGCAATAGGGGAATAAAAGTTGATCTTGACAATATCAAAGAAATTCAGAAGATGCCAGCACTAAGAACAGAGAAGGAAGTATGAGGATTTATTGGAAAGCTACAGTACATTAGTAGGTTCATTACAAAACTCACCATGGTTTGTGATCCAATCTTCAAGCTCTTAAGGAAGAATCAGCTAGTGGAATGGAATGAAGAATGTTATAAATCCTTTGATAAGACAAAAGAATACCTTACTAATTTGCCTATGTTAAGACCACCAAGACAAGGTAAACCCTTAATCTTATATTTGGCTTTAAAGGAAAAGGAAATGGGGGCAATGCTAGTGCAAGAAGGGCTAGAAGAGGTAGAGTATGTAGTATACTATCTTAGTAAAAAGTTCCTACCATATAAAGAAAAATATGATCTTGTAGAGAAGACATGTTTGATTATGATATGGGCTACAAAGAAGTTAAGGCATTATTTCTAGTCTTACAAAGTACAAACTGTTTCAAAGATAGATCTTTTATAATACCTGTTTCAAGCACCAGCTTTAACTGGAAAGATGTCTTGATGGTTGGTACTTTTGACTGAGTTTGATATTGAGTACGTCACTACCAAGGTCATCAAAGGAAGAGCAGTAGCAGAATTCCTAGCACAGAATGCAGTTGAAGGAAATGAGCAGTGGAATTTAGAGTTTCTAGATAAGAACTTAGTAGTAATAGAATGACACGAATGGAAGCTTTATTTTGATGCAACTGTGAATAATAGAGGAGCAGGGCTAGGAGTGATTTTTATCACATTTGAAGGAGAAACCAACCCCATAGCTCAGAAATTGGACTTTAAAGTTACAAATAACATGGCTAAGTATGAGGCATGAATCTATGGGCTACAAGTAGCACTAGCAATTGGAGCTAAAGACCTACTGGTTTATAGAGATTCTCTGTTAGTTATTAGTCAGGCTAACGAGGAGTGGGAAGTGAAAGAAGAGAGGTTGAAACCTTACATTTGCTACTTAAAGAAGTTAATGAGGAATTTTACTAAATGTCTCTTCATGCATTTACCAAGAGACGAGAATCAAATGGAAAATGCCTTGGCAACACTTTCTTCAATGTGGGATAAACTGACGGGGTCGATGATGAAAGTGAAAGCTCTATGTTATGGTGAAGAACCAGTTATAACTATTCATATAGGGCCAAAAGCAAAGCCATGGTTTTATGACATCCAGAGATTCATCGAGGAAAGAAAGTACCTAGAGAAATTGAGTTTAAAAGAAAGATATGGCTTTCATGTTCTTGCGCACCATTATGGAAATCATGATAGGGTGTTATATTGAAGAATGTCGAACAAAATGTAGCTAAGATGTCTCAAAAAGGATGAAACAGAACAAGTGATGAGGGAGATTCATATAGGGGTTTATGGATCTCACATGAATGGGATGATTTTGGCAAATAAAATAATTCAACAAGGGTACTATTGGATGAGCATGGAAAGAGACTATATCCAGATAGTGAGACAATGTCATCAATGCCAAATACATAGGAATCTCAATCATTTTCCCCTTATAGTATTAAATAGTTTAACATCTCCATGGCCCTTTGCAACATAAGGCGTAGATATAATAGGAGAGATAAGACCAACTACCTCAAATGGGTATAAATATATAGTGGTGGCGATTGATTATTTCTCTAGATGGATAGAACCATAATCCTTTGGTACTTTAAAGGCTAGACAGATGGCAAGATTCATCAAGAAGAATCCTATTTGTAGATATAGGATCCCACATCATATTACGATGGACAATGGTGTTCTGTTTCAGGCAGAGACAGCTGAGTTGTTGCAGAGATATAACATTGAGCATCATAAATCCTCACCTTATTGACCTCAGGCTAACGGTGCAGTTGAAGCAGCCAATAAGAATATGAAGAGAATCCTCTCTAAGATGGTGAAAATGCATAAAGATTGGACTGAATATCTCCCTTTTTCCTTGTGGGGATATAGAACTACACTGCGTATTGCTACAGGATAGACACTGTTCTCATTATTATATGGTTATGAAGCAGTTTTGCCTATAGAGATAGAAATTAAATCTTTGAGGGTTGTTATGGAAGCAAAAATCCTTGAGAGTGAATGGAAGCAAAAGAGGTACGACCACCTCGTATCTCTAGATGAGAAAAGGATGGAAGCTTTATTTCACACTCAAATTTATTAGAGAAGAATAGCAAGAGCCTTTATTAAGAAAGTAAAACTTGGAAAGATAAAGGCTAGAGATATGGTGCTAAAGCAACCAAGGGCAATGGTGTTTGATCCAAGAGGAAAATTCATACCAAATTGGGAAGGGCCATAGTTAGTCAAGACAATTCTACCTAAGGGAGCTATAAAGATATCGAATCTTGAAGGGAATGAGCTCATTGAGCCAATCAACTTGGATCGCCTCAAGAAATACTACCTTTAAAAAAAAAGGGTCTGTTGGCTAGAAAACCTAAAAAGGCTAGTCAGGAAAAAATTAGGTCATTCTTGCTATTCAGAAAACCCACAAAGGGTTGGTAGGTAAAAATTAGGGGATAAAATAAAAGAGGTGATTCCACTTATCAAAAAACTCATAAAGGGCTGGTCAGGCAGAAATTAAGGAAATAAAAGTGAGAGGAAACTATTTAGTTAGGAAATTTGAAATGACTAGTTGATAACAAGAGTTATGTCATATGATGTAATAAATGTACTCATTTTGGCCCTAATTAATGAATCAAATTAAAATGGAATTTTTGTTGGATATTGTATATTCTACCTTTATTATAAAGCATAAAGACTTAAAGAAAAAAAACAAAAAATGAGAGTCTAAAATACCATACTTATGACATCACTATTTTTGTTTTTATTTCTTCTTTTATAACTCATCTAATAATACTTGAGTCCTTTTGTACTTAGCAAATCTTAGTGGTTCTATAGGTTGCATGATAACCTAGGCCTTGTAATTATTATCAGTACTCATATCAGTATCCAAGTGCATGTTCCGCTCTAATGCTCTACGAGGTCACAGGTTCTTCACTTTGTCTAATAAATCTTATCTTAGAAGGAAGCCTTCAAAGTTAGGTACAATAACAATAATGAATTTTGAGCAACCATATTGATGACAAAGGCGAGAAGGGGAAATGAAGGTCAAAAAGTGTAACCCAGGAACGGAACACAATGGTCATACAGGTTGATGGTTATAAACTTCAACTTCCACTAAGGACAGACCCATGTAATCTTAATATCAATAATGTCTTTCATCCAATCAATCCATTGATCTATAATGTGCTTGTCCTTCATCTTCAAGGGGTAAGATTACATATGATGAGGTTGATAAATCAAAGCATTGGTGGGAGCATTAAGCAGACTCAATTTCTCTCGTAACCAAATGTAAAAAAAAAAAAAAAGCTAAGTTGAAAACCCAAAAGGGCAGCTTCAGCAAAAAAAGAAGAAGAAGGTTACATACCTGAAGGAGAAGTAAACTGCTTGAAAATTGATTTTAAATCTTGGAATTATCTAATCCAATTATAGTTTCAATAAGTATGACTGGCACAAGATTAGCTCCAACCTCCACTTATTATAGAACATTGACAATCCTTATGTCAACATCTCCATGAGAAGCCACAAATAGGAATTAGGCATATAAATAAAAAGAGACAGTCCTAGTCCAGGTGACATTATTCTTGTCTATAGTCCCATAAGAAGTAATTAGAGAAGAAAAACTGATAGTCCTAAGGTTATGTGTGTACATATAGATATTGCCTGGGGGCATATCGAAGAATGCCATTAGTCTACCAGGCAACTGCATCTCAAGATCAGGAACAATAA